>JAACNH010000082.1:101766-506949 GCA_019447015.1 Hymenochirus boettgeri
GAGGAATATTCACTCTGTATACGCTATAGAGAATCCTAGTCCTTATAGCAGGGACTGTAATATTATGAAGGGTATAAATGAGGAATATTCACTCTGTATACACTATAGAGAATCCTAGTCCTTATAGAAGGGACTGTAATAATATGAAGGGTATAAATGAGGAATATTCACTCTGTATACACTATAGAGAATCCTAATCCTTATAGCGGGGACTGTAATAATATGAAGGGTATAAATAAAGAATATTCACTCTGGATGACAGAGGATATGATGGTATGGAAACAATAAGATTATAGTAAATATTAATAAAGCCCCAGGACCAGATGGAATACACCCTCGGATTTTAAAAGAGTTTAGTTCAATTTTATCTAGATCACTGTTCCTAATTTTTTCTGATTTACTTTGGTCTGGGGATGTGCCTCTGGACTAGAAAAATGACAATGTAATACCAATATTCAATAAAGGTGGTCATTCCCAACCTGGAAATTATAGACCTGTAACCCTAACATCAGTGGTAGGGAAGATAGCAGAACTTTGTAATGGGATAATTTTTTGGACTTTGTCTCGAGAACTGATCTTTTAAGTTGTAGTCAGCATGGATTTATGAGAAATATATAAGTTATATATAACTTGCTTGGATTTTATGGTTTTTATGAAGAAGTGAGTAAGAAGTTAGATTCAGGTACAGCGGTGGATGTGATATATTTGGATTTTATGATGAAGTGAGTAAGAAGTTAGATCAGGTACAGCTGTGGATTGATATATTTTGTGGATTTTATGAAAGGAAGTGAGTAATAAGTTGGATCGGCACCGCAGTGGGAATGTTATCTTTGGATTTTATGATGAAGTGAGTAAGAGTTATATTCAGGCACGCGGGTGTATGTTGAATATTTGGATTTTAATGATGAAAGTGAGTAGAGTTAGATTCGGTAACAGCGTGGATTGGATATATTGGATGTTATGATGACGTGAGTGAGAAGGTAGATTCATGTTTCTCGGTGGATGTGATATATTTGGATTTATGATGAAGAGAGTCGAAAGTTATATTCAGGCACAGCAGTGGATTTGATTATTGGATTTTTAGATGAAGTGAGTAAGAGTTAGATTCGGTACAGCGGGATGTGATTATATTTGGATATTTATGATGAAGGTAAGTAAGAAGTTAGATTCAGGTACAGGCGGTGATGTGATTATTTGGATTTTAATGATGAAAGGGAGTAAGAAGTTGATTCATGTAGCGTTGGGATGTGATATATTTGGATTTTATTATGAAGTTGAGTAGAGTTTTGATTCAGGTACAGCTGGGGATGTGATATATTTGGATTTTTATGATGAAGTAGTAAGAATTAGATTCAGGTACAGCGGTGGATGTGGTATTTTGATTTAATGATGAGCGGAGTGAGAGTCGATTCAGGTACACGGTGGATTGATATATTGGATTTTATGATAAGCGGTAAGACGTTTAGATTCAGGTACAGCGGTGATGTGATATATTTGGATTTTCTGTGAAGTGATAATAAGTTAGATTCAGGGAACAGCTGTGGATGTGAGATATTGGAATTTATGATGAGCGATGTAAGAAGTTTAGATTCAGGTAACAGCGGTGGATGGATCTATTTGGTGTTATTATGAAGGAGTACGAATTTAGATTCGGGTACAGCTGTGGTATAGTTTATATATTTTGGTATTTTATGATGAGTGAGTAAAAGTTAGTTCAGGCACAGCTGTGGGGAATTGTATATATTTGGATTTTTGATTGAACTGAGTAGAATGTTAGATCAGGTACAGCGGTGGATGTGATATATTTTGGATTTAATGATGAAGTGATTAGAAGTTTAGATCAGGTACAGTGGTGGATGTAGATATATTTGGATTGATGATGAAGCGAGTAGAAGTTAGATTCAGGTACAGCGGTGGATGTGATTTATTTGTGATTTATGATGAAGGAGTAAGAAGTTAGATTCAGGCACAGCTTGGATTGGGGTATTTTGGTCTTTGTGAAAAGCTTTTGCTCCTGTCACCTGGAACTAATGTATAAAGTGAGGCACGTTGGCCTAGAAGACAATTGTAACATTGATAAAGAACTGGTTTGGACGCAAACAGAGAGAGTGTGGTTCATGGAGCTACTCTCTGTGTGGTAAATGGGTACATCTCAGTGGGGCCCCTCAGGGTTCTGTACTGGGGCCAACTTCTGTTTGAATCCTGTTTATAAATGACTTAGAAGGGGCATTGAGTGCAAGGTCCTCTGTGTTTGCTGATGACACTAAACTTTCCAGAGTCTTTTGGAAACTTCCATGATGGTGGCAAGTGCTGCAAGCAGAACCTAGATAGATTAATCAACATGTCAGCAGATGGCAGATGATGTCAATGTTGATAAATGTAAGGTGAGGATTTTGGATTTAATAAGCCCTGTGCCCCCTACACCATAAGATGACTCTGTGTTAAATTTCATCTGTAAATGGAAAAAGATTTGGGGGGGTTCCGGGTAGATAACAGACTTAGCTGTAGCAACAATGCCAGGACCACGGCTAGAGCTCGCAAGACATTGTCTTGTATAAAGGGGGATAATTCAGGGATACTATTATTCTCCCTCTTTACAAGGCACTGGTAAGGCCACATTTGGAATATGCGGTGCAGTTTTGGAATCCCATATACAAAATGGACATCTTGGAAAGGAAGCAGGTCAGAGAAGGGCACTAATTAATAAGGGAATGGAGGGCTTGATATGCGGCATATTAGAGCAAGTTATACTAATTTAATAAGGGAATGGAGGGGCTTGACATCATGCAGGCAGATTAGACAACATTTATAACTAAATAAATAAGGGAATGAGGGGCTTACTATGCAGTCAATTAACAATTATAAACTAATTAATATGAAGGGGAAATGGAGTGTGCTTGACTATGCAGGCAGATTAGACAAGTTATAACTAATTAATAAGGGATGGAGGTGCTTGCACTCTGCAGGCAGATTAGACAAGTTATACTAATTAATAGGGGAATGGAGGGCTTGACTGATGCAGGCAGATTAGACAATTATCACTAAATTCATAAAGGAAATGGAGGGGCTTGCTAATGCAGGCAGATTAAGACAAGTTATAACTAATTAATCAAGGTGATGGAGGGTCTTGCTATGCAGGCAGATTAGACAAGTTAATAACTAAATTAATAAGGGTGATGGAGGGCCCTTTGAACATGCATGCAGATTAGACAAGTTATAACTAACATCATCAGTGACATTGAGGGGGGCTTGACTATTCATGCAGATTAGACAATTTATAACTAATTAATAAGGGAATGGGGGTTGAACTAGCAGGCAGATTATACTAGTAGGGCTGTTTACATTGATACGGTTTACGTGGGGACATGATAACCTTAATATAAAATATATTAATGGGCCATACAATGAACTCTCTGGTGCATTGTTCCTATAGTCATATCAGAGGACAACGTGGAACATCGTCCACACGATTTAAAAGTTCATACACACGTGCATTCACGGGGTCCCGACCTCATGACAACGACGTGTATGAACGAACGTTCGGCCGATAATCTGCCCTGTGTAGGAACGGTTTAATCGGCCAACACGTCATTCGTTTCGGGGATCCCGCCAGCCCGGTAGTGCAACGATTCTTACCGAACGTGCGTTCGGCTGGATAAGTGCCTACCACGGGCAATTATCGTCGAAACGTTCATATCTTACACATCCTGCGTCACGGGTTTGGAACGGGTTTGGGCACGTGTGTACAACCTTTACCATGTATGCACATATTCTACAGGCAAGGGGGTGTGGATGTTGATTGGCCCCTTCAGAGGAATTGGGGGAGGAGCGTGTTCCTATGTTTGATGGTTTCTCTCCGGTCTCTGATAGTTTATTGGGGGTAGAAGAGCTCCTTTACTCCCATTCTTCAATTAAACTGAAATAAGGTAAGTCGTAGCCCTTTAGGATACACCATCTACATCTTTCCGTTTCCATAGACCATCTTTGGTATCATTGGCCCCATGTGTCCTCCATTTTTCCAATCTTACAGATGCATATTTTGATTTCCCACTCCTCTTCCGATGATTCTAGATGTAAGCAAATTCTGCCTTGAGTTCCAGGAAACCGTCTGCGGTCTGTCATAGATATCAGTTTTGAAGAATTTTCTATCTTTCTTTTCTCCATCTGGGCGGCCGGAATTGAGTTCTAAATGCAAACAAAACAATATAAAGGTTAATGCAAAGACTTGAGTTGACTGAAAGGACATCACTATAAGATTGTGGTATATATATATATATATATATAATATAGATATATATATATATATATATAACAACAACTCGACACAGCACCAATGCATGTAAAATCATCTCTGTAGTATCGGTAGTAACTACAAAGATTCTAAACCAGCACCCGCAGGATTTACTTCATGCAGGTAAAATTGTCTGTACAATCATGGCAACGTTTCGGTTGGAAACTATACTCACAGTTTCCCTTTATCATTCAACAAAATGGTAATAATCACCAACGTGCGTTACAATATCAATGTGTAGGCTAATACTGGAATGACATACATGTTCAAGTCCCTCCCTTCAAGACATCATACCCTAAACCTGTTAATAATAAAGAGAACGTATACCTGTATATTAAGGACAACAATATCACAAAAAATAGCAATCCCCCCCATTACATTCCACACTTCCAGCAGCTGAAAAATCGCTTCCTCTCATTTACAACTGTGCCCTTGTTTGGGGGGGCCGCCTTCCCTTAGATATCACCAGCACGGATGCAGTGCTAAAAGTCCGCCTCCCTGCTGGACCAGAGCCCTGGTTTAACCTAACACTTGTCATTGGCTGTAAGAATGTCTCTTATCACCACCTCTCCCATCCTCGCCATCAAACAACTTTGAAATGTCCGTTTGCTAGATACGCCTATATAATCACTCTGATCAAGGGTGGGTGGAGGCGTGTTTTCTCACATGCTAGCTTTGAGTGCAGTTAGAGGCAGACATAAATTGTTACGCCCCCTTCACAATCATGGCTACTATAAGGCAGAGAGAGGCTCGCAATCAGGAAAAAATGTATGGGGAGGTCTGCATCATTTACCTTTTTACAGCAGTGCAGGGAACACCGTCTATCCTTTAAAGACATACCTAGTCTAAGTAATGGACTGGATCCACTTATAAGAATAAATATAGTAAAAAGTCTCATTTACCCCTTGGACCATAGAATTCAATCTTGTACTCTAACCGACCTCTCTGGTGTAATTTCAAAGCCTGATCACCCCTCTAGGTGTCCGTACAAGTTCCAACATCATGATTTAAGTTCATATCTAAATGCCCCTTTCCTAAGTGCTGTAGAAACAAGAACTTTATCATCTCTCAATCTAATACTGGAACCTGAGCTATAATTGCCTGATTTTATAGGCTGTGTTGGTCTTGTTATATAGAGGAGTCACATGGGACCCACAAAATGTACACTACATATCACTTTCAAATGTATCGTGGCCCCTAGCTGAATTCTCCTTGTTTTTGCTGCTTAGGCTTCTGCTCCCTGCACGGTCTCCGTCTTATTAAAAATACTGAGTTTTACCTGTCCTCCCACGCCATTTGCGCATACTCACGGCACATCACACGTCGCCTCCCCCAAACAAATTTGTTGCTTGGTTAAATGTAAGCAGTAGCTGTGGTAATTGGATTTTGCAACAATGCCAGGTACCACTCTAGAGCTAGCACAGATAGTCGTATGATAAGGGGAATAGATTCCAGAAGAGAAAATGTTATTCCCCTCTTTACAAGGCCTGGACCATTGTTGATCATGCAGTTCCGGTTGTTGAATCCATATACAAAGGGACATCTTGAATAAAAGGAGTTCTAAATTAATCAGGGGACTGGAGGGGCTTGACTATGCAGACCGATCGACAAGTTAGGGCTGTTTACATTGGGAAACTGACGTTTGCGTGGGGTTATGATCACTTTATACAAATATATAAGGGCCATATAAAAGGGACACATGACAATCCTTTCAAGGGACACTATACTGAGAAATTTACTTTGCCTCTCTTAATCTATATTGGAATACTGTAAGTAGCATTACTCTGACTGTAGGTGTGTTGCTGCATGCCTTCTAATCCACAACTTTTGTTTCAGGACAGTATGCCCCCCCTCCCTTTTTTACCACTCCCCCTTACTCAACTGACTTTCCCCACGAACCCACTGTCAACCTTCACACAGCATTCCAACTGTCAATCTCTGTCACAATTCCAGCTACATAAAACTACTCCATAGATAGTTTTTGAGAGCAAGTAACTAAATTGAAAGCGAATATAAGAAGTTTTAGATGAATATCTGAAGAAATACATGCATATCAACAGAAATGATACATTGGTGGTTGGAAAATTAATAGTTCCCTTTCTGGCCAATTTTTTAATAACCTATTTTTCGTATAGAATTCCCTTTAAGATTGGAATAACAGAAGTTTCATCTTCAGGTTAGGAACGGTTTCTTACAGTGAGAACGGTGACACTGTGGAACTGTCTCAGCAGATGTGGTACTGGCAAGTTCATTAATAGCTTTAAAAAAGGCCTGATAAGTTTTCTTCTAAAACTAAAACATTTGAGAATTACTGGTATTAATACATATACTGGAGTTTCTATTTGGTACAAGGAGACTATATACTATTGAGAATTCTGTATTACTACATATACTGTATTTCCTGGTTGGTACAACCGGAGCCTTAATAAATTGAGAATTGCTGGTATTACTACATAGACTGTAGTTCTGGGTTGTACGGGGATACCTATCTATAATGAACGACTTACTGGTAATTAATACATCTACTGCAAGTACTGTTTGGGTACAGGATACTATATAATCTTGCTAATTACTGGTATTAATGACATATAACTGTAGTTTCTGGTTGGGTAAACGTGTATACTATTATATACTTGAAATCACTGGTATTAATACATTACACTGTAGTTTCTGTTGGTACGGGGATACTATCTAATATTGAGAAATTACGGGTATTAATACATTACTGTAGTTCTGGTTTGAATACAGGGAGACTAATATTATTGAGAATTCCTGGTTATTAATACATATCTTTATTTCTTGTGAACAGGGATCAGCTAATATAATATTGAGATTACTGGTATTAATACTATCTGTAATTCTGGTTGGTACGGGGATATCTATAATATGAGAATACTGGTAATTAATACATATCTCTATCTGGTTGATACAGGGATACTATATAATATTGAGAATTACTGGTATTAATACATATACTGTAGGTTCCTGGTTGTACGTGATCAAATATAATATTTGAGAAATTACGGTATTAATACATAACTGTAGTTCTGGTTGGTATGGGGATACTATAGTAATATTGAGAAGTACTGGTATTACCATATACTGTAGTTCTGGTTGGTAACGGGGATACCTATAAATATTGAGAATTACTGTTATTACGACTATCCTGTAGTTTCCTGTTGGTACGGGGATAACTAAATAAATTGAGAATCTGGTATTAATACATATACTGTAGATCTGGTGGTACACAGGGATATATTAATTTGAGAATTAACTGAGTATTAAAATACATAGGCTAAGTTTCTGGTTTGTACAGGGATACTATATATATTAAAATTACTGGTATTAAATACCTATACTTTAGTTCTTGATTGTTTGGACGGGGATACTAATAATATTGAGAATACTGATATTATACTAACTGTAGAGCTAGGTGTACAGGGATACTATATAATATTAAGAATTACTGGTATAATACTATACGTAGTTCTGGGTTGGTACCTGGTACTATATAATACTGAGAATTACTGGTATTACTACATATACGTAGTTTCGGGTTGGTACAGGGATACTATATAATTTAGATCACTGGTATTAATACTTATACTGTAGTTCTGGTTGGTAACGGGGATACTATATAATATATGAGAAATTACTGGTATTATACCATAACTGTAGTTGAAGTTGTTGGTACGGGATACTATATAATATGAGAATACTGGTATTAATACATATACTGTAGTTCGGTTTGGTACTGGGCATACTATATTACTGAGAATACTGGTATTAATCATATACTGTAGTTCTGGTTTGGTACACAGGGCTACTATTATTAATTGAGAATTTACGGATTAATACTTATACTGTGTTCTGGTTGGTACGGGGATCTATATCATATTAGAATTCCTGGTATTATACACATATTTGTAGTTCTGGTTGGTACGGGGAATACTATATAATATTGAGAATTCTACTGGTATAATACATATACTGAGTTCTGGATTGGTAAGCACACATATATAAATACTAGCTGGGAACTAGCGAGCACCTAGTTAATACTATATGGGGAACTAGCAACATAGTATATCTATATGGGAACTAGCAGATATACTATAAATACGATATGGGAACTAGCACACATAGTAGAAATACTTATATGGGAAAACTAGCACACATCAGTATCACTACTGGGAACTAGCACACATAGTATAATCATATGAAGAACTAGCACACATAGTATAATACATATGGAACTAGCACACATTATTCTAATACTATATGGGAACTAGCACACATAGTAATAAATACTATATAGAACTAGCCCCGAGATACAAAATACATATGGGAACGAGCCCACATAGTATATCATTATAGGAACGGCACAATACTAAAATAACGATAATGGACTAGCCACACAGTATAATCTATATGGGAACTAGCACACATAGTATAATCCTATCATGAGAACTAGCACCCCTAGTAATAATATTATGGGAACTAGCACCATCGTATAATACTATAATGGGAACGAAGCCCAACAGTATAAATACATTGGGGAACTAGTCATCACACATAGTAAATATATAATGGGAACTAATCACCCATATATATAATCTATATAGGAACTAGCACCTACTAAATACTATTGGGACTAGCCACATCTATTACCATATAGGAAACTAGCACAGATACTTAAAAATACTATATGGGAACTAGCCACACATAGTATACTACTATACAATGGGAACTAGCATCACAATATATACTACTATAATGAGAACAAGAGCACCATAGTAATACTACTATATGGGGACCTAGCACACATAAGTATAATACTAATATGGAGAACTAGCACACACAGTATCTACTATATGTGGGAACTGCCACCCATAGTATACTCTCAATTGGGAACTAGCCACATAGTAATAATCTAGATAGGAACTAAGCACAGATACTAAAATACTATATGGGAACTAAGCACACATAGCATAATCTATAATGGGAACTAGCACACCTCGTCTAATACTTATGGGAACTAGCACACATAGTATCATAACAATATGGGAACTAGCACACAAATATTCGAAACCCTATATTGGAACTAGCACACACGGAATATAACTAATAATGGGAACTAGCACACAAGTATAAGACTATAGGAACCTAGCACACATAGTATAATACTATATAGAACTAGCACAGATCTAAAATACTATATGGGAACTAGCACACATAGCTAATACTATATGGGAACTAGCACACATAGTCTAATACTATATGTGAACTAGCACCCATAGTATAATCTATATGAACTAGCACCTAGTATAAAATACTATATTATGGGCTACGAGCACACATAGTATATACTCATATGGGCAACTAGCACACTATATAATACTTATATGGAACTAGCACACACTCAGTAATAATACTATCTGGGAACTAGCACACCCAGGATAACACTATATGGAAACTAGCACACACAGTATATCCTATATGGTACTAGCAAGCACACATAGTAATATCATACTCTATTGAACTAGCACACATAGTATAATACTATCTGGGAACTAGCAACATAGTATAATCCTCTATAGGAACTAGCACAGATAACTAAAAATATAATATGGGAACTAGCACACCTAGGATATACAATATAGGAACAGTCCACAGATACTAACACATACTTATATTGGAACTCGCACACTAGCATATACTATATGGGAACTAGCACCCTAGTATAATACTATATTGGAACTAGCAACTAGTATAATACTATATGGGAAATAGCACACATAAGTAATAATACTATATGGGAACTAGCACACATAGTCTAATACTATATGGTGAACAGCACACATAGTATAATACTATATGGGAACTATCATCACATAGTAATAATTACCTATATTGGAACTAGCCCACATAGTTTAAATACTATATGGGACTAGCACAATAGTTCATACTATTTGGAACTAGCACACCTAGCACACATAGTATAAATCCTATATGGGAACTAACTAGCACACACGTATACACTATTGGGAACTAGCACACACAGTATAACCTATATGGGAACTAGCACACACAGTAGAATATACTATTTGTGCTATTTCCCATATAGTATATACTGGTGTGCTATTCCCATATAGTATTATACTGTGTGTGCTAGTTCCCTATATATTATACGATGTGTGCTAGTTCCCATAAGTAGTATACTATGTTGCTAGTTCGCATATAGTAATTAGCTATGTGTGCTATTCCCATATATTCTTTTAGTATTTGCTTAGTTCCTATATGTAATTATACTATGTGTGCTAGTTCCCATATAGTTTTAGTATCTGTGCTAGTTCTTATAGTCCTAATACTAGGTTTGCTAGTTCCCATATGTATTATGCTATGTGTGCTATTTTCCCATATAGTATTTTCTAATCTGCTAGTTCCTATATAGTATTATACTATGTGTGCTATTCCCATATGGTTTCTAACTATTGTGCAGTTTCCCATATAGTACTACCAATATGGGAACTAGCACACATATTATAATAACTATATGGAACTAGCACAGATACTAAAATACTATTGGAACTAGCACACATAGCATCATATTCTAAGGGAACTAGCACCAGATATAATACTATCTAGTAACTAGCACCGATCTAACTACTATATGGGAACTACACACATATAATACTACAATATAGGACTAGCACAGATACTAAATAATATATGGTAACTAGCACACATAGCATAATACTATATGGGAACTTCCTAGCACACATAGTAAATACTATATGGGGAACTAGCACACAAGTATAGATACTAATATGGGAACTAGCCCGCATAGTATAATATATATTGGAAACTAGCACACATATTATAATACTATTGGGAAATAGCACAGTACTATAATACTATATGGGAACTAGCCCATATACTCTAATACTATATGGGAACTAGCCACATAGTTATTACCTAATGGGACTAGCAACACATAGTAAAATAATACTAATGGGAAACAGCACAGATAGTATAATACTATTGGGAACTAGCACAGATAGTCTAATACTACCTATATGGGAACTACACAGATGTATAATACCATTGGAAACTAGTCACAGATAGTATAATACTACTGTTATACTGTGTGTGCTAGTTCCCATATATATTATCCTGTGTGTGCTAGTGTCCCATATAGTATTATACTAGTGTGCTAGTTTCCCCTATAGTATTTACTATGTGTGCTAGTGCCCATATAGTATTATACTATGTGTGCTAGTTCCCATATAGTATTATACTATGTGTGCTAGTTCCCATATAGTATTAGACTATGTGTGCTAGTTTCCCATATAGTATTATGCTATGTGTGCTAGTTCCCATATAGTATTTTAGTATCTGTGCTAGTTCCTATATAGTATTATACTATGTGTGCTAGTTCCCATATAGTATTATACTATTGTGCTAGGTTCCCATATAGTATTATACTGGTGTTGCTATTTCCCATATATGTTATACTATGGTGTCTAGTTCCCATATATTATATACTATGTGGTGGCTAGTTCCCATATATATAGACTATGTGTTGCTAGTTCCCATTATAGTATTATGCATTGTGTGCTATGTTCCCATATAGTATTTTAGTATCTGTTCTATTCCTATATAGTATTATACTATGTGTGCTAGTTCCCATATGTATAACTGTGTGGCTAGGTTTTCCCATATAGGTATTATACTGTGTGTGCTAGTTCCCATATCGTATTTAACTATGTGTGCTGTCTCCCATATAGTAATTATACTATGTGTGCTATTCTCATATAGTATATACTCTGTGGTGCTAGTTTCCCATATAGTGTTTATACTGTGGTGCTAGGTCCCATATAGTATTTTAGTATCTGTGCTAGTTCCTATATTGTATTATACTATGTGTGCTAGTTCCCATATAGTATTTTAGTATCTGTGCTAGTTCCTATATAGTATTATACATGTGTTCTATGTTCCCATATGTATTTTACTATGTGTGCTAGTTCCATATAGTAATACCATATGGTAAACTAGCACACATATATAATACTATTAGGAAACTAGGCACCAGATACTAAAATACTATATGGGAACTAGCACCCATAAGCATAATACTATAGGGACTAGCACAACATATAATACTACTATATAGGAACTAGCACAATGTACTAAATACTATATGGGAACCTAGCCACATATATAATACAATATGGACTAGCACAGATACTAAATAATATATGGGAACTAGCACACATAGCATAATACTAATATGGAACTAGCAACCATGTATAATACTATATGGGAACTAGCACACATGTATAATCCTATATGGGAACTAGCCCGCATAGTATAAATACTATATTGGAACTGCACAAGAGTATAATACTATATGGGAAATATCAACAGATACGATAATATATATGGGAACTAGCACATATACTATAATACTAGATGGGAACTAGCAAACATATATAATACGATATGGGACTAGCACAGGTATAATACTATATGGTAACTAGCACAGATAGTTAATACTATATGGGAAACTAGCACAGATAGTAATAATCTATAATGGGAACTCGCACAGATAGTCTAAATACCATATGGAAACTAGTCACATAATAGTATATACTATATGGGAGCTAGCACAGATAGTATAATACTATATGGGAACTGCACAGATAGTATACTACTATCTGGGAACTACACAGATAGTATAATACTATATGGAAACTAGCACAGATAGTATAATACTATATGGGAACTAGCACACATAGTATAATACTATATGGAAACTACCAGAGATAGTATAATACTATATGGAAACTACCAGAGATAGTATAATACTATATGGGAACTAGCACACATAGTATAATCTATACTGGGGAACTAGCACACATAGTATAATACTATATGGGAACTAGCACAATCATAGTAACTCTATATTGGGAACTAGCACACATAGATAATACTATATGGGAACTAGCACACATATATAACTACTATGGACTAGCACACATATATAAATCCTATATGGAACTACCCCATAGTATAATACTATATGGGAACTAAGCACCCATAGTAAAATACGATATGGGAAACTACACACATAGTATATATACTATATGGGAACTAGCACACATATTATAATACTATAATTGGGAACTACACACATAGTAATAATCTATATAGGACTACACAGATTACTAAATACTAATGGAACTAGCCACAACATAGTTAATCAATATAGGAACTAGCACAGAGCCAAATACTAATGGAACTAGCACACATTAGTCTAATACTATCTGGGAGCTAGCACAGATCGTATAAGACTAATGGGACTAGCACAGATAGTATAATCTATATGGAACTAGCACAGAATATTATAATTACTAATGGAAACTAGCACATATAGTATATCCCTATATGGGAACTATCACCATAGTTATAATACTTATGGAAACCCAATATATAGTATATACTATATGGGAACTAGCACACATAGGCATAATACTATATGGGAACTAGCACACATAGTTAATACCTATATAGGAACAGCACACATAGTATAAATACTCTTGTAAACTACCAAATAAGTATAATACTATATGGGAACTGCACACCTAGTATAATACTATATGGGAACTAGCACACCCATAGTCAATACAAATACATATATGGAACACCCTAAGACACACATAGTATATCTATATGGGACTAGCACACATGTCTAATACTAATGGGGAACTAGGCCCACATAGTATCATACTATATTGGAACTAGCACAACATAGTATCATACTATATGGGAAATAGCACAGATCTATAATACTATATGGAACTAAGCACAGATCTATAATACTATATGGGACTAGCACACATGTAATACTACGATAATGGAACTAGCACACACATAGTAAATAATCTATATGGGAACTATCAACACATAGTATCAATACTATCTGGGAACTAGCACACATAGTAATAAATACTATATGGGAACTAGCACACAATAGTATAATACTATATGGGAAACTAGCCACATAGTATAATACTATATGGGAACTAGCCCACATAGTTATAATACTATATGGGAGACTAGCACACATATTATAATACTATATGGGAACTAGCACACATAGTATAGTATACTATTGGGAACTATCCACCAGGTATAATACTATATAGGAACTAGCACAGTACAAATACTATATTGAACGTAGCCACACATAGTATACTACAATATAATGCACTAGCACAGATACTAAAATACTATATGGGAACTAGCACACTAGTATAATCCTATATGGGGCTAGCACAGATGTATAATACTATATGGGAACATCACAGATGTATAATACTATATGGAACTAGCACAGATTATTATCATCTATATGGAAACTATCACAGATAGTATATACTATATGGGAACTAGCCCATATATATACTATATGGAAACTACCAGAATAGTATAATATACTCTATGAAAACTAGCAAACACATAGATAATACTATATGGAACTAGCACCATTGTATAATTACGTCTATGGGACTAGCACACACCGTCCTAACACTATTGGGAACTTAGCACACACACAGTATAATCTATATGGAACTAGCACACATAGTATAATACAATTGGGAACTAGCACACAGAGTATAATACTATATAGGAAACGTAGGCACAGATCTAAATACTATATGGAACTAGCAACACCTACATAATACGATATGGGAACTACACCACATAGTCCTAATACTATCTGGGACTAGCACACATAGTATAATACTATAGGGAACTACACACATAGTACTAATTCCTATCTGGGCACTAGCACACATAGTATATACTATATGGGAACTAGCCCACATAGTAATAAACGTATGGGAACTAGCACACCTAGTATAGATACTATATGGGAACTAGCACACACATAAATACACTATATGAGGAACTAGCACCACATGTAAAGACTTATGGGAACTAGCACAATAGTATAATACTATAGGAAAACTAGCTCCATAGTAATAGATACGATATGGGAACGCACACTAGTAAGTACTATATCGGAACTAGCACAGATACTAAGAAACTATATGGGAACTACACACATATATCATAACAATATAGGAACTAGCACCGATACTAAATACTATATGGAACTAGCAACATAGCATAATACTATATGGGAACTAGCACACATAGTATAATAATATAATGGAACGTGCACCTAGTATTAACTAATATGGGAACATCACATATTATACTCCTATATGGTAACTAGCACCAGAGTATAAATACTATATGGGAACTAGCACAGATAGTATAATACCATATGGAAACTAGCACAGATAGTATAATACTATATGGGAGCTAGCACAGTAGTTAATACTTATGGACTAGCACAGATAGTATCATACGATTGGTAACTAGCACAGATATATAATCGATATGGAACTAGCACAGATAGTCATAATACTATAATGGAACTAGTCACACCCGATAGTATACTACTATATGGGAACTGCCACATATTATACTACTTATGGGATAGCACACATAGTATAATACTATATGGTAATAGCAGACCTAGTATAATACTATATGGAACTAGCACACACAGTATAACACTATATGGGAACTAGCCACAACAGTATAGCTAATATGGGAACTAGCTCACATAGTCTAATACCATATGGGAACTAGCACACGATAGTCTAATACTATATAGGAACTAGCACAATACGAAAATACTATATGATGTACTATCACAACATAGCATAAGACTCATATGGGAACTAGCACACATAGTAAATATCTAGATTGAACTAGCACACATAGCTAATACTATATGGGAACTATCACACATAGTATAATACTATATGGGAACTAGCACACATAGTATCAAATACTATATGGGAACATGCACATAGTATAATATATATGGGGAACAGCCCCCATATTCTAAACTATTGGGAACTAGCACACATAGTATAATCACTATATGGGAACTAGCACACTAGTAATAATACTATATTGGAAACTAGCACACATATATAATACTATATGGGAAATAGCACAGATACTATATACTATATGGGAACTAGCACACATCGTATAATACTATATGGGAACTAGCACACATAGTATAATACTATATGAACAGCACATATAGTATATATATATGGGACTAGCACAGTAGTATAGATCCCATATGGAAACTGCACATATAGTATAATAACTATATGGAGCTAGCACAGATAGTATAATACTATTGGGAGCTAGCACAGATATTATAATAACTATAGGGAAACTAGCACAGATAGTATAATACTATATTGGAAACCTAGCACCAGATGTATAAATCTATAGGGACTAGCACACATAGTATAAGACTATAATGGAACAGCACACCAATTTAATAAATACATATGGACTAGCAAACATAGTATAATACTAGAATGGGAACTTCACACATAGTATTAAATCTATATGGGAACTATCACACAAGTATAACACTATATTGAAACTGCACACACATTAATAATACTATACTTGGAACTAGCACCATAGTTGATACCCTATGGGAAACTAGCACACATAGTAAATACTATATAGGAACTAGCACCGATACTAAATACTCTAATAATATGAAGGGTATAAATGAGGAATATTCACTCTGTATACACTATAGAGAATCCTAATCCTTATAGCGGGGACTGTAATAATATGAAGGGTATAAATGAGGATTATTCACTCTGTATACAGGATTTCTGTAGAACAGAAGATAGGGCCTTCCTATTCATTTCGCTATAGCTAGATAAAGTAATATTGGTGCTGGTTGCCTACTTAGAGAGACATTTTACATATTCAAGTAAATCTAGTGTGTATAAAGTTAAAAATACTTGAAATGAAAAGTACTTAGGACAGGGATAAGGACGGGTAATCCCTACCTCCAATAGTGTGTCTGTGAGGAGCACCAGCCCAAAGAAAACTGATTCTGCCAGTCTTACTCCTGGCTACAGCACTATGTTATACAGGAATATTCCAGGAGTAACTGGCAAAATAAAAACTACGTGCTGTAGATCCTCAACCAATGCATATTAGGAGGTAGGAATAATCAATCCAACCTCCCTGCCCCAGGTACTTCCCATTTCATTTTAGAGTATAGTTCTCCTTTAAGCCTCTCTAAATTGAACTTGTAAAATTACATACGGCTCTGCTGGAGAAATCAGTGTAGTAATGCCTTGGTCTACATCGCGTATTCTTGATCGAGGGCTGCAGACGGGACATACTGTAGTCCCCGTATTACCATTATTCTGTAGGAGAGAAGATTTTGCAGAAATAGACAACCTCAAAAATGATGAAAACAAAAATACCTTCTGTGTTCTGTCCAGTCAGTAAGTTTATATCAGATCTGCCTGAGAATTATAGAGGAAAGACCACAAACCCAATTAGTTATATTTCCAAAAGGAGGCCACCAAAAATATAGGGTTTAAATTGGCAAGGTTTTAGGGGGACCCAACACATATTCTGCCCCTCCAGACTTTATCCAGCCAAGAGACCAGATGAAATAAAGTATTTAATGCTATTTACAATAATTAAAAGTGGATATCAATGAGTTCTAAATTGCTGTAACGTCACATGGAGAAATAACTTGATTTCTGAGTCTCTCTATACGTGTGAGGAGAAGTTTCCTATGAGCAAAAATCGGTTTCCTGCTGCTCAGATTACAGATAAATATTTGGCACCCGTAGAAACTTGAAACACCTTGGCAACACTGGCAAGGGGGAGAGGGAAGGGCTAAAGTATTCACCGAGCATGTGCAACTGTGTAATCTGGTCGTGGCCCCGTGTGCTTAAAAGCCAAACATCGCATATTTAAAGAATTTCTCCCAAGAATGCTGCTGATATTAAAATAAACTATAAGCTACAGTATCTGTTTAGCCGCCATTATAGAAAAGCAGGGTTTTCAATAAAGTTCTTATCGTTTAAAATGTGCATTTTGCCCCAACCAATCAGAGGTAATCTTTATTCAATCTTAAATAGATGTGATGGTTGGGCAAAATTAGCACCATTTTAAACAATAACGAACTTTTTGTAATTATTCCTGATAGTGTGCAAGTTATTTATAAAAATGTTGTAAAACATCCTGGCTATGAGGTAAATAAGTGTAATATCTAGTGTGTACACGTTACATTTTAGTTCCTATAACTTTTTACTATGATTGAAGATTTTACCAAATTTATCACTCTTGTTCGTTCATGAAATCATGATGCCAGATTTGTCAAACAGAATTTAAACCCAAACAGATTAATCAGAAAGGCTTATGTCTGGTAGAGGCCAGTCCATTTTATTGCCCCATTATGGTATGTCCACCCTTAAAACTAATTTTTTAATGTTACTCCCCCTGTCCCCCCAGCCCCACCGCTCTATTTATTTAATCTGAAAATGCCCCAAACTTTACTTACCTTCCCTCTTTCCTCCGCCGTGCTGCCGGCCCTCTGCTTGCGAGAAATGCAAGCTGAGGGGCGGGACCGGCAGTCGCGTCTGTGATTGGCTGAGCGGCAGCAATCACGGACGCAGTTGCCGGAGTTCATTTCGGCGGAGGAAAGAGGGCGGTAGTGGGGCATTTTCTGATTAAATAAATAGAGCGGTTGGGGATGGGGGGACAGGGGCAATATTACCTATTAAGGGATTTACACTAGGGGGAGGGAATGCTAATCGGGAGGGAGAGGGAGGAGGGGAGGGGGAGAAGGGCTGCAGTACACATGCCAAACTTCTCCCGGAGGCCAGAGGAGGCAGAGTCCTCCTCCCATGTGAATATGGACTCTGCTATCCTCCTGGTGGGCAGTTTTTGGCACTTTGGGGGGGACTACAGGAGAACCAAGATGGAGCTGGGAGTGAGGTAAGGATTAAACTACACTACATGGTGGGGCCAGTAGTGGGGGGATTATAGTTTGGGGGTGGACATGCCTTTAAGGAAATTTGTGTCTGCAAACTTATTAATTGTGTAATATTATGTATGTGTGTGTACTGTAAGTGTGTAAGATGGCCATGTATCTATAGAGAGAGATGGATCTGAATTTTGCATAAATGCACTTTTAACGCATTTCCAGTCTCACAGGAGCTGTCTTAAAAGTGTCACCCACATGTGAATCCCAGCCCTTAAAAACCTCCCACGAACACCCCCCTTAGGGCTAGGCACACTGCTGCCTTTTCTTGCGTTTGCGGTTTATTTCATATCATTGAAAACGCGCAATGTACCGAAAACGCACGTTTTCAGGGCGTTGAGAATTGCGATTTGCATTCTGGATTTTAAATCGCAATCGCATGCGTTTTTCAATATAATGAAAAAAACTGCATCCGCAAACGCAACGAATCACAAATGAAATCGCATGCTTTGTGTTGCAGTCACACAGTGTGGCCATACCATAGTGCATATCCCCATAATAAAAACATGTATAGTAAAACACAACAATCATGATGGTATGAACTCACTGAAATCTGTTCCGCTTGCAGATTCACAGTTTTTCGGTAAATATATATATATATATCCATAATAATACCTAAACAGCCCAATGGAATTATGGGTATATATTTATATATTTACTTTAACATGTGAAAGTTAGAATGAAAAAAGAAGAAAAACAATGCAAGCAGAGGGCAGGGCAAATACCTGAAAAATCATGCGTCCCTTAGGCAGAGCCTTTGTCATAATAATCCAAAACTTGTACAAAGACCAAAAATGCGTAAATATTGTTTAGAATTCTCCAGGCCATGTCACAAGTCATCAACCCCAATGCCCATTTGACAGTATGACGTAGGGGTGTTATTCTAAGCCAACATCCCTCCATATGATAATTGTACAATCCTCCGCTAATGTATGCAATATGTGAAATATTTCCAATGGATACTTACAATGGTTGTTTCCAATGTTTTCACATGACCCTAGAAAAATGCACAAATACGGACACAGTCATGCTTTGCTATGTTGAGTTGTGATCATTGTTAGAATATAGGCAGGCACATGAAATAAAAATATTAATAAACTCTTCAGAGTAAACACTGCATACATTATTTAATTGAAGTACAGATGGGTGTATCTCTCATCTCTAAACCGCAGCACTTCTGAAAATTAATACTGGATGACCTGATCATGGCCTTTTACAGTGGTTGTTCGATGGGTCTGTATTTCAAAAGTTGCTGCAAACGGCCAATCACGGTTCTATATCCTGACTGACGACCAATCATAAACTGATCTGTAATCAGCATTAATGTGGTGTTGTTATGCTGTCTATTGAAATCTACAGTCGGAATAAATTTACTGCCATTTCCAATCTAATTTCTGCAAATAACATCAGAAAGGTTTAGCTGGGCTGTAAATTTCAGCCAAAATATTGGACAAACACTGAAGTACTGTCTGGTGTGTCTATGCAGAGTAGAACTGCAACCGAAGCTAGTTTACTATTGAAGAACAAAATAGACACTAAGGGCTGGACCACACTAGCGTGTTTCTGATGTGCTTTCCATCCACTAGTGCACTAGTGCCATGAAAAGCCCGCATTATGATCACGCTTTTCATGCCTATACTGTCTGTCGATCGTGTGGCTGCAGCCTACTCACCGATCTACATACATTTACTAGACTACCAGAGCTACGTTCTGATTGGTTACAATGCGATCCGCAAATAAATATAAGAGAGCGTGCACTCCGAAAACAGATCGCAGCCTATGCAATGTAGTAACCCCCATTCACATGCACTATGCTGCCAATTCTAACACACTAATGGTGTGATTGTTAGCGCGTGAGAAATCGTGTGAATGGGGCCTATCCTTAAAATGAACAACTGATCGGTTAAGGCTAATTGCATCTTTTATTGAAAGCCTTGTGTAATAAGAGGTGCAAAAGTTTGCCTGTGTTTTAAATCTGCACTAACCAATCAGATGTTATCAGCCACTAACCAATCAGATTAGACCAGTAAAAAAACGATTTGATTGGTTACTAAGATTGATAGCACAGGAAATGTATGACACAATTGAATGGCATGGCTACATTACCTCATGAAAAAATCCACTTTGCACTTTTAAGGTAGTTTTTTGGGAGAAAAAATTGTGAATGATTTTATGATAATTGC
Organism: Hymenochirus boettgeri; assembly: GCA_019447015.1. NCBI lineage: Eukaryota > Metazoa > Chordata > Amphibia > Anura > Pipidae > Hymenochirus > Hymenochirus boettgeri. The sequence goes on from JAACNH010000082.1 coordinate 123,215, forward strand.
GGGCATAGAAATTTTACAAAATTTTACCTGAAAGCAGCAACCCAATATAGCAATTAAATGGAGAAAGACTCCGCTCTCTTCATATTCCAGACACTCTCTGGTCCGGGTGAAATTTGGTTCCTCTCTATAATATTATAAATAAAATGAAGATTTTTGAGATTCTTAAATGATATTTATGAACGAGAAAACCTGCTCCAAACTGGAACAATTGCATTAGAATTCTAAATTCCTAACAGAAAAGACTTTCATAGAACGTGTTAATTAAAGGCTAAAAACTCTTCAGATAAGAAAACAGATCAGTGACAGATCACGTGACTGATTTAAAACAACGGAGAGGACCGAAAATAGAAAAAAAGGATCTCATCAGATTCTATTGAGACATTAAATTATTTGGTAAGATCCAAATACACTAGAAAAAGCCAAACTGCCTGGTTTCAGTCCCTTGGCAGGTTTGTAAAATGTTATTACATTTTGGCAAAAAATTTTGCCATAAGAATTTACGGATTCAATTTTGTCGCCAAGACCAAATTCTGCCTTGAAATTTAGTTTTTAAAAGAAATTTTAATAATGCAGCGTTGGGATTTGGCATAGAAATTTAGCCAGTTTTGGGAGAATTTTTTTGTCAGTAGTCTCAATGACGAGATTCTATTGTCTAAACTGGTCATTTTCAGCCTTAAACCAGTTTTTAAGTCAAACTCAAATTGTTATGAAATATTGAGGGTGAGACAACTGGTATTACTTTGGAGAAAACTTCGCTACCGGTTAGCGCGACTGTAACTCCATATTAGAGATGTAGTGTGGGTTCGAATAGAAACCAGTTTTAAATCAAAATCTGAGGTTTCGAGGTCCCGACAAACTTTCGGAACTCCCGAATTTCACGGAACCCGGATTTTTTGAATTTTCGTTTTTAGCGATAATCGAAAGCAGACAATCATCAAAAATCAAAAGTAGACAATTATCGAAAATCGAAAGTAGATGATTTTCCAAAATGAAAGTAGAGGTTGTCGAAAATCGAAAGTAGACGTGAAGGAGCATTTACCCAGAGCGATAGCGGCTATATAAATGAGTAAATGAGCTGGGTAAATGAGAGTTTTAATATTTCCAGTAGACAAACCACACAAGTGAATTATTTTGTTTTACATTGTGCAGGGCCACACTTTCTTATAATCATCTAATTCTTCCTTATAGGGGCCTAATTCTCTTTTAAAGGGTGTTATCTTTTCTTATGAGGGCCAAATTATTTCTTATAGGGTAACAAGGTAGATTTGTTATTTGTCCTGGTTCAAAGTCATCAGTCATCAATTCAATGTCAGTCATAAATAATGTTCTAGGCCATGGAAACGTTCTAGCTCTTTTTGTTGGACAGCATGGTTTTTACATTGATTCAATGTTGATCTAACATTGGGCCAGTGTATTTGCAGCATTAGGGGCTTGATGTGATTGGATAAACAAAGAGACAGTGAAATGACTTGTTACCCATCACATGGTAAATCCCACATGCTGCTTATGTCATGTTTCGAGGTATTTACCAAGAGCCATAACCTTAAAGTGTTTGTGGCAAATACTGGGGATTACCAAACCCCTGGTCTTAAACATGTGCAAAGTACAGGACAGACTAGGAATGTAATATGAATCCCTATACATTTACTGCCCCATGATCCCAGGGTGGAAAGGAGCGATAGCCTCTTGGTACATTGCCCCATTAGTTCTTAAGAATATAGACCTCCATTTTCTTATTTGAGAAAATTGCTTGAGGGGATACAGTGTAACTGACCACAATATAAATGTTTATTTACATCCAGATTCCCTACATACACAGGTCTTATTAATGTAAGTGGCCCTACACTCCAGTCGCTTGATATCAGCATACAATACCAATCATATGATACACGTTTCATACAGGGCTCCTTAAGAAAATGGGACATTTTATGGTCCAAAGCAAAGGGGCTCTTTAGAATTTTTATTTCCAGGAAATATTGTATTATAAACCCCAACATGTCACAAATGGTGGCATTACGCTGAGATGGGCCGTGAAAAGCTTCTTTGGCACTATGGAAATCTTTCCACCATGACTCTAATTACAATGTCCGTGTTTTTTTTGTGTAAATTTTCTTTTAATAGCAGAGAGAAAGTTATTGACAATCCCCTTAACTCCAACTTCCAAGTCACATTAAGACATTAACTGAAAGCCACCGCTCCACAGTCACCAAGAGTCACCAAGATAAACAAACTCTCACTTACTTTTCTTAACTGTTCTTTTCTTCTGTCCTGGAACCAAATAAAAAGACTGACTGTCAGGCAGAGATGTACCAAGTATTTATACCATGACTGACATCAACTGAGTTATGCTGGTAGGTATTTGGCCGGCAACCAGTAAGGCCCAGCCCTCTGCTAAGCAACGCTGTTTGTGTCAGTTCATTCCTATCGGTATCTCTCAGGTGCCCTTGCCTAAGGTAAAATCATGTTCTATAACCAGTGCACCTGTGCACATTGCAGAAATTGGAACCAAAGTTAAATCATTGAAAAGGTCAATGGCACATCCAGCTTTCCGGCTGCTGGGCTTTTCTTTAGTAGCCAACTGCACCATAGAGATGGCTAGAACTCGAACCAAATTCGAGCCAAACTTATCGAGTTTGAACAGACTCGGACTTCTTGAACTATCCCGGACCTGGATTTCTAGGACTTTCGATAATTATCGAATTCGAAATTGAACGATCTTTGAACTGTTTATGGGATAATTATCGAATGTTCGAATCGTTTATGGGATAATTATCAAATGTTCGTATCATTTATGGGATAATTATCCATGTTCGAATCGTTTATGGGATAATTATCGAATGTTCGAATCGTTATGGGATTAATTATCGAATTTCGATCGTTATGGGATAATTATCGAATGTTCGAACCGTTTATGGGATAATTATCGAATGTTCAAAGTATATGGGTAATATCGAATGTTCGAACCGTTTATGGGATAATTATCGAATGTTCGAACCGTTTATGGATGTAATATCGAATGTTCGAACCGTTTATGGGATAATTATCGAGTTCGAACCGTTTATGGGTAATTATCGAATGTTCGAATCGTTTAGGGATAATTATCAAATGTTCGAATGTTTATGGGATAATTATCAAATGTTCAAATCATTTATGGGATAATATAGAAAATCGAACATGGGAGCTTGATTTTTTTAAAGTTCTGGACATTCGAACATGTTACCCAGCTATTCCAGGTCCCACAGCCATTTACATTAAGTTACATTGGTATTTAATTGTATTTCATTCGAATTTCAAACTATTTGACTCCCATTGACTTTAATGGGTCCGTTTTCAAACTTTTGAACTTTCCATATAGTTCAAAAGTTCGATAACTTTCGGAAGTTCAGCCATCTCTACTGCACCGTCAGCCTCAAGAAGGCTTTGATTCTGTGTGCAAATCCAATTGCTACAGATAATAATGAAACGTCAGTTTACAAGGACTTTAATTGGACTTAAATTATCCCTACCAGGACTTTAATTGGACTTTAATTATCCCTACCAGGACTTTAATTGGACTTAATTATCCCTAAAGGACTTTAATGGACTTTTATTATCCTACCAGGACTTTAATGGACTTTTATTATCCCTACCGACTTATTGGACTTTATATCCACCAGGACTTATGACTTAAAGGACAATTATACTCACCTTCCCTCCGCTCCTCTTCTTTGGTCTGTACCTTTTACCAGGGTGGGACCTGAACCGCTAGGTCCTCACCCCTGGGTTCGCGTAACTTGAAGCACAGCGTTACTGAAACGCTGCTCTGGTAGGCTCCGCCCCCTCCTCCCATTGGCAACGAAGCCAATTGGAAGGCGCGCTCTGCAACGAGCGTGCCTTCCTATTGGCCTCGTCGCGCAAGGAGGGGCGGCCTACCAGAGCAGCGTTTCAGAACGCTGTGCTTCAAGTTACGTGAACCCAGGGGTGAGGACCTAGCGGTTCAGGTCCTCACCCTGGGTAAAGGACTGACCTAAGAAGAGGAGCAGAGGGAAGGTGAGTATAATTGTCCTTAAATATCCCTACAAGGACTTTTATTGGACTTTAATCATCCCTATCAGGATTTTAATGGACTTAAATGATCCCTACAGGACTTTAATTGGACTTTATTAACCACCAGGACTTAAATTGGACTTTATTATCCTACCAGGACTTTAATTGGACTTTAATTACCCTACCAGGGTTTTAATTAGACTTTAATCATCCCTATTTTGATTTAATTGGACCTAAATTATCCCTACAAGGACTTTTATTGACTTTAATCATCCCTATCAGATTTAATGGACTAAATATCCCTACAAGGACATTTAATTGGACTTTATTTACCACAAGGACTTTAATTGGACTTTTATTATAACCCACCAGGACTTTAATTGGGCTTTATTGTCCCTACCAGGACTTTAATTGGGATTTTATTATACCTACCAGGACTTTAATTGGACTTTATTATCCCTACCAGACTTTAATTGGACTTAAATTATCCCTACCAGGACTTAATTGGGATTTTATTATACCTACCAGGACTTTAATTGGGATTTATTATACCTACCAGGACCTTAATTGGGCTTTTATTATACCCACCCGGACTTTAATTGGACTTTTATTATCCCTACCAGGACTTTAATGGACTTAAATTATCCTACCAGGACTTTAATTGGGATTTTATTATACCTACCAGGACTTTAATGGGATTTTATTATACCTACCAGGACCTTAATTGGGCTTTTATATACCCACCAGGACTTTCATTGGAATTTTATTATACCCCAGGACTTTAATTGGACTTTTATTATCCCTACCAGGATTTAATGGGCTTGTTATTATCCCTACCAGGAATTTAATTGGGCTTTTATTATCCTACCAGGACTTTAATTGGGCTTTTTTATCCCTACCAGGACTTAATGGCTTAAATTCCCTATCAGGATTTAATTGGACTTAAATTATCCCTACCAGGACTTTTATGGACTTAATCATCCCTATCAGGATTTTAATTGGACTTAATATCCCTACCAGGACTTAATGGACTTTTATTAACCCTACCAGGACTTAAATTGGACTTTATTATCCCTACCAGGACTTTAATGGACTATAATTATCCCTACCAGGGTTTTAATTAGACTTAATCATCCCTATTTGACTTTAATTGGACCTAAATTATCCCTACAAGGACTTTTATTGGACTTTAATCATCCCTATCAGGATTTTAATTGGACTTAATTATCCCTACAAGGACTTTAATTGGACTTTAATTGTACCCACCAGGGCTTAATTGGACTTTTATACCCACCAGGACTTTAATTGGGCTTTTATTATCCTACCAGACTTTAATTGGGATTTTATTTACCTACCAGGACTTTAATTGGACTTTATATCCCTACCAGGACTTAATTGGACTTAAATTATCCCTACCAGGACTTTAGTTGGGATTTTATTATACCTACCAGACTTTAATTGGGATTTATTATACCTACCAGGACTTTAATTGGGCTTTTATTATCCCTACCAGACTTTAATTGGGCTTTATTATACCCACCAGGACTTTAATTGGACTTTTATTATCCCTACCAGGACTTAATTGGACTTAAATTATCCCTACCAGGACTTTAATTGGGATTTTATTATACCTACCAGGACTTTAATTGGGATTTTATTATACCTACCAGGACTTAATTGGGCTTTATTATCCCTACCAGGACTTTAATTGGGCTTTTATTATACCACCAGGACTTTAATTGGACTTTTATTTACCCACCAGGACTTTAATTGGACTTTATTATCCCACCAGGACTTAATGCTGTTTATCCCTATCAGGATTTAATTGGGCTTTTATTATTCCTACCAGGACTTTAATTGGGCTTTATTATCCCTACCAGGACTTTAATTGGACTTAAATTATCCCTACCAGGACTTTAATTGGACTTAAATTTCCCTACCAGGACTTTAATTGGGATTTTATTATCCCTACCAGGACTTTAATTGGGCTTTTATTACCTACCAGGAATTAAATTAGACAGCATCTCTGCTCCCTTATACTATACAGTGGGGGTAGTCGTCACCTGCCAGAGGAAGCAGTGGACGCTTGTGATTGCGGGTAAGTTGTGGGTCTCCTCCTTGCTCTGTTGGACTAATTTAGAGAATGTGAGGTAGACATAACTCCTTTACCTCACATTCTTCAATAAAGGTGAAAAAGCTATACCCTTTGAGTATTCCACCCATTTATGGAACATGGTGCCATTGATTTACAATTCATTATGAATCTTTATAAGCTGGATTGTGGAAGACAGGAATTGGCTAATTTCCCCATATCGTTCATTCTTTTTAAACATTTGTTACCCAAATCATGAAAAATGTCTGGCCTATAACTCAACCTCACGTTATCCAATGGTGAGATTTAAAGCACAGTCTGGTAAATAGAATAAAATGACTAGTTCTAGTCATGCAGAAGCTCATATATATCAGGCCAAGGAACAGCAACAGTTACAAACCAAGCAGGATATGTTATTGGGAGGCAGAAGTCAGTATTCAAAGCAAGGTCAGATGAACGGGTAGTGCGAGACAGAGAGACAATGTCAGACAAAGTCAACTTTCCAAGCCAGAGGTCAGTTTAAATACTTGTCCAAACATGCAGATAAGCAGGTCAACTGGTGGGAGAAAAAGGACTGGCAGGGACTATAGCAGAACTTGAATTTCATTGCAAAGTGAAAACAAAACCAATTAGTAAAGTGCTTGAGAAGTCATTCCTGAAATTTCTGTCTATAATTTACATAGTTTTATAGAAAGGAGATGAGGAGAGAGTGGTGGGCATGGTCAGGGAATCTGTACCCCCACCCACAGACCACCCAGACTCGAACACCCCACAAAATTGATGGTGGGGTTGGGAATTATATAATGAGATTAAAAAAAAAACAACATTTTTTTATTGTTTTCTTGATGGCACCCCCCCTCCCCCCCAAAGGGATTGGAGGCCGGGCCCATCTCCTCTTTCGGTCCACAATCAGCTGTTTTTAAACAGCTGATCACGCGTATGAAGGAAGGAGACTCGTTTCCATTCTTTTAACAGCTGAATGTGCGTATATTTCCTCTTTAAAAACAGAGGATCGCAGAGGGTTTGGCGGGCCTTCTACCGTCCGGGGCCCCGCGCGGGGTTGGCAGGGTTGGTAGTAATGCCACTGATCTAATGCCATTATTGAGTTGAGTGGGGATTGTCTTTTACACAGGTTCTCAATAGATTTTTATTGCATTCAGGCATCCTATGGGCAGCGTAGTAGGGGGGACTTTTATGACCACACTTAAGACAATGTAGTACCAGGGACTGGAGGTAATGAATGTCCTGATGCCCTGTGCGTCTTAGCAATCTGACAGTTTATTCATTTCTGCACACCTTGACCCTCTAATATAACCTTAAAAGGTATAGCTTTCCTGAGAAATTACCCACAAGTAGGGATGGCCGGTTCACGGATCCGAACCCGGTTCCGCCGCGGATTATCCTGATCGCGAAGGGTGGATTTTTCTGGATTTTCCGCCTTCCGAACTTCCGAACCGCGGATTCTCGTATACGTATTTTTGAAAATTTTTTCAATTACGAGGATTACTTGTATTTTCGAAAATACGGGACACACGTATTTTCGAAAAATTTCGAAATTACAAGGATTTCTCATATTTTCGAAAATGCGGGAAATAACGTATTTTCGTCGATTTTCGAAATTCCGAGGATTTCCCGTATTTTCAAATTTTTTTTCCTTTTAATGAAATTCGCGGATCCTCGAGCGGACTGAATTTTGCGAAGTTCAGACATCTCTACCCACAAGTCTCTGTTCCTTATTTGATAATCACGCTTGGTAAGTTAGAATGTTCCATGTACATATTTAGCACGTACACAAAACTGCTTTGAATGTCACATAAGGAGTTGCGTAGAGGGGCATTTCAAATTGGAATTGCTAATATCGGTGGGTTTTTCATAAAGAAGTTTGGCATGATTTGTCCATATGTCAGGAATATGGCAGCAGGCAGGTATATTTAGTGCAAAGCTTGGCCAGGTGTGTGTTGTAAGGCAGTATATATATATTTATTGTATACAAGTTGTTATCATTCCAATTGGAAGCCTGGTGAGATGTATCCTTGTGAGGTGCATATGAATGGGCATATTTGATGAGATATAACCAGGGTTGCCAGATTCTGCTGGCTGTAACATGGTGGGGGCAGTGCAAGGGAGGGGTAAAGCATGGGCATGTCAGGGGTGGAGAGGCTGGGTTTGGGGTGTCTCTGAGGCGAGGACCTCGGGGCAAGGACTTCTAGTACGGGATTGTCCAAATTGTAATGTCTGTCAACCCTGGATGCAAAAGCAGACATCCCACCCTGCCATATGAGGCTTCCAGGCAGGTGGAGAAAGGGGAGCTGCTGGGGGCAGTGGCTAGGGGGACGTGATATTGGTGAATATCTAGGGGGTCGCGAAGGAAGTGCTAGGAGCCAAAGGAGTGGGCAGAGGTGGGGTTAGGGGAATTCTGGGGGCATGGCGTCCAGGTATGGGGCGTTCCAGGGTAGGAGACTGCCAGTGTTTGCAATTGCTAGTTTGGGGTGGTCTTGCGAGAGACCACCCCAGAAATCGGGAGACTTCGGGAGGGATGGGTACCTGCAAAAGGAAAGGAAAATATTTCTCTTATACAGTCTAATACAGTACAAGGTATGTGGCCAAATTTAAAATACAGTATGTCAACTCAAGAAGTATGATGAATAAATTAACCCCTCCCCACACATTTATTTTTTTATAAATTAACATTAATATATAAAGTTATATAAGGAATAACCTAACCATTAATAAATCCGCAGAGATGAAATTTCAGTGCTATTTTCGCTACATTTTATTTTACGCTTTTTATAATTAGGTGAAATTGAACTTATTTGATAATTAGCTGAAACTGATCATACTGATAATTGACTTTAACGTTTACCCTATTAACAAAACAGAGAACATTCGCCTGGCTGAATTTAACACTATTTTTAATTCACTGCGTTAACGGATTTTTGCAACATTTTCAGCGTTATTAGCACCGCTTTTAGCCACATCATTTTCACCTTTGATGAAGATTCGCCTTTTTATAATTGTGGCAAAAAGAAATCGAGATGTCGAGTGAAATCTTGTCAAGTCTGGTGTAAAAAAGTAGCGAAAAGAGCTTTAACACAATCCACCTGTACTTAAAAGAGCATCTACTGTATACTGAAAAATCTACGTATACTGAAAAATCTACTGTATACTGAAAAAAAATATTTTAAATTGACCATTGCTGGAAACTATCATTCTTCCCAACCACCACTGTGACTTTTTTTTTGTTGATCTGTCCACTATTTCTTTAGATATCCATCTGAAACTTTGGCATTTCAGCTGTCAGTCAAGTACTGTACTTTAATATTATAAACTCTTCTGCTGTGAGCAATTTTGCTGCAGCTTGATTTGTGAAAGTTTTGATAGTTGGTTTGCTGTGCAGTTTTGACAGTTGGTGTGGGAAATCTCTCTCTCCCAGTGCAGCCTATAGTGAGCATGCTTACCCTCATAAAAAGTCTGGTCATGAAGGGGGAGTGTTTAAAAAAGGGAGGGGGGCACTTGGCCTGAGCAAACAAGTATTGGATTAAAGGCATGCAGCTACACCTACACCAGAGTAAATGCTACTTACACATATTTATAAATTAAAATGGGAAAAAGGTAGTCTTTTCAGTGTGAAAAGGAGATCACAATCCAAATTTAGGTTGATGGCCCATAGTCAATATCACACGGTTTCATATGATTAGTTGACTCTCCTGTAAAGTGTCATATGATTAGTTAAAGGAAAGCATTCATTGTCTGGGAAAGAAGAAAATGTACATGTTCGCCATCCTGTGCAATCCACAGCTCCAGACCATCAAAATTGGTCTTATTACTTTATCTGAGACCTGTGCCCTTTCCTAAACAGATACGTTATTAAAAGAGATGTAATGTGGGTTTCGATAGAACCCAGTTTCAATCGAATCTAAGGGTTTCGAAGCCCCAACGAAACTTCGGAACTCCCGAATTTCACGGAACCCGGATTTTTAGAATTTTCGATTTTTATCGAAAGCAGACAATCATCGAAAATCGAAAGGAGGCAATTAACGAAAATGAAAATCGAAAGTAGACAATTATCGAAAATTGAAATCAAAAGTAGACGGTTTTCAAAAATCGAAGTAGATGATTTTCGAAATCGAAAGTAAACGGATTTGAAAATCGAAAGTGACGATTTTCGAAACTCGAACTTTCCGAAAATTTAAAAAATTCTAAAAGGGACCAAAACTCAACAGTTTTGGAACATCTCTAGTTATTATTAATCTAATGAATTAGATTATGGGAAATGTTTTTCTCCTTAACCAAACACTCCTTAGCTGAGTCCATATGGTAGAATTCACAAAGACGGGTATTATTAATATTGGGTAGAATCTCAAGCACTGAGATTTATCCAAAATATGCAAAGTGAAAATTCTAGAGAGACATAGAATAACACACTAACAACAATTCTAATCTAGGAATAGCTGGGAATGGTGGACATTCTAAATGAAAGATTGGAAATGAAAATGCAGGATGATTCGATATTAAGATTTGCGTTTACCCACTACACCTTAAATCACTGCAGGAAAGATACATCTAATTCTGATCTACTACCAATCTGCATGCATATCCTAGGAGTTAAGATGTGCTAGTCTTTAAAGGAGAACTATAGTGTGAAAAGTTTTCTTAAAAAAAAAAAAGTTAAAATGAAAAGTACTTGGGACAGGGATATAGGAGGTATCTTACCTCCCAATATGCTTTTCTCTGAGGAGCACCAACCCAAAGAAACTGATTCTGCCAGTCTTCCTCTTGACTTCAGCACTATCTTTAATTCAGGACTTGTCCTGGACTAACCTGGCAAATGAAAACTGTATGGCTGTAGCTCCTTAATAAAACAATATTGTGAGGAGGAAATAATCAATCCACCTCCCTGCCTCAGGTACTTCCCACTTTAAGAGTTAATTTTTGGAGTATACAGAGTGAATATTCCTCATTTATACCCTTCATATTATTACAGTCCCTGCTATAAGGACTAGGATTCTCTATAGTGAATACAGAGTGAATATTCCTCATTTATACCCTTCATATTATTACAGTCCCTGCTATAAGGACTAGGATTCTCTATAGTGTATACAGAGTGAATATTCCTCATTTATACCCTTCATATTATTACAGTCCCTGCTATAAGGATTAGGATTCTCTATAGTGTATACAGAGTGAATATTCTCATTTATACCCTTCAATTTATTAGTCCTGCTATAAGGACTAGGATTCTCTATAGTGATACAGAGTGAATATCCCTCATTATACCTTCATATTATTACAGTCCCTGCTAAAAGGAATAGGATTCTCTATAGTGTATACAGAGTGAATATCCCTCATTTATACCCTTCGTATTATTACAGTCCCTGCTATAAGGACTAGGATTCTCTATAGCGTATACGGAGTGAATATTCCTCATTTATACCCTTCATATTATTACAGTCCCTGCTATAAGGACTAGGATTCTCTATAGTGAATACAGAGTGAATATTCCTCATTTATACCCTTCATATTATTACAGTCCCTGCTATAAGGATTAGGATCTCTAAGTGTATACAGAGTGAATATTCCTCATTTATACCCTTCATATTATTACAGCCCTGTTATAAGGACTAGGATTCTCTATAGTGTATACAGAGTGAATATTCCTCATTTTATACCCTTCATATTATTACAGTCCCTGCTATAAGGACGGATTCTCTATAGTGAATACAGAGTGAATATTCCTCATTTTATACCCTTCGTATTATTACAGTCCCTGCTATAAGGACTAGGATTCTCTATAGTGTATACAGAGTGAATATTCTATTTATACCCTCATATTATTACACAGTCCTGCTATAAGACTAGGATTCTCTATATGATACAGAGTGAATATTCCTCATTTATACCCTTCATATTATTACAGTCCCTGCTATAAGGACTAGATTCTGCTATAGGCGAATACAGAGTGATATTCCTCATTTATATACCCTTCATTATTACAGTCCCCGCTATAAGGACTAGGATTCTCTATAGTGAATACAGAGTGAATATTCCTCATTTATACCCTTCATATTATACAGTCCTGCTATAAGGACTAGGATTCTCTATAGTGTATACAGAGTGAATATTCCTCATTTATACCCTTCATATTATTACAGTCCCTGCTATAAGGGATTAGGTCTCTCTATAGCGAATACAGAGTGAATATCCCTCATTTATACCCTCATATTATTACAGTCCCCGCTATAAGGCATAGAATTCTCTATATGATACAGAGTGAATATTCCCTCATTTATACCCTTCATATTATTACAGTCCCGCTATAAGATTAGGATTCTCTATAGTGTATACAGAGTGAATATTCCATTTATACCCTTCATATATTACAGTCCCTGCTATAAGGATTAGGATTCTCTATAGTACAGAGTGAATATCTCATTTATACCCTTCATATTATACAGTCCCCTCTATAAGGACTAGGATTCTCTATAGTGTATAGAGTGAATATTCCTCATTTATACCCTTCATATATTACAGTCCTGCTATAAGGATTAGGATTCTCTATAGGCGATACAGTGAATATTCCCATTTATACCCTTCATATTATTACAGTCCTCGCTATAAGGACTAGGATTCTCTATAGTGAATACAGAGTGAATATCTCACTATTAATCCCCTCATATTATTACAGTCCCCGCTATAAGGATAGGATTCTCTATAGTGTATACAGAGTGAATATTCCTCATTTATACCCTTCATTTATTACAGTCCCTGCTATAAGGACTAGGATTCTCTAATAGTTAAGCAGTGAATATCCTCATTTATACCCTTCAATTATTACAGTCCCGCGTATAAGGATTAGGATTCTCTATAGTGTAACAGAGTGAATATTCCTCATTTATACCCTTCATATTATACAGTCCCTGCTATAAGGACTAGGATTCTCTATAGTGATACAGAGTGAATATTCCTCATTTATACCCTTCATATTATTACAGTCCCTGCTATAAGGACTAGGATTCTCTATAGTGTAAACAGAGTGAATACCTCATTATACCCTTCATATATACAGTCCCGCTATAAGGACAGGATTCTCTATAGTGAGTACAGAGTGAATATTCCTCATTTATACCCTTCATATTATTACAGTCCCGCTAAGAGGACTAGGATTCTCTATAGTGTATACAGAGTGAATATTCCTCATTTATACCCTTCATATTATTACGTCCCGCTATAGGACTAGGATTCTCTATAGTGTATACAGAGTGAATATTCTCATTTTAACCCTTCATATATTACAGATCCCTGCTATAAGGACTAGGATTCTCTATAGTGATACAGAGTGAAATCCCTCATTTATACCCTTCATATTATTACAGTCCGCTATATAACTAGGATTCTCTATAGTGTTAACAGAGTGAATATTCCTCATTTACCCTTCATATATTACAGTCCCCGCTATAAGGCTAGGATTCTCTATAGTGTATACAGAGTGAATATCTCCTCATTTATACCCTTCATATTATTACAGTCCCTGCTATAAGGACTAGGATTCTCTATAGTGATACAGAGTGAATATTCCCATTTATACCCTTCATATTATTACAGTCCCCGCTATAAGGACTAGGATTCTCTATAGTGTATACAGAGTGAATATCCCTCATTTATACCCTTCATATTATTACAGTCCCTGCTATAAGGACTAGGATTCTCTATAGTGAATACACGTGAATATTCCTCATTTATCCCTTATTACTATTACAGTTCCCGCTATAAGGACTAGGATTCTCTATAGTGTATACAGAGTGAATATTCCTCATTTATACCCTTCATATTATACAGTCCCTGCTATAAGGACTAGGATTCTCTATAGTGAATACGGAGTGAATATTACTCATTTATACCCTTCGTATTATTACAGTCCCTGCTATAAGGACTAGGATTCTCTATAGTGTATACAGAGTGAATATCCCTCATTTATACCCTTCATATTATTACAGTCCCGCTATAAGGACTAGGATTCTCTATAGTGTATACAGAGTGAATATCCTCATTTATACCCTTCATATTATTACAGTCCCCGCTATAAAGGACTAGGATTCTCTATAGTGTGTACAGAGTGAAATCCCTCATTTATACCCTTCATATTATAGCAGTCCCGCTATAAGGACTGGGATTCTCTATAGTGAATACAGAGTGAATATTCCTCATTTACACCCTTCATATTATTACAGTCCCCGCTATAAGGACTAGGATTCACTATAGTGAGTACAGAGTGAATATTCCACATTTATACCCTTCATATTATTACAGTCCCTGCTATAAGGACTAGGATTCTCTATAGTGTATACAGAGTGAATATTCCTCATTTATACCCTTATACTATTACAGTTCCGCTATAAGGACTAGGATTCTCTATAGTGTATACAGAGTGAATATTCCTCATTTATACCCTTCATATATTACAGTCCCTGCTATAAGGACTTGGATTCTCTATAGTGTATACGGAGTGAATATTCCTCATTTATACCCTTCGTATATTACAGTCCCTGCTATAAGGACTAGGATTCTCTATAGTGTATACAGAGTGAATATCCCTCATTTATACCCTTCATATTATTACAGTCCCGCTATAAGACTGGATTCTCTATAGTGTATACGAGTGAATATCCCTCATTATACCCTTCATATTATTACAGTCCCCGCTATAAGGACTAGGATTCTCTATAGTGTGTACAGAGTGAACATCCCTCATTATACCCTTCATATTTACAGTCCCCGCTATAAGGACTGGGATTCTCTATAGTGAATACAGAGTGATATTCCTCATTTACACCCTTCATATATTACAGTCCCGCGCTATAAGGACTAGGATTCACTATAGTGAGACGAGTGAAATATCCCACATTTATACCCTTCATATTTACAGTCCCTGCTATAAGGACTAGGATTCTCTATAGTGTATAGAGTGAATATTCCTCATTTATACCCTCATATATTATCGTCCCTGCTATAAGGACTAGGATTCTCTATAGTGAATACAGAGTGAATATTCCACATTTATACCCTTCATAATTACAGTCCCTGCTATAAGGATTAGGATTCTTATAGTGTATACAGAGTGATATTCCTCATTTATTACCCTTCGTATTATACAGTCCTGCTATAAGGATTAGGATTCTCTATAGTGAATACAGAGTAATATTCCTCATTTATACCCTTCATATTATTACAGTCCCTGCTATAAGGACTAGATTCTCTATAGTGTATACAGAGTGAATATCCTCATTTATACCATTCATATTATTACAACCCTGCTATAAGGATTAGGATTCTCTATAGTGAATACAGAGGTGAATATTCCTCATTTATACCATTCATATTATACAGTCCCTGCTATAAGGACTAGGATTCTCTATAGTGTATACAGAGTGAATATTTCCTCATTTATACGCCTTCATATTATTACAGTCCCTGCTATAAGGACTAGGATTCTCTATGTGTATACAGAGTGAATATTCCTCATTATACCCTTCATATTATTACAGTCCCTGCTATAAGACTAGGCTATTCTCTATAGTGTATACAGAGTGAATATTCCTCATTTATACCCTTCATATTATTACAGTCCCTGGCTATAAGGACTAGGATTCTCTATAGTGTATACAGAGTGAATATCCTCATTTATACCCTTCATATTATACAGTCCCTGCTATAGGACTAGGATTCTCTATAGTGTATACAGAGTGAATATTCCTATTTATACCCTTCATATTATACAGTCCCTGCTATAAAGGACTAGGATTCTCTAGCGAATACAGAGTGAATATTCCTCATTTATACCCTTCATATTATTACAGTCCCTGCTATAAGGACTAGGATTCTCTATAGTGTAACAGAGTGAATATCCCTCATTTATACCCTTCATATTATAACAGTCCCTGCTATAAGGACTAGGATTTCTATAGTGAATACAGAGGGAAAAAAAACAGTTTAGCACATTAGCCTTCTCTGCATACTCTATAACCTCTAAGCCCCATATTTATGGTCCCACATACTCGGTCCTATCTTTTACTATTGATAAATTTAAAAACATTTTGGGGTTTACAACTGCTTTGTTCTGCTCTCTGTATTTAATTTCTATTTAGCTAGTTTATTGCTTTCTTGCACCCCTTATAGAGCTTTATCCTCCCTGTAAGCTTGTTCCGTTCCCTTGATTTCAACATTTTAAAAGCCTTTTTTCCATTTCCCTTTTTCTGAGCATTATCCAGGCAGGAGTGACATAATTTCTTTTACACTGTTACCTAACGGTATAAACTTACAATTGTAATAGTTTAATATCCCTTTAAAAGGGCCCACTTTGCTCATATCGTACCTAGGAACAAATTCCCCAGTCTATGAGCAGGAGTGATTCCTTTAAACAACGTAAAATTAGCTTTCCTAAAGTTATAACGTTTTTAAACCAGTGCACTTTTGGTCTTTTCAATCTATATAATTGACACTATATCACGACGATCATGAACATAAAAAAGCTGGTGGGAAAAAAACAGCTAACAAACAGTGCTGGTCTGTAAAAATGCAATAAGTGTGTTTTTATGCTTGCGGGAGAACTGGAATACCTGGAGGAAACCCATCCCAGACAGAACATTCAGATTCACTGTATACATTAGCACAGTGGCAGTAGCTATTATGCTAGTCCTTATAGCAGAGACTGTAATAATATGAAGGGTATAAATGAGGAATATTCACTCTGTATACACTATAGAGAATCCTAGTCCTTATAGCAGAGACTGTAATAATATGAAGGGTATAAATGAGGAATATTCACTCTGTATACACTATAGAGAATCCTAGTCCTTATAGCAGAGACTGTAATAATATGAAGGGTATAAATGAGGAATATTCACTCTGTATACACTATAGAGAATCCTAATCCTTATAGCAGGGACTGTAATAATATGAAGGGTACAAAAAAGGAATATTCACTCTGTATACACTATAGAGAATCCTAGTCCTTATAGCAGAGACTGTAATGACTGTAATAATATGAAGGGTATAAATGAGGAATATTCACTCTGTATTCACTATAGAGAATCCTAGTCCTTATAGCAGGGACTGTAATAATATGAAGGGTATAAATGAGGAATATTCACTCTGTATTCACTATAGAGAATCCTAGTCCTTATAGCAGGGACTGTGTAATAATATGAAGGGTATAAATGAGGAATATTCACTCTGTATTCACCAATTAAAGTCCTGGTAGGGATAATAAAAGTCCAATTAAAGTCCTGGTAGGGATAATAAAAGTCCAATTAAAGTCCTGGTAGGGATAATAAAAGTCCAATTAAAGTCCTGGTAGGGATAATTTAAGTCCAATTAAAGTCCTTGTAAACTGACGTTTCATTATTATTCTGTAGCAATTGGATTTGCACACAGAATCAAAGCCTTCTTGAGGCTGACGGTGCAGTAGAGATGGCTGAACTTCCGAAAGTTATCGAACTTTTGAACTATATGGAAAGTTCAAAAGTTTGAAAACGGACCCATTAAAGTCAATGGGAGTCAAATAGTTTGAAAAGTTCGAATGAAATACAATTAAAATACCAATGGTAACTTAATGTAAATGGCTGTGGGACCTGGGAAATAGTCTGGGTAACATGTTCGAATGTCCAGAACTTTAAAAAAATCAAGCTCCCATGTTCTGATTTTCGTAATTATCCCATAAATGATTTGAACATTTGATAATTATCCATAAACGATTCGAACATTTGATAATTATCCCAAAAACGATTCGAACATTCGATAATTATCCATAAACGTGGACATTCGATAATATCCCATAACGGTGAACTTCGATAATTATCCCAAAACGGTTCGAACATTCGATAATTATCCCATAAACGGTTCGAAAAACTTCGATAATTATCCCATAAACGATTTGAACATTCGATAATTATCCCATAAACGGTTGAACATCGATAATTATCCCATAAACGATTCGAACATTCGATAATTATCCCATAAACGATTCGAACATTCGATAATTATCCCATAAACGATTCGAACATTGGATAATTTCCCATAAATGATACGAACATTTGATAATTATCCCATAAACGATTCGAACATTCGATAATTATCCATAAACAGTTCAAAGATCGTTCAATTTTCGAATTCGATAATTATCGAAAGTCCTAGAAATCCAGGTCCGGGATAGTTCAAGAAGTCAGAGCTGTTCAAACTCGATAAGTTTGGCCGAATTGGGTTCGAGTTCAGTCCATCTCTATGGTGCAGTTGGCTAAAGAAAAGCCCAGCAGCCGGAAAGCTGGATGTGCCATTGACCTTTTTCAATATGATTTAACTTTGGTGTCCAATTTCTGCAATGTGCACAGGTGCACTGGTTATAGAAAATGATTTTACCTTAGGCAAGGGCACCTGAGAGATACCTGATAGGAATGAACTGACACAAACAGCGTTGCTAGCAGAGGGCTGGGCCTTACTGGTTGCCGGCCAAATACCTACCAGCATAACTCAGTTGATGTCAGTCATGGTATAAATACTTGGTACATCTCTGCCTGACAGTCAGTCTTTTTATTGGTTCCAAAGGACAAGAAAAGAACAGTTAAGAAAAGTAAGTGAGAGTTTGTTTATCTTGGTGACTCTTGTGGACGTGGGGAGCGGTGGCTTTCAGTTAATGTCTTAATGTGACTTGGAAGTTGGGAGTTAAGGGGATTGTCAATAACTTTCTCTCTGCTATAAAGAAAATTTACACAAAAAAAACACAGGACATTGTAATTAGAGTCATGGTGGAAAGATTTCCATAGTGCCAAAGAATGACTTTTCACGGCCCATCTCAGCGTAATGCCACCATTTTGTGACATGTTGGGGTTTATAATAACAAATATTTCCTGGAATAAAAATTCTAAAGAGCCCCTTTGCTTTGGACCATAAAATGTCCCATTTTCTTAAGGAGCCCATGTATGAAACGGTATCATATGAATGGTATTCGTATGCTGATATCAAGCGACTGGAGTGGGATGGGCCACTTACATATTAATAAGACCTGTGTATGTAGGGAATCTGGATGTAAATAAACATTTATTTGTGGTCAGTTACACTGTATCCACCTCAAAGCAATTTTCTCAAATAGAAAAATGGAGGTCTATTATCTTAAGAACTAATGGGGCAATGTACCAAGAGGCTATCGCTCCTTTCCACCCCTGGGATCATGGGGCAGTAATGTATAGGGATTCATATTACATTCCTAGTCTGTCCTGTACTTTGCACATGTTTAAGACCAGGGGTTTGGTAATCCCCAGTATATTGCCACAAACACGTTATTAAGGTTATGGCTTTTGGTAAATACCTCGAAACATGACATAAGCAGCATGTGGGATTTTACCATGTGATGGGTTAACAAGTCATTTCACTGTTCTCTTTGTTTATCCAATCACATCAAGCCCCTAATGCTGCAAATACACTGGCCCAATGTTAGATCCAACATTGAATCAATGTAAAAACCATGCTGTCCAACAAAAAGAGCTAGAACGTTCCCGGCCTAGAAAATTATTATGACTGAACATAGAATATGATGACTGATGACTTTGAACCAAGGACAAATAACAATCTACCTTGTTACCCTATAAGAAATAATTGGCCCTCATAAGAAAAGATAACACCCCTAAAAGAGAATTAGGGCCTATAAGGAAGAATTAGATGATTATAAGAAAGTGTGGCCCTGCACAATGTAAAACAAAATAATTCACTTGTGTGGTTTGTCTACTGGAAATATTAAAACTCTCATTTACCCAGCTCATTTTACTCATTTATATAGCCGCTATCGCTCTGGGTAAATGCTCCTTCACGTCTACTTTCGATTTTCGACAACCGTCTACTTTCAATTTTGGAAAATATCTACTTTCGATTTTCGATAATTGTTACTTTTGATTTTGATGATTGGCTGCTTTCGATTATCGCTAAAAATCGAAAATTCAAAAAATCCGGGTTCCGTGAAATTCGGGAGTTCCGAAAGTTTCGTCGGGACCTCGAAACCCTCAGTTTGATTTAAAAAATGGTTCTATTCGAACCCCACATACATCTCTAATATGGAGTTACAGTCGCGCTAACCGGTAGCGAAGTTTTCTCCAAAGTAATACCAGTTGTCTCACCTCAATATATTTATAACAATTTTGAGTTTGACTAAAACTGGTTTAAGGCTGAAAATGACAGTTTAGACAATAGAATCTCGTCATTGAGACTACTGACAAAAAAATTCTCCCAAAACTGGCTAAATTTCTATGCCAAATCCCAAACGCTGCATTATTAAATTTCTTTTAAAAACTAAATTTCAAGGCAGAATTTGGTCTTGGCTGACAAAATTGAATCCGTAAATTTATGGCAAAATTTTTTGCCAAAATGTAATAAAACATTTTACAAACCTGCCAAGGGACTGAAACCAGGCAGTTTGGCTTTTTCTAGTGTATTTGGATCTTACCAAATAATTTAATGTCTCAATAGAATTGATGAGATCCTTTTTTTCTAATTTTCGGTCCTCTCCGTTGTTTTAAATCAGTCACGTGATCTGTCACGTGATCTGTTTTCTTATCTGAAGAGTTTTTAGCCTTTAATTAACACGTTCTATGAAAGTCTTTTCTGTTAGGAATTTAGAATTCTAATGCAATTGTTACCAGTTTGGAGCAGGTTTTTCTCGTTCATAAATTATCATTTAAGAATCTCAAAAATCTTCATTTTATTTTATAATATTATAGAGAGGAACCAAATTTCACCCGGACCAGGAGTGTCTGGAATAATGAAGAGAGCGGAGTCTTTCTCCATTTTAATTGCTATAATTGGGTTGCTGCTTTCAGGTAAAATTTTAGTCAATTTCTATGCCCGCAATTATCATAAAATCATTCAACAATTTTTTCTCCCAAAAAAAACTACCTTAAAAGTGCAAAGTGGATTTTTCATGAGGTAATATGTAGCCATGCCATTCAATGTGTATACATTCCTGTGCTATCAATGTAGTAACCAATCAAATCGTTTTTTTACTGGTCTAATCTGATTGGTAGTGGCTGATAACATCTGATTTGGTTAGTGCAGATTTAAAACACAGGCAAACTTTTGCACCTCTTATTACACAAGGCTTTCAATAAAAGATGCAATTAGCCTTAACCGATCAGTTGTTACATTTTAAGGACTAGGCCCCATTCACACGATTTCTCACGCGCTAACATCACACCTTAGTGTGTTAGAATTGCAGCATAGTGCATGTGAATGGGGGTTACTACATTGCATAGGCTGCGATCTGTTTTCGGAGTGCACGCTCTCTTTATTTATTTGCGGATCGCATTGTAACCAATCAGAACGTAGCTCTGGTAGTCTAGAAATGTATGTAGATCGGTGAGTTAGGCTGCAGCCACACGATCGACAGACAGAATAGGCATGAAAAGCGTGATCATAATGCAGGGCTTTTCATGGATAGTGCACTAGTGGATGGAAAGCCACATCAGAAACACGTAGTGTGGTCCAGCCCTTAGTGTCTATTTTGTTCTTCAATTAGTAAACTAGCTTCTGGTTGCAGTTCTACTCTGCATAGACACACCAGACAGTACTTCAGTGTTGTCCAATATTTTGGCTGAAATTTACAGCCCAGCTAAACCTTTTCTGATGGTTATTTGCAAGAATTAGATTGGAAATGGCAGTAAATTTATTCCGACTGTAGATTTCAATAGACAGCATAACAAAACCACATTAATGCTGATTACAGATCAGTTATGATTGGTCGGTCAGTCAGGATATAGAACCGTGATTGGCCGTTTGCAGCAACTTTTGAAATACAGACCCATCGAACAACCACTGTAAAAGGCCATGATCAGGTCATCCAGTATTAATTTTACGAATGGTGCTGGTTTTAGGAGATGAGAGATACACCCATCTGTTACTTAACAATTAAATAATGTAGCAGTGTTTCTCTGAAGAGTTTATTAATATTTTATTTATGTGCCTGCCTATATTCTAACAATGATACAAAATCATAACATAGCAAAGCATGACATGTGTCCGTATGTGCATTTTCTAGGTCATGTGAAAACATTGGAAACAACCATTGTAAGTATCCATTGGAAATATTCACATATTGCAATACATTAGGGGAGGATTGTACAATTATCATATGGAGGGATGTGTGGCTTAAGAATAACACCCCTACGTCATACGTCAAATGGGCATTGGGTTGATGAATTAGTGACATGGCCATCGGGAGATATTCTAAACAATATTTACGGCATTTTTGGTCTTTGTACAAGTTTTGGATTATTATGACAAAGGCTCTGCCTAAGAGGACGCAATGATTTTCAGGTATTTGCCCTGCCCTCTGCTTGCATTGTTTTCTTCTTTTTCATTCTAACTTTCACATGTTTAAAGTAATATATATATATATACCCATAATTCCATTTGGGCTGTTTTTGGTATTATTATGGATATATATATATATATATTTACCGAAAATCTGGTGAATCTGCAAGCGGAACAGATTTCAGTGATATACCATCATGATTGTATTGTTTTACTATACATGTTTTATTATGGGGTATGCACCTTATGGTATGGCCACACTGTGTGACTGCAAACACAAACGCATGCGATTTCATTTGTGATTTCGTTGCGTTTGCGGATGCAGTTTTTTCATTATATGAAAAACGCATGCGATTGCGATTTAAAATCCAGAATGCAAATCGCAATTCTCAACGCACCTGAAAAAGTGCGTTTTCGGTACATTGCCGCGTTTTCAATGATATGAAATAAAACGCAAACGCAAGAAAAGGCGCAGTGTGGCCAGCCCTAAGGGGGGTGTTCGTGGGAGGTTTTATAAGGGCTGGGATTCACATGGGGGTGACACTTTTCTAGACAGCTGTGAGACTGGAAATCGTTAAAAGTGCATTTATGCAAAATTCAGATCCATCTCTCTCTATAGATATCATGGCCATCTTACACACTTACAGTACACACACATAATAATATTTACACAAATTAAAAAGTTGCAGACACAAATTACCTTAAAGGGCATGTCCACCCCCAAAACTATAATCCCCCCTACTGGCCCCACCATGTAGGTTAGTTTAATCCTTACCTCACATCCCAGCCTCATTGGTTCTCCTGTAGTCCCCCCCAAAGTGCCAAAAACTGCCCACCAGGAGGATAGCAGAGTCCAATTCACATGGGAGGAGGACTCTGCCTCTACCTGGCTCGGGAGAAGTTGGCATGTGTACTGCAGCCCTTCTCCCCCTCCCACTCCCTCCCTCTCCCTCCCGATTAGCATTCCCTCCCCCTAGTGTAAATCCCTTAATAGGTAATATTGCCCCTGTCCCCATCCCCAACCGCTCTATTTATTTAATCAGAAAATGCCCAAACTACCGCCCCTCTTCCTCCGCGAAATGAACTCCGGCAACTGGTCCGTGATTGGTGCCGCTCAGCCAATCACAGACGCGACTGCGGTCCCGCCCTCAGCTGCATTTTCTCGCAAGCAGAGGGCGGCAGCACGGCGGAGGAAAGAGGGAAGGTAAGTAAAGTTTGGGCATTTTCAGATTAATAAATAGAGCGGTTGGGGCTGGGGGGACAGGGGGAGGTAACATTAAAAATTAGTTTTAAGGGTGGACATACCATAATGGGCAAAAAAATGGACTGGCCTCACCAAGACATAAGCCTTTCTGATTAATCTGTTTGGGGTTTAAATTCTGTTGACAAATCTGGCATCATGATTTCATGACGCACAAGGAGTGATAAATTTGGTAAAATCTTCAATCTATAGTAAAAAGTTATAGGAACTAAAATGTAACGTGTACAACACTAGATATTACACTTAGTTCACCATCATAGCCAGGATGTTTACAACATATATAAATAACTTTGCACACTATCAGGAAGATTCATAAAAAGTTTTATGTTTTAAAATGGTGCTAATTTTGCCCACCAATCCACATCTTATTTAAGATTTGAAAGATTACCTCTGATTGGTTGGGGCAAAATTGCACCATTTTAAACGATAAGAACTTTTATTGAATAACCCTGCTTATTCTATAATGGCTGCTAACAGATACTGTAGCTTTAGTTATTTTAATATCAGCAGCATCTTGGAGAAATTACTTTAAATATGCAGATGTTTGGCTTTTAAAGCACAGGGGCCACTGACCAGATACACAGTTGCACATGCTCGGTGAATACTTTAGCCCTTCCCTCTCCCCCTTGCCAGGGTTGCCAAAGTGTTTCAAGTTTCTACTGGGTGCCAATATTTTATCTGTAATCTGAGCAGCCAGGAACAGATTTTGCTCATTAAGACACTCTTCCTACACAGTATAGAGGACTCAGAAATCAAGTTATTTCTCCATGTGACAGTTACAGCAATTTTGAAACTCATTGATTACACTTCTTTAATATTGTAAATAGCATTAAATACTTTTTTTCATCTGGTCTCTTGGCTGGATAAAGGTCTGGAGGGGGCAGAATATGGTGGGGGTCCCCTAAAACCTTGCCAATTAAACCCTATATTTTGGTGGCCTCCTTTTGGAAATAATCTACTTTGGGTTTGTGGTTCTTTCTCTATATATCAGGCAGATTGAATAAACTTACTGACTGGACGAAACACAGAAGGTATTTTTGTTTTCATCCATTTTGAGGTTGTAATATTTCTGCTAAAATCTTCTCTCCTACAGAATAATGGTAATACGGGGACTACAGATGTCCCAGTCTCAGCCCTCGATCAGAATACCGATGTAGACCAAGGCATTACTACACTGATTTCTCCAGCGAGCCAGTATGTAATTTTTACAAGTTCAATTAGAGAGGCTTAAAGGATAACTATACTCTAAAAATGAAAATGGGAAGTACCTGGGCAGGGAGGTTGGATTGATTATTCCTACCTCCTAATATCATTGTGTTGAGGATCTACAGCACGTAGTTTTTATTTGCCAGTTTACTCCTGGAATTCCTGTTAAACATAGTGCTGAAGCCAGGAGTAAGATGGCAGAATCAGTTTTCTTTGGGCTGGTGCTCCTCACAGACACAATATTGGGAGGTAGGGATTACCCGTCCATATCTCGTCCTAAGTACTTTTCATTTCAACAGTATTTTTTAAATTTATACACACTATAGTTTACTTTGAATATGTAAAATGTCTCTCTAAAGTAGGACAACCAGGCACAATATTACTTATCAGCTATAGAGAAATCAATAGAAGGACCTAATCTTCTGTTATACAGAAATACTATTTAGGTAAAACCTAAACCCTACATTGATTCCTTGGATAGAGCGCATTCCATTAAAGTAAACAAAGATGGATTTAAGATGTGGGGTTTGTAGGTTAATGGCCACAGTAAATTAGATGATTGCTTCATTGTACTTACTGCTGTAGACCATTCCAATCCAAGGCTGGGCACACACGTGAAGACTTTTTGTCCCGACCAGAGTTGGGCTGGGGACCAACTGATACACAGAAGTATCAGTCTAGGTACATAAGAAACCTCCATTTTACATTTGGTACTTTTAATTGACATTACAAACATATCCACGCCATGTTCTAATCTTAAAAATTTGTCTCCGCATGGTATGTGCCCCGTGTAACATTATTTTGTCTTTACGTTTTTCAGTGCTTCTCCTTCGCTGTCAATGGTAAGTACATTTTTGATCTTATGTTGACTATGTGGGTAAAATGTCACATCTCCTAAATGCCACATGAACGGTTTGCACTGATGGTCTGTTCCTTTATTTTGCACCGACTGTTCTGTGCTGGAGTCAACGCCCTGTATAGTATTTCCCGGTTTGAATACCAGCGTATGGACACTTGACTATGACTTTTATTGATTTTATTACATAGAAATGTGGGATTTCAATGTATTAGTGCAGCTTTGTTTTCACTAAATGAGATTTGTTTAATGGGCTATGTGGACAGCCGCTAAGGGGTGCAGGAGTTACAGATGTTTGGGGCCACAGCATTCTGGAAGGAAAACTGCAAAATGTCATACCAACATTAATGGACCAAGTGTGCTGAGATAATGGCTCAGCAGTGACCAAAGTAAGGAGCCTTTAGATTTTATGTCCAGAAATAATATAAAAACAGAGCATGGTTTTGATTGAAGGCCACAATTAGCTAACTTACCTGCAAACCTTCCAGCAACATTCAAAGAACTGCCTGGGGGGTCCAGGCCGGGGAACGGGGCAGACCACTGGTATTTTGATCAAAGTGAATTGACCTGATATGGATTCCCAACCTCCCCTTTATATACAGATCCTGGATCAGGGATAAGAAGAAATAGTGATTTCTACATTATTTCTCTATAGATCCCCATTGATTCCTTATTGGAATTAACCAAAATTAGAGTCTGAATTCATTTGGCAGGTGAAGGTGCTGAATTGCCTTTTCCTTTTAATTGTAGGGAAAACTGAACATCACCTGGAAAGTGGTCTGATAGATGGGAATGCCTGCAATACATCTCTGAGACAATACAGCCTGTGCATCGTAAGGTTGGCTAGTTTAACCAAGTGCTATTCTGGTAATAATCAGGGATATAAACAAGCCTCTCCAAGAGAAGCAAAGACTTCTGGGTATTGTTATTTTTTTTTAAGCAAGTGCAGCATGTGAGTTTCTACAAAAATTCTTTGTTCTCAATGTTTACATTTCTATATATTATTGAGTTCTGCCACATTCCCTTGGCTGGGGTGTCCTTCTTTGTCTTCGTAAAAAATAATAAAAAATAACTCGCTCAAAAACCATGTTAAAGAATAACAAATGGGAAAGTTAAATACAAACAAATGTTCAATAAGTAGACATAGAAATTACCGGGCAAAAGGGATTATAGCTTTAACAATTACCCCTGTATTGTGATTGGAATTCTCTGTAATGGAAAGGTTCTGGGTTCTGCTGATGGACTAGCCCCTATCTAGGGAGCACTAATTGATTTTCTGATTGTCAGCCTTGTTTTAAAGAGAGACCAGGGCAGGTTGCCTAATAATGATTTGACAGCCTGGAAAGGCAGCAGAGGACGAGTACATAACTTAGGGGCAGGTGCAATATAAATCTGTCCAAACTATTCTAGAAAAACATTGAAATTGCAGAATGCAGACACAGTTTTCCCATGATTAAATCACAGGTCCACAGTAACAATTTATAGAATCCATTCAGGCTCATTTATATCAGTAAACAGTGGAGGTGCCCTGTTTAAACTTATTTCATCCACATGAAGAATTTTCTCTGGCCTTTCAGACAGTGAGGAACCGGCCAGTCTGGATGAGAAATACAACAGGGAGATTCAATAAAAGTTATTACGTTTTAAAATGGTGCTAATTTTGCCCCAAACCAATCAGATGTTATTTAACATTTGAAAAGACAACATTCTGATTGGTTGGGGCAAAATACACCAATAAATGATAAGAACTTTTATGATAACCCTGTATGTTTTTATTAGAGTTAATGAAGAAGGCCTGAGGATAATCTGATGGACTGTTAATTTTGATTTTGGTTAATGTGTATTGTTTCCTCTTCCTACTATCAGATTGACAAAGGTTCCAACAGTTCCATTTGTCCATTCTGAGATGTTTTATCATGGAATGCGAATGTTACTGTGAGCCAACATCCTTCATCTGGTTCATCTCCAAACTCAGCTGGAAACTCTGACCGACGTCTTGTACAAATAGAAAGCAGGATTGAGTGGGTGGTAGGAGTGAGTGGAGTGGTAGAGATGGCTAATGGCTAAACACGACATGGTGGGCAATATATACAACACGGAAAAAAATTATCAAAGGAGAACTAAACCAAAACATTAACTTTTTTGGTGAAAAGCAGCAATCCAGCATCCAGGTTTGGGTCTTCTTTTTTACCAATGTTCTTGAGGTGAATTGGTCTCTGTGGTCCTCCAGCTGCAGGTCCATTCACAGCCAGTAAAGGCACAGAAGATCCTCTTCTTGACCTGGTGTGACGACCATGCCAGAGTAGAGGCTGGGACCATTGGTAAAAAACACTCCCTCCCTCCATGCAGCAGACTGTTAAAAGAACTTTAAAGACATTCACAATAGCATTAACATGATCACCAACCAAAATACAATAATCTCAAATGCCCTTCATTTCCTTTTGATTCACTCGTTTTGCCAAACCCCCAAATAATGGTAGCCAGTTAGAGACAAATGTGTACATGTGGGGATTTTGGAATATTTTCTAGGGGCAGCCATTTAGCTCATTCCAGGTCTGTTTATTTCAGGTACCGCCTCCGAATACCATCCAATGTCAGACATACTTTATGAATGCAATGTGGGATAAGAATCAAGCATGATCTCCGACTGTGCTGTTCACGTTTCCAGTTCTTGGTCTCCAAAGGCTCTTCCCGTGTCCTGTACTGCAATTACAGCGGACATTCTAAACTGGCATGACAACATGGCCCTGCATGTGATGGATTCCATACAGTGAAGTCTAACACGAATGATCAGAAGTCAGAAACAAAACTAGAAAAAGATTCTAGGACCCAAAAATTATTATGTCTCAGTTACAAAATTGTAAATAACCTACGTCTGCTGTAACAGTGACTACAGTGTAAAAATAATATTTCCACTTCTAAATAGTAGCAGTGCTTAGATTGCGCCTTCCATGGACTACTAGGTAATAAAGAGATGAAACATTTTTTTACCATGATATAATTGCAGGGCAATTATGGCCCCATACTTTTGCCCCACCCCCACTTCCAAGATGGCAAACCAGGGTAAGGACATAAACCACTAGGTGTTCCCCCTGGGTCTACCTTGGTACTGAAAACCCTAGGCCTTTCAAAGTTGGCTTCTAAAGCCGGCTCTTAATATACCCCCTCCACATTCCTGTTATCCTGGGTCATTATTAACTGAGGAGGGTGGTATGGAAGGGTTAATTTGCTTTAATGCGTCTACGACATTTGATGCCATCTGCAGATCAAACGCAACTGTCACATTTTTGCACCTCTCATTAAATAGCCTGAATTGTTTTTATTTATCAGGTGGCTTGCGGTTTAATGTTTCCCACCATGAAAATTAATTTGGAAGATATTTTATCAGCCTTTGCACTAAAGTTTCTCTTTAATGCCTTCTCTGCAGTTGACTAATCCATTAAGTCCGTTACAACGTCTGGGCATTATTTGTACGGTAGGAAAAAGTTGGTTAGAAATTTATGCATGACGGAACTATTCTTGAACATTGCCACAGTTGGAGAGATAATAGTCTAATTGACCCATTGGTAAATTTATATAATTGTTCAACAACGGATCCTCTGCTGTTATTGTTGGTAGGTAACTGGATTGAGAGGCTTGCTTATAAAGTTTGTTTCTCTCCATATTCAGGTTGTGATGCTTAATTTGGCCTTACCCTAACTCTCAGCAGCTTCCCGGCAGATGGGCCTGGTTCAAAATTTATAGACTGGATTCTAGGTCGAGAGATTTTTACAAAGCTGTCCAGTTGGTTATCGGTTTTAGAATTTAGGACCACCATATAAGTGGTGAGAGAGTTTATAATAAACGTGTGGTGGTGTGTAAATAATGTAGGTGGTTTTAAATACAAGCAGGTGTGTAGAGAAACTTGCCTTCGAAAATTGGTTACCCCACAAGCAGACCCCAGCGATCTACGACCCAACTGTTGCTCGAGGACACACGCCGATGAACGGACGTTTCTGCGAGAATCGTCCCTGTGTATGCTTCGGGGGCTGTTTTTTGTTTCCGTTTATGCCTATGTCCGCCGGCCCCACTGTTATTAACGAATACGAGCAAATCAAAACCAAGACGTCCAATCATGTTAATGATCAACCACGAGCCGCTCCGTTGAGGATATCTAGCACTCCCCAACCTATTAGCTTCATCCCTATTTTTAGCAGTCGCAATGTATTCCAGTAAATACCAATGGTAACTTAATGTAAATGGCTGTGGGACCTGGGAAATGGTCTGGGGAACATGTTCGAATGTCCAGAACTTTAAAAAAATCAAGCTCCCATGTTCGATTTTCGATAATTATCCCATAAATGATTTGAACATTTGATAATTATCCCATAAACGATTCGAACATTTGATAATTATCCCATAAACGATTCGAACATTCGATAATTATCCCATAAACGGTTCGAACATTCGATAATTATCCCATAAACGATTTGAACATTCGATAATTATCCCATAAACGGTTCGAACATTCGATAATTATCCCATAAACGATTCGAACATTCGCGTGCGCTAGAGATTGACTCTAACCCTTTGTAACTTTGTCCCTTCTCTCTTTTTCTTTCACAGAATCATATATGGTGCTTCAGATTCTAACATCGAGCACTGATTACCAAACTATCTGGAAAGAAGTGTCTGTAAACTTAAAACGCATAAAGATTATAGTAAACTGGTTTGTCATTAAACTTAGCCTTGTGCTATCTAGTCTTTCTGAGACCGAGATCAGCAGCCTTTCCTTCAACATAGACTGTGGCTCCCAAGCGGCTGTGTAAGTTCTCTTTTGATGTATTAAAATTCAAGGGCTCCTGGCTCAAAATGAAATAAAAACCTCTGGGCTACAATACAGCCCAAGTTGGAAACTTAATTACTTTTTAAAGCAAAACAGGGGGTAGGGATACTTGTACCTACTTCCTATAAAATTATAATTGAAGGAAAGTTGTTTTAAGGTTTTGTGTTCCTTCAACTGATTTTGAGCCTTTAGTTCTATAATTATATTTTGGTATGTTTGTTATATAATCACCTTCTATTTAATGCTTTGTTTGTGAATGTCCTATATTATTTGTTACCAATACATTATCATTTAGACCTGGTCCTTAATGTAGGTCATATTACAGTCAGTCTGAAAGGTCTGTCACCACCTTCCAAATATTTGTCTGTCTATTTCTCACCTACCTCCTATTTTCTTCCTATTTGGGGTCAACAGGCAGAGCTGTGCACTTTTGCTTATAATGTCTGTGCCAAATTGCTCTTGATATATAAAAAAGCTTTACATTTGGCTTGTACATACCTTTGTTAAAAAGTAGCAATCCCTTTATTTTTCCCCTTTAATTATGACACGTCCAAGTATAAAAATCCGTAGATTCTGCTCTTGTTTAATAAAATTTTTCTGTGTTCCGTACAGAGTTGAAGGTTTGTTTTGTAATGCATTTGATAGACTTTCCGAGGGTCAACGTTCAGCGGTCTTCAACAGAATAAAGTCCTATCTCACAAGTGTCAAGACTACTACAGGTATAATCTGTGGATAATGGTTTGGGTTTGCAGATATATAATACACAGTGCTCTCCTAGAGTTACTGAATATCAAGGTCTAATAATATTGGATATATCATTTTACTTTATTGCCCTTACATGGTAAAGTGGCTGCTTTATATCAAAGAACCTTTTCAAAGTGACTAAGAATGTAATGGCTTGTTACGAGGGTAACTGGAGATCTCATCTAAAATAATCACTAAAATAATTAGAAATTGTTTCTGACCAGAAAGTCCCTTTATGTTAAATGAAATAATTAGCTCAAATGTAAATGTGCAGAAAGCCCTGGACTGGAAGAGTTCTAGAGTTATTTTTGGTGCCTTCTGACACTGGAAGGAGGCAGATCGAGAGTATAGTATTTCTCCAGTTATTTCTCCAGTTTCAAGACGGATAGCACATGAAATATACTCAGTGATTTATTAACACAAACACATCAGGTTATAACTCCCAAATAGGGATGAACAGAACTTGAACCTGAGTTTGAGTCAGATCTTATAAGCTTGTATGAACTTAGACTAGTCCTAGTTTCAAAAACAGACCTGATTTTGTTTCGAAAATCTGCGGATCCGGTGGAATTTTGAAATAGCGAAAATTTAGAAAAAAATTTATATTTCAAACATCCTGTTTAAAACGTATCGAAAGTCAAAAACCACCTGGGTTATTCAATAAAAGTTCTTATCGTTTAAAATGGTGCTAATTTTGCCCCAACCAATCAGATGTTAGCTTTCAAATGGTAAAAAGATCTGATTGGTTGGGGCAAATTAGCACCATTTTAAACGATAAGAACTTTATTGAATCTCCCTGCGCGTGTTCAAAAAGTGGAAAATCGTAGTCCCAAATTAAAACTAAAATCCTGGTTCTTTTTAAGAAGTTCTGTATAACCGTTGTGGAACAAAACTCGTTAGTTCATCTCTAGTAAGCTGTGAAGGTTCTCATTCATCCAGGTCATGGTATATCTGTTGTATTCAATTAGATCAACTGAACTTGAAAGTAGTTCTTGAAGACGTTTCGCTAGTCATCCGATGGCTTTCTCAATTCAGAATGACTTGTACAGGAATCTGTGGCAATTATGTATCCCTGTCTGCTTTAAACCGAACAACACACTGAGGCAGCAATTGGTACATCCGAAAGACCCAATACCTAAACACAAGAAAAGCGACATCATTATGCAGTTCAGTGCAGTGAAGAATGCTCTGATTGTATGTGGGGGGGACCAAA
The DNA here is from genome assembly GCA_019447015.1 of Hymenochirus boettgeri. NCBI lineage: Eukaryota > Metazoa > Chordata > Amphibia > Anura > Pipidae > Hymenochirus > Hymenochirus boettgeri. The sequence continues at coordinate 155,785 of JAACNH010000082.1, forward strand.
CAGCAACTGCATCAACGTATGGCCCAGCAAAGAAGAGCAACCATCTTAAGGATAAAGGACATACCTTTGAAGATTGTAATGTTAATATACTGGCGAAGGAACGGGACTGGTTCAAGAGAGGTGTTAAGGAGGCCATTTATGTGAAAATAAAGAAACCAAGCCTAAATAGAGGTGGGGGGGTCGACACCAACTGTCGCCATGTACAATGCTGTTTTAAACACCTTACTCTGGGCGTTCCTATAAACACCTCTTAGCCAATATCCAATCACACCCTTAAACACTGGCTGTGGATATGCTGATTGGGATTTTCCAGGGGACATAATTGCCACAGATTCTTGTACAAGTCATTCTGAATTGAGAAAGCCAGTCGGATGACTAGCGAAACATCTAAGAACTACATTCAAGTCCAGTTGATCTAATTGAATACAACAGACATCTCTGTAAGGTTATCTATTAGCGGTTCAAGTCAACCTAATTGCCTTTTAATATCTTGTAAATTAAAGCATCTTTTGAAAATGGTTTCCTGTTATTTTCCTACAGTCTCCACCTGTTAGCTGATCAAAATAGCAGTATGTGGATTACAACAAACTTTGGGCCTTTTGAAATATATGGTAGCCTGCAAATCTTTGAAGATCTGAATAAAAACTTTTCTGCGGTAAGACAAGTAAAACTATGGCTTTTAGCAACAATAAAATCCTATGAAGGATTTGAATTGTGGGTGTTGGTATAATGTACAGTTCAACTGCTTCATTCATTTTAACGTTTATAACTTATTCCCTACCTAATACTTTATTGTTACATTCTGTTGTCCCTATTATATTTCAGGATAACAACTGTTTATTATAATTCTTATTTTATACTTTTTACTTTTATGTAATATTAATGGTTCATACAGTATAATGAGTCAAATATCGGTTAAAGGGAGAATAAATGGCTAAATGTTTAGCAATAAATTACAAATCTTTTCCTGTTCTGATTTTCTGCCAGGTGGAGGCGCTGTCAGTGTTCACGGCACTCAAATTGCAGACTTGTGATCAGCTCCGGAGCTCTAGGAAGGACACAACCATCATGATAGTCTTGGAAAATCTCAATACCATGAAGAATACCATGAATTCTACTCAGAATTAAATATTAAAGCTCCGGTGCAAATTTTGTAATCTTACATTTACACATACACTCAAAAACTGAAATAATTATTGATGTGGCCATGTGTATTGATTAGTCTATAGATGGGGATAAACGTCTAAGAACTGGGTTTAAATTCATAGTTGTCCACATTGCAAGGAGCTTGTATGATATCCCTGTGCTTGTGTGGATTTCCTCCAGGTGCTCCTACAATCTTAAAGGGAATGTCCACCCCCCAAACAAAACTGAAAATGCTGCAGGAAATGGCTGAAAACCTCGACCTCGCCAGGTTTTAACTGAAAGCTGTCCCAAAATGTACTTACCAGTCTTCATTCCCTCGCTGCCTCTGCTTGTCGTCCGCACCTTTTCCATGCACGAAAGACAATCAGATGGGCTCGACGAGCATAATGTCATGGTGAGGTGAAGGCGGAGCTGTGGGCTGAGCCATGGTCAGGGGAGGAGTTAGGGATGTAACTGGGTGGGGGTGGGTGGTAACAGGACGGGGCTTCCAGGGCTGGTATTTGGACGGGACTTCAACCCTAACTGCAGGATGGGAATTTGGCCCTGCTGTAGGATAATCCCGCCCAAATAGGGACCCCTGGCAACCCTGGTCGCAGACCACTGGAAAAGGTGTGGATGAGGAGGGCCAAGCTGTTCTCTACTGATTCTCTACTGATGACTTTCCTAAGCATTTGCATTCTCTGGGAAGTAGGAAAAGGGAGGAATGAGGCCACAGAAATCAGAAAACTTTGAGGCCTAAAGAACTGAAAAGGTTGTTCCACAGATCTGATTATTGAGAAGAGACTTTCCAAGACTTACCACGCTTAAAGTTTAACTTTAAAGGCAATAGTCATTGAGTCAATCATTTTATTTTATTTTTTTTACAATTCTATATTGCTATTATATTATTTACTTTACAGAATGAATTGAAAAACAGCCCGGAGTAAGTCTGATTGCCAGAAGACTTTCCAAACAATTTCTGTGGAATTTACAAGTTTCACGACGTGATGTGGATGGAATGGTTCCAGGATATTTAGTCAATGTCCTGTTTGCTCAGTGAAACAGACATACAACTTATTCCCCTTCACCTGCTTGTGATTCCTACCAGGAAGTGTAAGAGATTTCCATTAGCATCCTGTCTTCTTTCTTACTTAATTTTCAGCTGAATCAATCACTGTATCACTTGACTTTAATTCTATCATTTCCTCTGGGTCTACCCGGCTCTGTCCTGGACCTTCCCAACTCTACCCTGATCCATTCTGCCACACCCCATTGGACAAAGCTTATCGGTCCGGGACACCCGTTCAGATCGGGACTTTCAAATGCGGTGGTGGGAGGGGAATATTTAGATATGATGGGTCAAATTAGACACATCTTTTAGTAGAAGGACGCTATAAATCTATATTGTAGATTTAAATCATCATCCACAGGGTTAATGTGCAGTGCATATCTGTCCTTTTCCTGTCACCCATTTAGTTATAAGACTGGTTACATATGTTAACCCTCTAAGTGCAGATAATAAGGAACTGCAGTGATGTCAGGTGCCTGGTCATTGCTTTCTTCAATTATTCAAATTCTTCCTAGTTTTTTTTATACTGCTGCAATGTTTTGTACAGAATCAAAGGTTTAGTGATGATGCAAAATTCATGACAGAGGAAACCAAGCAGATGATTTATGAAATGTTCATTAAACTGTATTTCAAGTCTTCCACTCCAATCGCTGGTAAGCCTAAAGGAATTGCATTTTCTGGTATCTATTAAGGGTGCAGTACATTACTATAACCTAGAAACTTCTTATTTAGATTTATGACTTGATTTTTATATAATGCCCAATCAAAGATGCACAGTAAAATCGTGTAGTGAGAGATCTGTTCCCTCACTAACTCAGTGAGCTTAGACATGCTCAGTGTGAATTACCTGGATGAGAGAAATTCTCCAATCAGCTACTTTGTATCTCCCCTTACTAAAGGCAGATGAGTAAATATTGAAGTTAAAGGGGGGGTGAAAACTTTTATTGAATATAACTTTAATTAGGAATAAAAAGGACAAATGAAAGACATCAGAATGTCTTGAGGTTTGCTTATACTGGACCTCTTTATATGAACTAGAGATTGACACAATCTCTTGGTTTCGTTTCAACTGGTGGTTTTGCAAACCTCCACCATATTTTGTGAAACTGAAAAGTAGGAAAAACAAATAGAGTCAATTGCAGGCAAAATGATCCTATATTATAAAACCTAAGTGTGCGTCCCTGTGTCCGTGTGTGTGTGTCACTGCAGTTCCTATGGACTCACCCACTAGAGGGAGAGTCTCTGCAGTTCCTATTGACTCACCACTAGAGGGAGAGTCTCTGCAGTTCCTGTTGACTCATCACTAGAGGGAGAGTCTCTGCATTTCCTATTGACTCACCACTAGAGGGAGAGTGTCTGCAGTTCCTATTGACTCACACTAGGGAGAAACACAAGAAACACAGGGAGGGAGAACAGCAATTAAACAGACTGCGGTAAGGTTGCTTGAGACAGGGCCCCTGGATTTGGGACAGAAGGGCCCCTGTATTATAGGACAGAGGGGGTCCTGTATTTGGGACAGAAAGGGGCCTTGGATTTGGGAAGAGGGGGCCCCCTGTATTTGGTACAGAGGGGGGGGGGCTTGGATTTGGTACAGAGGGGAGCCCTGGATTTGGGACAGAGGGGGCACCTGGCCTTGCACAGAGGGGGGACTCCGGCCTTGGGACACTAAGAGGGTACTCTGGCCTTGGGACATGGAGGAGGACTATGGCCTTGGGACACTAAGGGGGCACTCTGTGCTTCTAGCGCCGTTATTGTAACGGCTTAATGTCTAGTTTTATAATAAAATGTAATACAATGATTACAATAAATAAATAACTTATTTAAAAGGCTTATAGCATAAGACAAATACGTTGAGGGAAACATATGAATAAATACAAATGTGTAGAGAAATGCAATGCTGGCTGGTGGACCGACGGAAAGCTGATAGCTGGATTAGGTGGCAGGTTGGCTATTGGAATTTGTGGAAAAGAACAATATAAGGCACTTTCTGTCTGTCTCTACTCCAACGCCAGCTCTCCCTTCTCAATGCAACATACTGACAAAGCTGTGAAAAGTAGTGACTTATCGCCAGGGGCTGGCACAAAATAAAACAGCCGTAATTGGTTGTCTCAGTGCCTGGACCGGTGGGCAATCAACATACAGGGAATTATGGGATTTAAAAGACATCATATTTCCATATTTGGGAAATTGCAAAACCTAAAAAAACAAAACTCGGCACATCTCTGGTCATCTCTATTTACCTTTGTGTACAAGGTATTCAACCAAGTTAAACTCAACAAAGTATATAGAGTCGCACTCCAAAGTGAAATAGTGGGTTTATTCACAACCAATCATCAACAACAACGTTTCGAGGGTACAATCCCCCTTCATCAGGTCAGACCTGATGAAGGGGGACCTATGCTACTTTGTTGAGTTTCACATGTTCTCTTGGAAGTGGGAAACTGGACGTCTGCACCCACCAGGCTAGTGTGCATATGGACTTTTGTTGATTTCACTGTATTCAACCAAGTTACCTGTTCAAGCAATGTTTATTAAAGGAAAATCAATATTTCATTTATTCCTTGTTTCTAGGAGTTATATGTGGTGAAAACACAAAGAGAACTCAGAATTGGTTAGATATGAACTTTGGAATTTTCTTTGAATATGCTAGATTTACGGATCTGTGCAATGGAACACTCACTTTTCTACTGTAAGTATAGGAAAGATATCCACTTATTACCTGAGCCAGAAAGTGCTGATTATGAGTTATAAATTGTCTTTTTATGTAATGCCATAAAAGAGGACAGTAAAATCACAGTAGTGCAGAGATCTCTACAGTTACTGCTCCCTCCATTAGCTCACTGAGCTTAGACATGTTCAATATGATTTAAAGAGAAAGGAATTCATATATCCAAACTAAATCCTTTTTATGTTCTTTTGTCCAGTTGAAAAATAGTAGTAGTAAGTAGTCATTTATATATTGGTAACCCAGACCTACCTTGGCGTAATATATTTTCCTTGAAAGTCCGGTGAATGCTCCTGTGATGGTTTACCTGGAGATATATATATATATATATATATACTAGCAAAAGTGTGCCAGTGGAAATTATGTGTTATGTTTTGCTATGTGTAGTGTGCACAGGAACCATCAGGAAACATCCCGGGGGAAAAATAAAATTAGTCTGAAGGTCCTAAAAAAAAAACCCTTTTAATCGCAACATAAATAATCAAATGAACAAACACACACTTCCTCCTTTACCTATACTACCTGCCAGCTAGAATATACCGGGTCTATGTGGAATAACCTGCAGGTCTGAGAACTGACCCAGGCAATCTAAACAGCCCCTTTGGGCAATCAAAAGCAGCCCATACATATATCCGATTTTTACTTTCCCGACCGAGTGCTCCCATGACATTAGACCGATCCTGCAAGAACCGCCTGTTGTGGCATAGAAGAATGGGAAAGGTGGTTCTGGCAAGATCAAATAATATTGCATGAGCGCTAGGGATGGCCCAGTTCGCGGATCCGAACCTGGATCCGTGCGGATTTACCTTGTTCGCGAATGGCGGATATCGCAGATTTTCCGTTTTTCTGCCTTCCGGACTTTTCTGAACCACATTTTCGAAAATTTGCGAAATTACGAGGATTTCTCGTATTTTTGAAAATACCGCGTTTTTCGAAAATTTGCGGATCCTCGAGCAGACCGGATTTTGCGAAGTTCGGAAATCTGTAATGAGCGCTTGGTTGGATAAGTAAAATCGGATATATGTATAGCCACCTTAAAGTGGCTTACAGTATCCTGATTAACATGCGGTTCATATTTATTAGTATTTACCACAACAAGTTTAACTAACCTATGGGGTTAGGACTTGGGAGCACAGGATACTGATGAATTACATGTTAGGGAGAGGTGTGGATAGAGGCGTAAAAGCTCCACACAGAGTATAAAATGAAATAGAACCTTCTATAAACAGAAGGTAACTTATAGAATCATGTTATTATAGAGCCTTAATAATCTAACATATAAAACATATTTCTCACTTAAAGAAAGGGTGGGGACATGCCAAGTATCTTATTTATTGCCTGTGGCAAAGGCATGTCTAGAATAATAAAGCCTAATGGTTAGAGCAGGCGTGTTTAACTTGTGACCTTTTACGTTTGAAAACCACAATTCCCAGCATTCTCTGTTGCAGTAAGTTTTTTCTTAATATCCTGTAGCTAAGGCATCTGTCTAGATTAATACAGCCTAAGCTTGTGACCTTTCACGTTTGAAAACCACAAATCCCAGCATTCTCTGCTTTGCAGTTAGTGTCTTCTTAATGAACTTTCACAGTTTTAAAACTCAACTCCAGCATCTCTAACTGCACAGAATTCTGGAAAACTTAGTTTTCATACATCCTGGAATAAAGACATTTTCCTGACTTAAGACATTAAAAGCCCATGGTCATGCTTTAGCGCTTCACCCAAGGGTTTGAAGATGCAAGTGATTCATCTGCCCTTTCCTTACATCCATAGCTATTAGACTATTGGATTAGGGAAGCATTATATGGGTCGATTGGTTTGTAAGTAGTTCAAAGTAATTTACCAGAGGTGGCATGCCTCTTTACACGTAAAGTATAAACACCAACTAATGCTGGCGATAAATACTTTTGTGCGGGTAAGATTCACCCAAAATCGCACAGCCTCTGGTAAATCCCGTACGGGAGATTGCCAGAGAGAGCTTGTGCCTCTGGGTGAATCTCCCTATTAGAGTCAAAATTGTACCATATTTGCACTCGTAAAGCATGACCTAATGTCTTTTAATGTCTGTAAGTCAGGAAAATGTCTTTATCCAGGATATATGAAAACCATCAGGGAGATTCAATAAAAGTCTTATCGTTTAAATTGGTGCTAATTTTTCCTCAACCAATCAGATTTTATTTAACATTTGAAAGCTAACATCTGATTGGTTGGGGCAAAATTAGCACAATTTAAACGATAAGAACTTTTATTGAATAACCCGTAAGTTTTCCAGAATCATTTGCAGTTAGGGAATGCTGGGAGTGTGTAGTTTTAAACATGTGAAAAGTTCATTAAGAAGACACTAACTGCAAAACAGAGAATACTGGGATTTGTAGTTTTCAAACACGTGAAAGGTCACAAGCTAGGCTGTTTTAGATCTAGACAGATGCTTAGCTACAGGATATTAAGAAAAAACTTACTGCAAACAGAGAATGCTGGGAATTGTGGTTTTCAAACTTGTAAAAGGTAACACAAGTTAAACACGCCTGCTCTATACATTAGGCTGTATTATATCTAGACACATGCCTTTGCCACAGGCAATAAATAAGATACTTGGCATGTCCCCACCCATTTCTTTAAGTGAGAAATGTGTTTATATGTTAGATTATTAAGGCAATGCTATATAATAACATGAGTCTTCTGTTATAAGAAGGCTCTATTTCATTTATACTCTGGGTGGAGCTTTTAGCTCCTCTATCCCACACCTTCCCTAACATGTATATCAATCAGTATCCTGTGCTCCCAAGTCCTAACCCCATAGGTTAGTTAAACGTGTTGTGGTAAATACTAATAAATATTGAACCTTGCATGTTAATCAGGATACTGTATAGGATTTAAGGTGGCTATACATATATCCGATTTACTTATCCAACCAAGCACTCATGCAATATTAGTTTGATCTTTCCAGAACCATTTTCCCATTATTCTATGCCACAGACAGGCGGTTCTTGCAGGATCGGTCTAATGTCGCGGGAGCACTCGGTCGGGAAAGTAAATCGGATATAGTATGGGCTGCCTTTTCATTGCCCAAGGTGTGGTTTAGATTGCCTGGGTCAGTTCTCAGACCTGCAGGTTTATTCACATTGTGTTCCACACTGGAAACACCGCTCATCGGATGTGCGCCGCTGAAATCATCAGAGCCGCGACTACTGTCTATGGGCCGTGACGTCAGAATCATGTGCCACACATGCCTACTGAGTTTGGACGTTGCTTAGCAACCTCCACCTCCGATGCCGAAGCCAAAATAAGTACCGGAGCTAGTCGACTCCAAAGAATATTGCGAATGACCGTCAATATATTCACAACGCCCAAACTCAGTAGGCAGTGCGTGCGCACACGATCCGCGTCACGGCCGCCATAGACAGTAGTCTAAAAAACATTCAAAGGTTTTTCATGTTTCAAGTCTAATCTCATCTTTCCTTTACAAACCATTTTTTTCTTTATCTTCTACTGGTTTCAGAACCTGGTTGTCAGTATAATTCTTTACAATCTCTAAAGGGTTGTACGGGGAGTGTTGTAGAGTGTTGTATGGGAATGTTGAAGGGGGTTGTATGGGGAATATTGTAGAGGGTTGTACGGGTAGGGTGTGTAGAGGGTTGTAGGGAATGTTGTAGAGGGTTGTACGGGGAAGTGTAGGGGTTGTACGGGGATTTGGTAGAGGGTTGTATGGGAAATGTGGTGTAGGGGTTGTACGGGGACTGTTGTAGAGGGTTGTACAGGGACTGTTGTGAGGGTTGTATGGGGAATGTTTAGAGGGCTGTTGGTAATTTTGAAGGCTTCAGGTGCCAAACCGCTGCCCATTAAACAACAGATCTTGCAAGTACTTAGGCTGAGGCCAAACTGCACCGGGTTCCCGGCATACAAAAGCGTGCGCAAAACGCTCGTGATTGCACGCGTGTTGCCAAACGGTCATGGTTGTGATTGCTCGATGATTCTCAATATGAGCACATGCGATTGCACGCAGCGCTCAGTAGCGTACTAGTGTGCCATCATACTGTAGCGCATTCGGTAGCGTTTAAAAGTGCATTAGTGTGGCTAGCCGTTATTCATTATTGTTAATAGACAATCCTTTTATAAGCGCAGCCATAAAACCAATAGAGGAAAGTGTGGGATGTTTTATGAGAGAACGCTTTTCATTTCTTGCAGGTAGAAGTTATTCCACCCTGAGTGTCACTCAAACTAGCAGAAGTAGCAGTGCAGTTTGTGAATCTGCAGAATGAAGACATCGCCTGTCGATTGTAGGAAGGCTGCAGCAAATTTCCATTAGTAAAGTATATTTGTTCTTGGACCAGTTCAGTGAATATTCCGACAGGTATAAAGAACTTTATCCATCTAAAACTACATAGATAAGCGCTTAGCCCAATTTAGCAGTTCACCCTGTGTAAATGCAACTCAACACTAGAGATATCATTCAGTTATGTAATTCTATATTCTCCTTTTCCAGTCTGGCATTGTTCATTGGCCAAATCTAAACGTCCAATCAAAATTCCTCTTGGATCAATCAACATTTTGAAGAATGAGTTTCCTGCATTAATAACAGCCAGGGGAGTGCTGTTCTCAGTGAGGTTAAAACCGTTCTCCTTAGCATTCAGCTGATGATAATTAAATACATTCTCCACTCAGCGGATTGTGACAGCTACCCAATCATGTAAGTGTCTGGAACCTTATGGAAGACAAAAATGCAAGTTTACCCCCAACCAAAAATGTTGCAGATGCTATTTTAAATCTTATTGTAATCACCCCACCAATGACTGACTGTCTCTATAGTTATCTAGGCGCCGAACATTACGCCTTGTTTTTTATGGATTAATAAACACCAGTTGCATAAGTCTGGTGTGCACAGGTTTTTTTAATTTTCTATAGTTATTTCTGGTTAGATTTCTGGTTTCTATGTTGTAGTAGCATGAATGAATAATATTCATAGTTCATGATCATGATGTAGCTTAAAGGGCATCTACTGTATACCGAAAAATTGGTTATTTAAATTGACCATAACTGGAAACTATAATTCTTCCCAACCACCACTGTATAATTTTTGTTGATCTGCCCCCTATTTCTTTAGATATCCAATCTAAAACTTCTATATTTTAGCTGTCATCAAGTCCTTGCTCTCAAAACTATTGTTCTGTGAATAGTTTTACTGTAGCTGTAATGGTGACACAGTTTTGACAGTTAGAATGCTGTATGCTGTGTGCAGGCTTGACAGTTGGTTTGTGGGGAAAAAGTCAGGTCGGATGGAAGTGGGAGTGGTTAAAAGAGGGAGGGGGGATACTGCTCCTAAATAAAATTGTGCTGGATCGAAGGCATGCAGCAAAACAAAGCAAATAAGTGCTAATTACATGCATTCGATATAGATTAAGATGAAGTAATTTTTTCAGATAGGTAAGCCTCATTACACTTTGCTCATTGAGGACTGATCTGACAATCACAAACATAACTTCAATCAAAAACATAAACTTTTTCTTTCAGTGTGAGCAATCTGGAATGATATATTTGATGACCTCTCCTCTAACACCTGCCAAAGCATATACAGCAGCCTGTACACATTCCTCAAGAGTAAGTTTACAGAGTGAAGACCTTTAGTATTTCCATATAACAAGATTGCTACAAACTATGTCAGTGCTTTGTATATTCGGGAGTAGAGATGTCCGAACTTTGCAAAAATCCGGTCCGCCGAGGATCCGTGAATTTCGGAAAAATTCGAAAATCCGCGAGCGGAACCATTAAGATTTAAAAAACTCGAAAATACGATAAATCCTCGTAATTTTAAATTTTCGAAAATACATATTTCCGAAAATACGAGGAATCCTCGTTAATTTCGAAAATTTTAGAAAAATATGTTCTCGTATTTCGAAAATATGAGAAATCTTCTAATTTCGAAAATTTTCGAAAATACGAGAGAAATCCCCGGTTCGGAAGTTCGGAAGGTGGAAAATCCGGAAAATCCGGGAAAAATCGCGTTCGCGAACGGGATAAGTCCGCGGCGGATCTGATCCGCGAACCGCCATCCATATTCGTGAGAAGTAGAATTCTTTAGTAGAGATGGGATCCGGGTCTAACACAGATCCGGATCCGAGACCAAACTCCTCGGTTCCAAAATCTGATTGATCCATCCGAATCCGGATGGATTGTCCGGTTTTTCGGACAATCCATTTGAAAATAAGATCGTTAAAAAATGGCTCTGATCGTATTTTCGAGGATTTTTGAAGGTTCAAGGCTATTTCGAAAAATTATTGAAAATAGCCTCAAATGTTCAAAAAAACCTCGAAAATTCGTTACGTTTTTGGATTTTCAGATCGCCGGGATTTCCCGAGATCAGGAATCTGAAAACGGAACAAAAATAGTTAGTTTCGGCCATCTTTATTTGTAGTTAACTAGGGCCCAACCACATCACAGAGCTACTGAGTCAAACTGTAACTTAAAGGGAAGATTTAAGTGAAACAAAAAACTGGTCACGTGTCTGCCCCCAACTGAAATTCAGCACATTATTAGATGTATTTAGCCAAATATTAAGCATAATTATTCCCCATTGTGGAAGAGTTCCCCCCACCGCGCCAGCCAATAAAGGCTGTGACATCTGACATCACAGCCAATGATTGACTGCTCTATCCCTGCTGCCTCCTCTGCTCATGCTCACGTTCCTAAAAGCTCATTGAGCAAACAGAGGAGGCAGATAAGGATCTTATCATTAAATATCTGGTTACAAATCATGTAATAAACTGGAGAAAAAAAGCAGTTGGGGTTATGGGCAGATGACTGACAAGTCACAAGTTGTGTGTTTTAAGGGTGGACATGCCCTTAAAATCACCTATTCTCATCTGGAATGAATATGTTTTATCTGGGGGTCTGGTGACCATTTGGCAGCTCATTAATAGATAGAGATGTCCGAACTTCGAAAAATCCGGTCCGCGCGAGGCTGCGATTTTCGAAAAAATCCGAAAATTCGAAAATCCGCGAGCGGACCCGTTAAAATGTAATTAAAATTAAAGTTCGGCAAATCCGCATTAAAAGTGGTCTAAATAGCCTTGGTAACGTACACTTAACCACTCAGGGACTGGGTAATGGCCTTAGAAGCATGTATAAATGCCAACAAATACCTAAAAAGTACAGTCGCTAGCGTGACTTAAAAAAAACGGTATTTTTCGAAAATACGAGGATTCCCGTAAAAAACGAAGATTTCCGTAAAAAAACGAGGCTGTCGTAACTATGATAGCTGCCATGGCTAATTGGATCAGTGGCTTGCTCCGTCTTGTGAAAATTTATACGAATTACTCGTTTTTACGAGAATTCTCGTAATTACGAGAATACTCGTAATACGTGAATCCTGTATTACGCGAATCCTCGTATTACGAGGATCTTCGGTTTTTCCGTATCCCGCAAGTTCGTAGATCCTCGTAATTACGGAGATACTCGTATTTTCGAAAATTTTCATAAAAAAAAAATCCGCAGTTCGGAAGTCGGAAGTCCGGAAAGTCCGGAATAATCCGCCGTTCGCGGACAGGAGAAATCCGCGGCGGATCCGGGTTCGGGTCCGCGAACCGGCCATCTCTACTAATAGATAAATAAGTCACCTTCCAATACAAAAAACAAAGAAACACAACATTTTATAGATTGTAGTTTGGTATCCCATTGAGCATTATTAGGATCTTTTTAATCACTTCTTAAAAAGTCTTATTTTAAGATCCATTATTGCAGACACAACCCCCCCCCCCCCCCCCCCGAATAGATTGTAATTATGTACAAATATAAACTTTACAGGGTTGGACAATGTACAATGTGGCTGCCTTTTGGTACCCAATAACGTTAATATTTAAGCAGAAACTGGCAACTTTTGTTCAATTTTCAAAATTACAAAGAAGTTCGAAAATTTGAAAGCGAACCCATGAAAATCAATGGGAGAAAAAACACAGAAAGTTAAGATCGAATTTAAGGCATATTAGCAATATTAAAGGGTCACTATACTCACTGAAACAAATTTACATTTTCTGAAACTGCAATTTGAGACAAGTAAAATGGTGGTACTCACATTTTATCTGTGCTTGCTTGTCATTTATTATTCATTAAATTATTAATGTTTAGTGAGTGCTCCTAATCCCCCCCACCCTCCCTTACTCACTGCCTCCTGTAGTGTCTGCGACACTTATAAGCTTTGCACAGCCTAACCACAGACCCAGCTCTGCTACCATCTCCCCCCCTGCTTGTCTTTACTCTGCTGATTCTTAAATGTTGCAGACAGTGTGCTGGAAGTCAAGCATTGGTCACATTACAATTTCTGCTTCCGAGTGACAGGTCTTTCCCTGTAAATGCTCTGATTAAAATGATGATTTCTCAGAATCTACTGCTCAGATTTAAAATCTCGCTTGGAATCTTGCTGTATCTAAAGTTACTATTTTTGAAAATTCTATTTTTTAGAGTACAGAAGCCTTTAAGGTCTAGGCCACACTGATGCGCTTTTAAGCAGAGTGTGCGTGTACGATCCGTAATCGGATCACATGGAACTGCATTTTTGCGCAAATGCAATTTTCCACCCTCACGCAGAACTTTTATGAATCTCGCTGTAAGCTATTTATCCTGATTGTTTCTTTTTTCCCCAGCAAACGTTTGCACGAAGAAGAGAATGACACAGACGAAGATGGTTCTTAAGATCATTTGGCCAATTTAGAATTAGCTCCGTACAGTGACATCATTGAGATTCAACCAGCCTTTAAATGGGTACTGTTATCTACCATCTATGACTAATTGGAGAATACGGTTCGATTAGGCATCGGTGACAGTTCTTTTATCTTAACACAGATGAAACTTCTCAACAATTTGTCTTCAGAGCAGCTCGCGGGTTTGTTACTAAGCGGCCTTTGTTCTCTCTAATGAAAGAACATTGAAATATTTGCTGGGTTTTGCAAGCAATGACCTTTAATGGGCTGGACATCTTTCTAGGAAGCCTTCAGACTATTGCTGCTGAGGTAAGAGGTGGTAACTATTGCTTTTAAGAGACACATAGTGCTGCAAATGTAATTCATTCTCCCTTTGCTCTTTCCATGTGTCTTGTGAGATTCCAGTTTGATTTGTGATTACTATTAAATATCAAGCAGGAAATGGTACATCACAATATGTTTGAACAAAAAAAACATTTTAAATAAAAAACATTTTTGCTTCTTGACAGTTCCTATTTAAAGGTGAAGTTTAAAACTAAATCACATATTTTCAGATTTATGGTGAAGGACATTTGATTATAGAAATGTGGTCAATTGCCTTTTTAAGCAATTTTATCCAAAGAAATTAGTGTGGTAAGTCAGTAGTTAAAATCTTTTTACTAAGCCAGCTCTGCATAGTAACAGAATCTGAGGTTGAATAAAGACAGGTACGTCCATAAAGTCAACCTTTTCTCCTCCTTTTAACCCTACCTAACGGTTGATCCAGAGGAAGGCAAAAAAATATACAGTATATTAATGTCAGTAATTCTCAATATTATATAGTATCCCTGTACCAACCCAGAACTACAGTTTATGTATTAATACCAGTAATTCTCAATATTATATAGTATCCCTGTACCACCAGAACAAGTTAATGTATTAATACCAGTAATTCTCAATATTATAGTATCCCTGTACAACCAGAACACATATGTATTAATACCAGTAATTCTCATTATTATAGTATCCCTGTACCAACCAGAACTACAGTATTGTATTATACCAGTAATTCTCAATATTATATAGTATCCTGTACAACCAGAACTACAGTATATGTATTAACACCAGTAATTCTCAATATATATAGCATCCTGTACCAACCAGAACTACAGTATATGTATTAATACCAGTATATTCTCAATATCTTTTAGTTTAGAAACTATCTAACCCACTATAAAAAATTTAAGAACTTGCCATTACCCACTCTGCTGGAAGACAGTTCCACACTTTCACCATTCTCCTTTAAAGAAACCTTTCTCACTGAAGATGAACGTTTTTGTTCCAATCTTAAAGGGACTGTCCACCCCCTCTTTGAATTATTACATGTGGTAGATTAGCCCCCAAAACCGAGACATCGTAACTCTCAAGCTGTAATTCGGCTCCCACACAGAGAATATTTACTTAATTCATCCTCGCTCCACCGCCGCGGCTCTGCACTTCCGGGTAAGGCAGTCAAGGTCGGCCGTGACTGTGATGTCACGGCCAATCACTGAATGCCATTTCCGGAGCAGTCTCACTGCGGCTGCTGGGAACAGAAAAGAACAGAGCAGCCACCAGTGGAGATGGGAGAAGAACCTGGAAGCTGGAAGCCGGTGGAGCGGAGCGAGGAGGATGTAAGTATAATATCTCTGTGTGGGAGCGAAATTACAGGTTGAGACTTAAACGATTGTCTAGGTTTTGGGGGGCTAATTACCACATATTAATTTTTCAAAAGAGGGGTGGACAGTCCCTTTAAAGAAAGCGAACAAGAGTCCTACTGAGTGATACGAATTTTAGCAAACCTGTTAGATCCTGTAATCAGTCCGGATTAGGGCGTGAAACAATGCATCCTTTATTGTTGTAGATAGGGCCCGGATGTGAATGATATCATGGGTATAAAAGTGATCTAATGATCGCCCACGGCAAACGGTCTCTATCTCCATATTGTAAACATAAACACTAATCTTGTCTTACAAGTCTGCATGCTCAAGATTCAATAAAAGTTCTTTTCAGCACAAATGGTGCTAATTTTGCCCCAACCAATCAGATCTTATTTAACATCTGATTGGTTGGGGCAACATTTTTATTTTTATCAATAAGAACTTTAATTGAATCTCCCTAAATATATATTAAATTATGGGCAGTTGATGAGGCTTTCATTCACTGTACTTTTAATTTTCTAAAAAAAGTATCACATCCCATAAAATAATCCCTTGTTGAAATTCAGTGGGGCTGTTCCATGTTTTCTTTCCAAGCTCCTTTGTGACTAGACCTTTGTATTATTAAAAAATATATATATTTTTGAGATTAAAAAAAAATAAAATAAAGGTTTAAGTCCTTATTACATCACCTAAACTTAATTTATTATCTGACTTTAGTTCTCCTTTAAGCAACATCTGAAGATCCACGACTTGCATCATAAAATGTATTAATAGTGTTTAGAAATCTGTATCAGTTATGTGCGCTAGAGATTGACTCTAACCCTTTGTAACTTTGTCCCTTTCTCTCTTTTTCCTTTTCACAGAATCATATTATGGTGCTTCCAGATTCTAACATCGAGCACCTGATTTACCAAACTATCTGGAAAGAAGTGTCTGTAAATCTTAAAACGCATAAAGATTATAGTAACTGGTTTGTCATTAAACTTAGCCTTGTGCTATCTAGTCTTTCTGAGACCGAGATCAGCAGCCTTTCCTTCAACATAGACTGTGGCTCCCAAGCGGCTGTGTAAGTCCTCTTTTGATGTATTAAAATTCAAGGGCTCCTGGCTCAAAATGAAATAACACCTCTGGGCTACAATACAGCCCAAGTTGGAAAGTTAATTACTTTTTAAAACAAAACAGGGGGTAGGGATACTTGTACCTACCTCCTATAAAATTATAAATTGAAGGAAAGTTGTTTTAAAGTTTTGTGTTCCTTCAACTCATTTTGAGTCTTTAGTTCTCCTATAATTAGATTTTGGTATGTTTGTTATAATGCACCTTCTATTTAATGCTTTGTTTGTAACTTGTCCTATATTATTTGTTACCAATACATTATCATTTAGACCTGGTCCTTAATGTAGGTCATATTACAGTCAGTCTGTACAGGTCTGTCACCACCTTCCAATATATTGTCTGTCTATTTCTCACCTACCTCCTATTTTCTTCCTATTTGGGGTCAACAGGCAGAGCTGTGCACTTTTGCTTATAATGTCTGTGCCAAATTGCTCTTGATCTACATAAAAAAGCTTTACAGTTTGGCTTGTACAATCCCTTTGTTAAAAAGTAGCATTCCCTTTATTTTTCCCCTTAAAATTATGACACGTCCAAAGTATAAAAATCCGTAGATCGTCTGCTCTTGTTTAATAAACTTTTTCTGTGTTCCGTACAGAGTTGAAGGTTTTGGTAATGCATTTGATAGACTTTCCGAGGGTCAACGTTCAGCGGTCTTCAACAGAATAAAGTCCTATCTCACAAGTGTCAAGACTACTACAGGTATAATCTGTGGATAATGGTGTGGGTTTGCAGATATATAATACACAGTGCTCCCTAGAGTTACTGAATATCAAGGTCTAATAATATTGGATATATCATTTTACTTTATTGCCCTTACATGGTAAAGTGCTGCTTTTATATCAAAGAACCTTTTCAAAAGTGACTAAGAATGTAATGGCTTGTTACGAGGGTAACTGAGACATCTCATCTAATAAATCACTAAAATAATTAGAAATTGTTTCTGACCAGAAAGTCCCTTTATGTTAAAATGAAATAATTAGCTCAAATGTAAATGTGCAGAAAGCCCTGGACTGGAAGAGTTCTAGAGTTTATTTTTGGTGCCTTCTGACACTGGAAAGGAGGCAGATCGAGAGTTATTTCTCCAGTTATTTCTCCAGTTTCAAGACGGATAGCACATGAAATATACTCAGTGATTTATTAACACAAACACATCAGGTTATAACTCCCAAATAGGGATGAACTAGAACTTGAACCTGAGTTTGAGTCAGATCTTATAAGCTTGTATGAACTTAGACTAGTCCTAGTTTCAAAAACAGACCTGATTTTGTTTTCGAAAATCTGCGGATCCGGTGGAATTTTGAAATAGCGAAAATTCTAGAAAAAAATTTATATTTTCAAACATCCTGTTTAAAACGTATCGAAAGTCAAAAACCACCTGGGTTATTCAATAAAAGTTCTTATCGTTTAAAATGGTGCTAATTTTGCCCCAACCAATCAGATGTTAGCTTTCAAATGTTAAATAAGATCTGATTGGTTGGGGCAAAATTAGCACCATTTTAAACGATAAGAACTTTTATTGAATCTCCCTGCGCGTGTTCAAAAAGTGGAAAATCGTAGTCCAAAATTAAAACTAAAATCCTGGTTCTTTTTAAGAAGTTCTGTATAACCGTTTGTGGAACAAAACTCGTTAGTTCATCTCTAGTAAGCTTGTGAAGGTTCTCATTCATCCAGGTCATGGTATATCTGTTGTATTCAATTAGATCAACTGGACTTGAAATGTAGTTCTTGAAGACGTTTCGCTAGTCATCCGACTGGCTTTCTCAATTCAGAATGACTTGTACAGGAATCTGTGGCAATTATGTATCCCTGTCTGCTTTAAACCGAACAACACACTGAGGCAGCAATTGGTACATCCGAAAGACCCAATACCTAAACACAAGAAAAGCGACATCATATATGCAGTGCAGTGCAGTGAAGAATGCTCTGATTTGTATGTGGGGGAGACCAAACAGCAACTGCATCAACGTATGGCCCAGCACAGAAGAGCCAATCCATCTTAAGGATAAAGGACATACCTTTGAAGATTGTAATGTTATATTATGGCGAAGGAACGTGGACTGGTTCAAGAGAGGTGGTTAAGGAGGCCATTTATGTGAAAATAAAGAAACCAACCCTAAATAGAGGTGGGGGGGTTCGACACCAACTGTCTGCCATGTACAATGCTGTTTTAACACCTTACTCTGGGCGTTCCTATAACACCTCTTAGCCAATATCCAATCACACCCTTAACACCTGGCTGTGATATGCTGATTGGGATTTTCCAGGGTACATAATTGCCACAGATTCTTGTACAAGTCATTCTGAATTGAGAAAGCCAGTCGGATGACTAGCGAAACATCTTCAAGAACTACATTTCAAGTCCAGTTGATCTAATTGAATACAACAGACATCTCTAGTAAGGTTATCTATTAGCGGTTCAAGTCAACCTAATTGCCTTTTAATATCTTGTAAATTAAAGCATCTTTTGAAAATGGTTTCCTGTTATTTTCCTACAGTCTCCACCTGTTATGCTGATCAAAATAGCAGTATGTGGATTACAACAAACTTTGGGCCTTTTGAAATATATGGTAGCCTGCAACTCTTTGAAGATCTGAATAAAAACTTTTCTGCGGTAAGACAAGTAAAACTATGGCTTTTAGCAACCAATAAAATCCTATGAAGGATTTGAATTGTGGGTGTTGGTATTAAATGTACAGTTCTAACTGCTTCATTCATTTTAACGTTTATAACTTATTCCGCCTACCTAATACTTTATTGTTACATTCTGTGTCCCTATTATATTTCAGGATAACAACTGTTTATTAATAATTCTTTATTTTATACTTTTTACATTTTATGTAATATTAATGGTTCATACAGTATAATAGAGTCAAATATCGGTTAAAGGGAGAATAAATGGCTAAATGTTTAGCAATAAATTACAAATCTTTTCCTGTTCTGATTTTCTGCCAGGTGGAGGCGCTGTCAGTGTTCACTGGCACTCAAATTGCAGACTTTGTGATCAGCTCCGGAGCTCTGAGGAAGGACACAACCATCATGATAGTCTTGGAAAATCTCAATACCATTGAAGAATACCATGAATTCTACTCAGAATTAAATATTAAAGCTCCGGTAGCAAACTTTTGTAATCTTACATTTACACATACACTCAAAAACTGAAATAATTATTGATGTGGCCATGTGTATTGATTAGCCTATAGATGGGGATAAACATCTAAGAACTGGGTTTAAATTCATAGTTGTCCACATCTGCAAGGAGCTTGTATGATATCCCTGTGCTTGTGTGGATTTCCTCCAGGTGCTCCTACAATCTTAAAGGGAATGTCCACCCCCCAAACAAAACTGTAAAATGCTGCAGGAAATGGCTGAAAACCTCGACCTCGCAAGGTTTATATAACTGAAATCTGTCCCAAAATGTACTTACCAGTCTTCATTCCCTCGCTGCCTTCTGCTTGTCGTCCGCACCTTTTCCATGCACGAAAGACAATCAGATGGGGCTCGACGAGCATAATGTCATGGTGAGGTGAAGGCGGAGCTGTGGGCTGAGCCATGGTCAGGGGAGGAGTTAGGGATGTAACTGGGTGGGGAGTGGGTGTAACAGGACGGGGCTTCCAGGGCTGGTATTTGGACGGGACTTCAACCCTAACTGCAGGACATGGGAATTTGGCCCTGCTGTAAGGATAATCCCGCCCAAATAGGGACCCCTGGCAACCCTGGTCGCAGACCACTGGAAAAGGTGTGGATGAGGAGGGCCAAAGCTGTTCTCTACTGATTCTCTACTGATGACTTTCCTAAGCATTTGCATTCTCTGGGAAGTAGGAAAAGGGAGGAATGAGGCCACAGAAATCAAGAAAACTTTGAGGCCTAAAGAAACTGAAAAGGTTGTTCCACAGATCTGATTATTTGAGAAGAGACTTTCCAAGACTTACCACGCTTAAAGTTTAACTTTAAAGGCAATAGTCATTGCAGTCAATCATTTTATTTTATTTTTTTTTACATATTCTATATTGCTATTATATATTTATTTACTTTACAGAATGAATTGAAAAACAGCCCGGAGATAAGTCTGATTGTCCAGAAGACTTTCCAAACAATTTCTGTGGAATTTACAAGTTTCACGACCGTGATGTGGATGGAATGGTTCCAGGATATCTTAGTCAATGTCCTGTTTGCCATCAGTGAAACAGACATACAACTTATTCCCCTTCACCTGCCTTGTGATTCCTACCAGGAAGTGTAAGAGATTTCCATTAGCCATCCTGTCTTCTTTCTTACTTAATTTTCAGCTGAATCAATCACTGTATCACTTGACTTTATATTCTATCATTTCCTCTGGGTCTACCCGGCTCTGTTCCTGGACCTTCCCAACTCTACCCTGATCCATTCTGCCACACCCCCATTGGACAAAGCTTATCGGTCCGGGACACCAGTTCAGATCGGGACTTTCCAAATTGCGGTGGTTGGGAGGGGAATATTTAGATATGATGGGTCAAATTTAGACACATCTTTTAGTAGAAGGACGCTAATAAATCTATATTGTAGATTTAAATCTCTCATCCACAGGGTTAATGTGCAGTGCATATCTGTCCTTTTCCTGTCACCCATTTAGTTATAAGACTGGTTACATATGTTAACCCTCTAAGTGCAGGAATAATAAGGAACTGCAGTGATGTCAGGTGCCTGGTCATTGCTTTCTTCAATTATTCAAATTCTTCCTAGTTTTTTTTATACTGCTGCAATGTTTTGTTCACAGAATCAAAGGTTTTAGTGATGATGCAAAATTCATGACAGAGGAAACCAAGCAGATGATTTATGAAATGTTCATTAAACTGTATTTCAAGTCTTCCACTCCAATCGCTGGTAAGCCTAAAGGAATTGCATTTTCTGGTAATACTATTAAAGGGTGCAGTACATTACTTATAACCTAGAAACTTCTTATTTAGATTTATGACTTGACTTTTTATATAATGCCCAATCAAAGATGCACAGTAAAATCGTGTAGTGCAGAGATCTGTTCCCCCCACTAACTCAGTGAGCTTAGACATGCTCAGTGTGAATTACCTGGGATGAGAGAAATTCTCCAATCAGCTACTTTGTATCTCCCCTTACTAAAGGCAGATGAGTAAATATTGAAGTTAAAGGGGGGGTGAAAACTTTTATTGAATATAACTTTAATTAGGAATAAAAAGGACAAATGATAAGACATCAGAATGTCTTGAGGTTTGCCTTATACTGGACTTCTTTATATGAACTAGAGATTGACACAATCTCTTGGTTTCGTTTCAACTGGTGGTTTTGCAAACCTCTCACCATATTTTGTGAAACTGAAAAGTAGGAAAAACAAATTAGAGTAAATTGCAGGCAAAATGATCCTATATTATAAAACCCTAAGTGTGCGTCCCTGTGTCCGTGTGTGTGTGTCACTGCAGTTCCTATGGACTCACCACTAGAGGGAGAGTCTCTGCAGTTCCTATTGACTCACCACTAGAGGGAGAGTCTCTGCAGTTCCTGTTGACTCACCACTAGAGGGAGAGTCTCTGCATTTCCTATTGACTCACCACTAGAGGGAGAGTGTCTGCAGTTCCTATTGACTCACCACTAGAGGGAGAAACACAAGAAACACACGGGAGGGAGAACAGCAATTAAACAGACTGCAGGTAAGGTTGCTTGAGACAGGGGCCCCTGGATTTGGGACAGAAGGGCCCCTGTATTATAGGACAGAGGGGGTCCTGTATTTGGGACAGAAAGGGGCCCTTGGATTTGGGACAGAGGGGGCCCCCTGTATTTGGTACAGAGGGGGGGGGGGCTTGGATTTGGTACAGAGGGGGAGCCCTGGATTTGGGACAGAGGGGGCACCTGGCCTTGGACAGAGGGGGGACTCCGGCCTTGGGACACTAAGAGGGTACTCTGGCCTTGGGACATGGAGGAGGACTATGGCCTTGGGACACTAAGGGGGCACTCTGTGCTTCTAGCGCCCGTTATTGTAACGGCTTAATGTCTAGTTTTATAATAAAATGTAATACAATGATTTACAATAAATAAAATAACTTATTTAAAAGGCTTATAGCATAAGACAAATACTGTCTGAGGGAAACATATGAATAAATACAAATGTGTAGAGAAATGCAATGCTGGCTGGTGGACCGACTGGAAAGCTGATAGCTGGATTAGGTGGCAGGTTGGCTATTGGAATTTGTGGAAAAGAACAATATAAGGCACTTTCTGTCTGTCTCTACTCCAACTGCCAGCTCTCCCTATCTCAATGCAACATACTGACAAAAGCTGCTGAAAAGTAGTGACTTATCGCCAGGGGCTGGCACAAAATAAAACAGCCGTAATTGGTTGTCTCAGGCCTGCTGACCGGTGTGCAATCAACATACAGGGAATTATGGGATTTAAAAGACATCATATTTCCATATTTGGGAAATTGCAAAACCTAAAAAAACAAAACTCGGCACATCTCTGTTCATCTCTATTTACCTTTGTGTACAAGGTATTCAACCAAGTTATAACTCAACAAAGTAGTATAGAGTCGCACTCCAAAGTGAAATAGTGGGTTTATTCACAACCAATCATCAACAACAACGTTTCGAGGGTACAATCCCCCTTCATCAGGTCAGACCTGATGAAGGGGGACCTATGCTACTTTGTTGAGTTATCACATGTTCTCTTGGAAGTGGGGAAACTGGACGTCTGCACCCACCAGGCTAGTGTGCATATGGACTTTTGTTGATTTCACTGTATTCAACCAAGTTACCTGTTCAAGCAAATGTTTATTAAAGGAAAATCAATATTTCATTTATTCCTTGTTTCTAGGAGTTATATGTGGTGAAAACACAAAGAGAACTCAGAATTGGTTAGATATGAACTTTGGAATTTTCTTTGAATATGCTAGATTTACGGATCTTGTGCAATGGAACACTCACTTTTCTACTGTAAGTATAGGAAAGATATCCACTTATTACCTGTAGCCTAGAAAGTGCTGATTTAGAGTTATAAATTGTCTTTTTATGTAATGCCTAATCAAAGATGCACAGTAAAATCACAGTAGTGCAGAGATCTCTACAGTTACTGCTCCCTCCATTAGCTCACTGAGCTTAGACATGTTCAATATGATTTAAAGAGAAAGGAATTCATATATCCAAACTAAATTCCTTTTTAATGTTTCTTTTGTCCAGTTGAAAATAGTAGTAGTAAGTAGTCATTTATATATTGGTAACACAGACCTACCTTGGCGTAATATAGATTTCCTTGAAAGTCCGTGGAATGCTCCTGTGATTGGTTTACCTGGAGATATATATATATATATATATATATATACTAGCAAAAGTGTGCACAGTGGAAATTATGTGTTTATGTTTTGCTATGTGTAGTTGCACAGGAACCATCAGGAAACATCCAGGGGGGAAATAATAAAATTAGTCTGAAGGTCCTAAAAAAAAACCCTTTTAATCGCAACATAAATAATCATAAATGAACAAACACACACTTCCTCCTTTACCTATACTACCTGCCAGCTAGAATATACAGGGTCTATGTGGAATAAACCTGCAGGTCTGAGAACTGACCCAGGCAATCTAAACAGCCCCTTTGGGCAATCAAAAGCAGCCCATACATATATCCGATTTTACTTTCCCGACCGAGTGCTCCCATGACATTAGACCGATCCTGCAAGAACCGCCTGTCTGTGGCATAGAAGAATGGGAAAGGTGGTTCTGGCAAGATCAAACTAATATTGCATGAGCGCTAGTGATGGCCCAGTTCGCGGATCCGAACCTGGATCCGTGGCGGATTTACCTTGTTCGCGAATGGCGGATATCGCAGATTTTCCGTTTTTCTGCCTTCCGGACTTTTCTGAACCACATTTTCGAAAATTTGCGAAATTACGAGGATTTCTCGTATTTTTGAAAATACCGCGTTTTTCGAAAATTTGCGGATCCTCGAGCAGACCGGATTTTGCGAAGTTCGGAAATCTGTAATGAGCGCTTGGTTGGATAAGTAAAATCGGATATATGTATAGCCACCTTAAAGTGGCTTACAGTATCCTGATTAACATGCAAGGTTCATATTTATTAGTATTTACCCACAACAAGTTTAACTACCTTGGGGTTAGGACTTGGGAGCACAGGATACTTATTGAATATACATGTTAGGGAGGTGTGGATAGAGGAGCTAAAAGCTCCACACAGAGTATAAAATGAAATAGAACCTTCTTATAACAGAGGTACCTTATAGAATCATTTTATTATAAGAGCCTTAATAATCTAACATATAAACCATATTTCCCACTTAAAGAAATGGGTGGGGACATGCCAAGTATCTTATTTATTGCCTGTGGCAAAGGCATGTGTCAGATATAATACAGCCTAATGGTTTGAGCAGGCGTGTTTAACTTTTGACCTTTTACGTGTTTGAAAACCACAATTCCCAGCATTCTCTGTTTGCAGTAAGTTTTTTCTTAATATCCTGTAGCTAAGGCATCTGTCTGATCTAATACACGCTAAGCTTGTGACCTTTCACGTTTGAAAACCACAATCCCACAGCATTCTCTGCTTTGCAGTTAGTGTCTTCTTAATGAACTTTTCACATGTTTAAAACTACAACTCCCAGCATTCTCTAACTGCACAGAATTCTGGAAAACTTAGTTTTCTATACATCCTGGAATAAAGACATTTTCCTGACTTAAAGACATTAAAAGCCATGGTCATGCTTTAGCGCTTCCTACCCAAGGGTTTGAAGATGCAAGTGATTCATCTGCCCTTTCCTTACATCCATAGCATTAGACTATGGATTAGGGAAGCATTATATGGGTCGATTGGTTTAAGTAGTTCAAAGTAATTTACCAGAGGTTGCATGCCTCTTTACACGTAAGTATTAACACCAACTAATACTGGCGATAAATACTTTTGTGCGGGTAGATTCACCCAAAATCGCACAGCCTCTGGTAAATCCCGTACGGGAGATTGCCCAGAGAGCTTGTGCCTCTGGTGAATCTCCCTATTAGAGTCATAAATTGTACCATATTTGCACTCGCTAAAGCATGACCTAATGTCTTTTAGTCTGTAGTCAGGAAAATGTCTTTATTCCAGGATATATGAAAACCATCAGGGAGATTCAATAAAAGTTCTTATCGTTTAAATTGGTGCTAATTTTTCCTCAACCAATCAGATTTTATTTAACATTTGAAAGCTAACATCTGATGGTTGGGGCAAAATTAGCACAATTTTAAACGATAAGAACTTTTATTGAATAACCCTGTAAGTTTCCAGAATCATTTGCAGTTAGGGAATGCTGGAGTTGTAGTTTTAAACATGAAAAGTTCATTAAGAAGACACTAACTGCAAAACAGAGAATACTGGGATTTGTAGTTTTCAAACACGTAAAGGTCACAAGCTTGGCTGTATTAGATCTAGACAGATGCCTAGTACAGGATATTAAGAAAAACTTACTGCAAACAGAGAATGCTGGGAATTGTGGTTTTCAAACTTGTAAAAGGTCACAAGTTTTAAACACGCCTCTCTATACATTAGGCTGTATATATCTAGACACATGCCTTTGCCACAGGCAATAAATAAGATACTTGGCATGTCCCCACCCATTTCTTTAAGTGAGAATATGTGTTTATATGTTAGATTATTAAGGCAATGCTATATAATAAAATGATTCTTCTGTTATAAGAAGGCTCTATTTCATTTTATCCTCTGTGTGGAGCTTTTAGCTCCTCTATCCACACCCTCCCTAACATGTATATTCAATCAGTATCTGTGCTCCCAAGTCCTACCCCCATAGGTTAGTTAAACTTGTTGTGGTAAATACTAATAAATATGAACCTTGCATGTTAATCAGATACTGTATAGGATTTAAGGTGGCTATACATATATCCGATTTTACTTATCCAACCAAGCACTCATGCAATATTAGTTTGATCTTTCCAGAACCATCTTTCCCATTATTCTATGCCACAGACAGGCGGTTCTTCAGGATCGGTCTAATGTCGCGGAGCACTCGGTCGGGAAAGTAAATCGGATATAGTATGGGCTGCTTTTCATTGCCCAAAGGTGCTGTTTAGATTGCCTGGGTCAGTTCTCAGACCTGCAGGTTTTTCCACATTGTGTTCCACACTGGAACACAACCCGCTCATCGGATGTGCGCCGCTGAAATCATCAGAGCCGCACTACTGTCTATGCGGCCGTGACGTCAGAATCATGTGCGCACACACTGCCTACTGAGTTTGGACGTTGCTTGCAACCTCCACCTCCGATGCCGAAGCCAAAATAATACCGAGCTAGTCGACTCCAAAGATATTGCGAATGACCCGTCAATATATTCACAACGCCCAAACTCAGTAGGCAGTGCGTGCGCACCCGATCCCGACGTCACGGCCGCATAGACAGTAGTCTAAAAAACATTCAAAGGTTTTTTCATGTTTCAAGTCCAATCTCATCTTTCCTTTACAAACCATTGTTTTCTTTATCTTCTTACTGGTTTCAGAACCTGGTTGTCAGTATAATTCTTACACTCTAAAGGGTTGTACGGGGAGTGTTGTAAGTGTTGTATGGGAATGTTGAAGGGGGTTGTATGGGGAATATTGTAGAGGGTTGTACGGATTTTGTAGAGGGTTGTAGGGATGTTGTAGAGGGTTGTACGGGGAATGTTGTGAGGGTTGTACGGGGATTGTTGTAGAGGGTTGTATGGAAATGTTGTAGAGGGTTGTACGGGGACTGTTGTAGAGGGTTGTACAGGGCCTGTTGTAGAGGGTTGTATGGGGAATGTTTAGAGGGCTGTTGGGTAATTTTGAAGGCTTCAGGTGCCAAACCGCTGCCCATTAAACACAGATCTTGCAGTACCTTAGGCTGAGCCAAACTGCACCGGGTTCCCGCGCATACAAAAGCGTGCGCATAAACGCTCGTGATTGCACGCGTGTTGCCAAACGGTCATGTTTGTGATTGCTCGATGATTCTCAATATGAGCACATGCGATTGCACGCAGCGCTCAGTAGCGTACTAGTGTCCCATCACTACTGTAGCGCATTCGGATCGCGTTTAAAAGTGCATTAGTGTGGCCTAGCCGTTATTCATTATTAGTTTAATAGACAATCCTTTTATTAAGCGCACCATAAACCAATAGAAAGTGGGGATGTTTTATGAGAGAACGCTTTTCATTTCTTGCAGGTAAAGTTATTTCCACCCGAGTTCACTCAACTAGCAGAAGTAGCAGTGCAGTTTGTGAATCTGCAGAATGAAGACATCGCCTGTCAGATGTAGGAAGGCTGCAGCAAATTTCCATTAGTAACGTATTTTGTTCTTGGACCAGTTCAGTGACTTATTCCGACAGGTATAAAGAACTTTATCCATCTAAAACTACATAGATAGCGCTTAGCCCATATTTGCAGTTCACCCTGTGTAATGCAACTCAACACACTAGAGATATCATTTATGTATTTCTATATTCTCCTTTTCCAGTCTGGCATTGTTCATTGGCCAAATCTAAACGTCCAATCAAAATTCCTCTCTGGATCACCAACTTTTGAAGAATGAGTTTCCTGCATATATAACACCAGTGGGAGCTGCTGTTCTCAGTGAGGTTAAAACCGTTCCTCCTTACACTTCAGGCTGATAAATTAAATACACTTCTCCACTCAGCGGATTGTGACAGCTACCCAATCATGTAAGTGTCTGGAAACCTTATGGAAGACAAAAATGCAATGTTTACCCCCAACCAAAAATGTTGCAGATGCTATTTTAAATCTTATTGTAATCACCCCACCAATGACTGACTGTCCTCTATAGTTCCTTCTAGGCGCCGAAACATTACGCCTTGTTTTTTAATGGATTAATAAACACCAGTTGCATCAGTCTGGTGTGCACAGGTTTTTTTAATTTTCTATAGTTATTTCTGGTTAGATTTCTGGTTTCTATGTTGTAGTACATTGAATGAATAATATTCATATTTCATTGATCATAGTGTAGCTTAAGGGCTCTAACTGTATACCGAAAAATTGGTTATTTTAAATTGACCATAACTGGAAACTATAATTCTTCCCAACCACCACGGTATAATTTTTTGTTGATCTGCCCCCTATTTCTTTAGATATCCAATCTAAACTTCTATTTTTAGCTGTCAATCAGTTCCTTGCTCTCAAAACTATTGTTCTGTGAATAGTTTTACTGTAGCTGTAATGGTGCACAGTTTGACAGTTAGAATGCTGTTTGCTGTGTGCAGGCTTGACAGTTGGTTTGTGGGGAAAAAGTCAGGTCGGATGGAAGTGGGAGTGGTTAAAGAGGGAGGGGAGATACTGCTCCTAAATAAAATTGTGCTGGATCGAAGGCATGCAGCAACAAACGCAAATAGTGCTAATTACATGCATTCGATTATAGTTAAGATGAGTAATTTTTTCAGTTAGTGTAAGCCTCATTACCACTTTGCCTCATTGAGGACTGATCTGACAATCACAAACATAACTTCAATCAAACATAACTTTTTCTTTTCAGTGTGAGCAATCTGAATGATATTTGATACCTCTCCTCTAACACCCTGCCAAAGCATATACAGCAGCCTGTACACATTCCTCAAGAGTAAGTTTACAAGTGAAGACCTTTAGTATTTCCATATAACCAAGATTGCTACAACTATTGTCAGTTGCTTTGTTATATTCGTGAGTAGAGATGTCCGAACTTTGCAAATCCGGTCCGCTCGAGGATCCGTGAATTTTCGGAAAAATTCGAAATCCGCGAGCGGACCCATTAAGATTTAAAAAAACTCGAAAATACGATAAATCCTCGTAATTTTTAAATTTTCGAAATACATATTTCCGAAAATACGAGGAATCCTCGTAATTTCGAAAATTTTAGAAAAATATGTTCTCGTATTTCGAAAATATGAGAAATCTTCTATTTCGAAATTTTCGAAAATACAGAAATCCCCGGTTCGGAAGTTCGGAAGGTGAAAATCCGGAAAATCCGGAAAAATCCCCGTTCGCGAACGGGATAAGTCCGCGGCGGATCTGATCCGCGAACCAGCCATCCATATTCGTGGAAGTAGAATTTCTTTAGTAGGATGGGATCCGGGTCTAACACAGATCCGGATCGAGACCAAACTCCTCGGTTCCAAAATCTGATTGATCCATCCGAATCCGGATGGATTGTCCGGTTTTCGGACAATCCATTTGAAAATAAGATCGTTAAAAAATGGTCTCTGATCGTATTTTCGAGGATTTTTGAAGGTTCAAGCTATTTTCGAAAATTATTGAAAATACGCTCAAATGTTCAAAAAAACCTCGAAAATTCGTTACGTTTTTGGATTTTCAGATCGCCGGGATTTTCCGAGATCCAGGAATCTGAAACGGAACAAACTAGTTAGTTTCGGCCATCTTTATTCTTAGTTAACTAGGGCCCAACCACATCACAGAGCTACTGAGTCAAACTGTAACTTAAAGGGAAGATTTAAGTGAAA
This sequence comes from Hymenochirus boettgeri, assembly GCA_019447015.1. Lineage (NCBI taxonomy): Eukaryota > Metazoa > Chordata > Amphibia > Anura > Pipidae > Hymenochirus > Hymenochirus boettgeri. The sequence goes on from JAACNH010000082.1 coordinate 185,638, forward strand.
CAAAAACTGGTCACGTGTCTGCCCTTGCCTGTGGCAAAGGCATGTGTCTAGATATAATACAGCCTAATGGTTTAGAGCAGGCGTGTTTAACTTGTGACCTTTTACGTGTTTGAAAACCACAATTCCCAGCATTCTCTGTTTGCAGTAAGTTTTTTCTTAATATCCTGTAGCTAAGGCATCTGTCTAGATCTAATACAGCCTAAGCTTGTGACCTTTCACGTTTGAAAACCACAAATCCCAGCATTCTCTGCTTTGCAGTTAGTGTCTTCTTAATGAACTTTTCACATGTTTAAAACTACAACTCCCAGCATTCTCTAACTGCACAGAATTCTGGAAAACTTAGTTTTCATACATCCTGGAATAAAGACATTTTCCTGACTTAAAGACATTAAAAGCCCATGGTCATGCTTTAGCGCTTCCTACCCAAGGGTTTGAAGATGCAAGTGATTCATCTGCCCTTTCCTTACATCCATAGCTATTAGACTATGGATTAGGGAAGCATTATATGGGTCGATTGGTTTTAAGTAGTTCAAAGTAATTTACCAGAGGTTGCATGCCTCTTTACACGTAAGTATTAACACCAACTAATAGCTGGCGATAAATACTTTTGTGCGGGTAGATCACCCAAAATCGCACAGCCTCTGGTAAATCCCGTACGGGAGATTGCCCAGAGAGCTTGTGCCTCTGGGTGAATCTCCCTATTAGAGTCATAAATTGTACCATATTTGCCCTCGCTAAAGCATGACCTAATGTCTTTTAGTCTGTAGTCAGGAAAATGTCTTTATTCCAGGATATATGAAAACCATCAGGGAGATTCAATAAAAGTTCTTATCGTTTAAATTGGTGCTAATTTTTCCTCAACCAATCAGATTTTATTTAACATTTGAAACTAACATCTGATTGGTTGGGGCAAAATTAGCACAATTTTAAACGATAAGAACTTTTATTGAATAACCCTGTAAGTTTCCAGATTCATTTGCAGTTAGGGAATGCTGGAGTTGTAGTTTTAAACATGAAAAGTTCATTAAGAAGACACTAACTGCAAAACAGAGAATACTGGATTTGTAGTTTTCAAACACGTAAAGGTCACAAGCTTAGGCTGTATTAGATCTAGACAGATGCCTAGTACAGGATATTAAGAAAAAACTTACTGCAAACAGAGAATGCTGGGAATTGTGGTTTTCAAACTTGTAAAAGGTCACAATTGTTAAACACGCCTCTTCTATACCATTAGGCTGTATTATATCTAGACACATGCCTTTGCCACAGGCAATAAATAAGATACTTGGCATGTCCCCACCCATTTCTTTAAGTGAAATATGTGTTTATATGTTAGATTATTAAGGCAATGCTATATAATAAAATGATTCTTCTGTTATAAGAAGGCTCTATTTCATTTTATCCTCTGTGTGGAGCTTTTAGCTCCTCTATCCACACCCCCCTAACATGTATATTCAATCAGTATCTGTGCTCCCAAGTCCTACCCCCATAGGTTAGTTAAACTTGTTGTGGTAAATACTAATAAATATGAACCTTGCATGTTAATCAGATACTGTATAGGATTTAAGGTGGCTATACATATATCCGATTTTACTTATCCAACCAAGCACTCATGCAATATTAGTTTGATCTTTCCAGAACCATCTTTCCCATTATTCTATGCCACAGACAGGCGGTTCTTGCAGGATCGGTCTAATGTCGCGGAGCACTCGGTCGGGAAAGTAAAATCGGATATAGTATGGGCTGCTTTTCATTGCCCAAAGGTGCTGTTTAGATTGCCTGGGTCAGTTCTCAGACCTGCAGGTTTTTCCACATTGTGTTCCCACACTGGAACACAACCCGCTCATCGGATGTGCGCCGCTGAAATCATCAGAGCCGCACTACTGTCTATGCGGCCGTGACGTCAGAATCATGTGCGCACACACTGCCTACTGAGTTTGGACGTTGCTTGCAACCTCCACCTCCGATGCCGAAGCCAAAATAATACCGAGCTAGTCGACTCCAAAGATATTGCGAATGACCCGTCAATATATTCACAACGCCCAAACTCAGTAGGCAGTGCGTGCGCACCCGATCCCGACGTCACGGCCGCATAGACAGTAGTCTAAAAAACATTCAAAGGTTTTTTCATGTTTCAAGTCCAATCTCATCTTTCCTTTACAAACCATTGTTTTCTTTATCTTCTTACTGGTTTCAGAACCTGGTTGTCAGTATAATTCTTACACTCTAAAGGGTTGTACGGGGAGTGTTGTAAGTGTTGTATGGGGAATGTTGAAGGGGGTTGTATGGGGAATATTGTAGAGGGTTGTACGGTATTTTGTAGAGGGTTGTACGGGATGTTGTAGAGGGTTGTACGGGGAATGTTGTGAGGGTTGTACGGGGATTGTTGTAGAGGGTTGTATGGAAATGTTGTAGAGGGTTGTACGGGGACTGTTGTAGAGGGTTGTACAGGGCCTGTTGTAGAGGGTTGTATGGGGAATGTTTAGAGGGCTGTTGGGTAATTTTGAAGGCTTCAGGTGCCAAACCGCTGCCCATTAAACACAGATCTTGCAGTACCTTAGGCTGAGGCCAAACTGCACCGGGTTCCCGCGCATACAAAAGCGTGCGCATAAACGCTCGTGATTGCACGCGTGTTGCCAAACGGTCATGGTTTGTGATTGCTCGATGATTCTCAATATGAGCACATGCGATTGCACGCAGCGCTCAGTAGCGTACTAGTGTCCCATCACTACTGTAGCGCATTCGGATCGCGTTTAAAAGTGCATTAGTGTGGCCTAGCCGTTATTCATTATTAGTTTAATAGACAATCCTTTTATTAAGCGCACCATAAACCAATAGAAAGTTGGGGATGTTTTATGAGAGAACGCTTTTCATTTCTTGCAGGTAAAGTTATTTCCACCCTGAGTTCACTCAACTAGCAGAAGTAGCAGTGCAGTTTGTGAATCTGCAGAATGAAGACATCGCCTGTCAGATGTAGGAAGGCTGCAGCAAATTTCCATTAGTAACGTATTTTGTTCTTGGACCAGTTCAGTGACTTATTCCGACAGGTATAAAGAACTTTATCCATCTAAAACTACATAGATAGCGCTTAGCCCATATTTGCAGTTCACCCTGTGTAATGCAACTCAACACACTAGAGATATCATTTATGTATTTCTATATTCTCCTTTTCCAGTCTGGCACTTGTTCATTGGCCAAATCTAAACGTCCAATCAAAATTCCTCTCTGGATCACCAACTTTTGAAGAATGAGTTTCCTGCATATATAACACCAGTGGGAGCTGCTGTTCTCAGTGAGGTTAAAACCGTTCCTCCTTACACTTCAGGCTGATAAATTAAATACACTTCTCCACTCAGCGGATTGTGACAGCTACCCAATCATGTAAGTGTCTGGAAACCTTATGGAAGACAAAAATGCAATGTTTACCCCCAAACCAAAAATGTTGCAGATGCTATTTTAAATCTTATTGTAATCACCCCACCAATGACTGACTGTCCTCTATAGTTCCTTCTAGGCGCCGAAACATTACGCCTTGTTTTTTAATGGATTAATAAACACCAGTTGCATCAGTCTGGTGTGCACAGGTTTTTTTAATTTTCTATAGTTATTTCTGGTTAGATTTCTGGTTTCTATGTTGTAGTACATTGAATGAATAATATTCATATTTCATTGATCATAGTGTAGCTTAAGGGCTCTAATGTATACCGAAAAATTGGTTATTTTAAATTGACCATAACTGGAAACTATAATTCTTCCCAACCACCACGGTATAATTTTTTGTTGATCTGCCCCCTATTTCTTTAGATATCCAATCTAAACTTCTATTTTTAGCTGTCAATCAGTTCCTTGCTCTCAAAACTATTGTTCTGTGAATAGTTTTACTGTAGCTGTAATGGTGCACAGTTTGACAGTTAGAATGCTGTTTGCTGTGTGCAGGCTTGACAGTTGGTTTGTGGGGAAAAGTCAGGTCGGATGGAAGTGGGAGTGGTTAAAGAGGGAGGGGAGATACTGCTCCTAAATAAAATTGTGCTGGATCGAAGGCATGCAGCAACAAACGCAAATAGTGCTAATTACATGCATTCGATTATAGTTAAGATGAAGTAATTTTTTCAGTTAGTGTAAGCCTCATTACCACTTTGCCTCATTGAGGACTGATCTGACAATCACAAACATAACTTCAATCAAAACATAACTTTTTCTTTTCAGTGTGAGCAATCTGAATGATATTTGATACCTCTCCTCTAACACCCTGCCAAAGCATATACAGCAGCCTGTACACATTCCTCAAGAGTAAGTTTACAAGTGAAGACCTTTAGTATTTCCATATAACCAAGATTGCTACAACTATTGTCAGTTGCTTTGTTATATTCGTGAGTAGAGATGTCCGAACTTTGCAAATCCGGTCCGCTCGAGGATCCGTGAATTTTCGGAAAAATTCGAAATCCGCGAGCGGACCCATTAAGATTTAAAAAAACTCGAAAATACGATAAATCCTCGTAATTTTTAAATTTTCGAAATATCATATTTCCGAAAATACGAGGAATCCTCGTAATTTCGAAAATTTTAGAAAAATATGTTCTCGTATTTCGAAAATATGAGAAATCTTCTATTTCGAAATTTTCGAAAATACAGAAATCCCCGGTTCGGAAGTTCGGAAGGTGAAAATCCGGAAAATCCGGAAAAATCCCCGTTCGCGAACGGGATAAGTCCGCGGCGGATCTGATCCGCGAACCAGCCATCCATATTCGTGGAAGTAGAATTTCTTTAGTAGGATGGGATCCGGGTCTAACACAGATCCGGATCGAGACCAAACTCCTCGGTTCCAAAATCTGATTGATCCATCCGAATCCGGATGGATTGTCCGGTTTTCGGACAATCCATTTGAAAATAAGATCGTTAAAAAATGGTCTCTGATCGTATTTTCGAGGATTTTTGAAGGTTCAAGGCTATTTTCGAAAATTATTGAAAATACGCTCAAATGTTCAAAAAACCTCGAAAATTCGTTACGTTTTTGGATTTTCAGATCGCCGGGATTTTCCGAGATCCAGGAATCTGAAACGAACAAACTAGTTAGTTTCGGCCATCTTTATTCTTAGTTAACTAGGGCCCAACCACATCACAGAGCTACTGAGTCAAACTGTAACTTAAAGGGAAGATTTAAGTGAAACAAAAACTGGTCACGTGTCTGCCCGTCAGATTATTAAGTCACTGCTATAAGGACTAGGATTCTCTATAGTGTATAGGTCAGGAGTGAATATTCCTCATTATACCCTTCATTATTACAGTCCCTGCTATAAGGACTAGGATTCTCTATAGTGTATACAGAGTGATATCCCTCATTTATACCCTTCAGTATTATTACAGTCCCTGCTATAAGGACTAGGATTCTCTATAGGTATACGGAGTGAATATTCCTCATTATACCCTTCTTTATTACAGTCCCGCTATAAGGACTGGATTCTCTATAGTGAATACAGAGTGAATATTCCTCATTTATACCCTCATATTATTCAGTCCCTGCTATAGGGATAGGATTCTCTATAGTGTATACAGAGTGAATATTCCTCATTTATACCCTTCATATTATTACAGTCCCGTATAAGGACTAGGATTTCTATAGTGATACAGAGTGAATTTCCTCATTTATACCCTTCATATTATTACAGTCCCTGCTATAAGGACTAGGATTCTCTATAGTGATACAGAGTGAATATTCCTCTTTATACCCTTCTAATTATTACAGTCCCTGCTATAAGACTAGATCTCTATAGTGTATACAGATGAATATTCCCATTTATACCCTCATATTATTACACGTCCCTGCTATAGGACTAGGATTCTCTATAGTGTATACAGAGTGATATTCCTCATTTATACCCTTCATATTATTACAGTCCCTGCTATAAGGATTAGGATTCTCTAGGATATCGAGTGAATATCCCTCATTTATACCTCATATGATTACAGTCCCCGCTAGAAGGACTAGGATTCTCAATATAATATGAAGGGTATAAATGAGGAATATTCACTCTGTATACACTATAGAGAATCCTAGTCCTTATAGCAGGGACTGTAATAATATGAAGGGTATAAATGAGGAATATTCACTCTGTATTCACTATAGAGAATCCTAGTCCTTATAGCAGGGACTGTAATAATATGAAGGGTATAAATGAGGAATATTCACTCTGTATACACTATAGAGAATCCTAGTCCTTATAGCAGGGACTGTAATAATATGAAGGGTATAAATGAGGAATATTCACTCTGTATACTCCAAAAATTAACTCTTTAAAAGTGGGAAGTACCTGAGGCAGGGAGGTTGGATTGATTATTTCCTCCTCACAATATTGTTTTATTAAGGAGCTACAGCACATACAGTTTTCATTTGCCAGGTTAGTCCAGGACAAGTCCTGAATTAAAGATAGTGCTGAAGTCAAGAGGAAGACTGGCAGAATCAGTTTTCTTTGGGGTTGGTGCTCCTCAGAGAAGCAATATTGGGAGGTAAGAATTACCTCCTATATCCCTGTCCCAAGTACTTTTCATTTTAACTTTTTTTTTTTTTAGAAAAACTTTATTCACACTATAGTTCTCCTTTAAAGACTAGCACATCTTAACTCCTAGGATATGCATGCAGATTGGTAGTAGATCAGAATTTAGATGTATCTTTCCTGCAGTGATTTAAGGTGTAGGTGGGTAACGCAAATCTTAATATCGAATCATCCTGCATTTTCATTTCCCAATCTTTCATTTAGAATGTCCACCATTCCCAGCTATTTCCTAGATTAGAATTGTTGTTTAGTGTGTTATTCTATAGTCTCTCTAGAATTTTCACTTTGCATATTTTGGATAAATCTCAGTGCTTGAGATTCTACCCAATATTAATAATACCCGTCTTTGTGAATTCTACCATATGGACTCAGCTAAGGAGTGTTTGGTTAAGGAGAAGAACATTTCCCTATAATCTAATTCATTAGATTAATAATAACTAGAGATGTTCAAAACTGTTGAGTTTTGGTCCCTTTTAGAATTTTTTAAATTTTCGGAAAGTTCGAGTTTCGAAAATCGTCTACTTTCGATTTTCAAATCCGTTTACTTTCGATTTTCGAAAATCATCTACTTTCGATTTTTGGAAACCGTCTACTTTTGATTTTCAATTTTCGATAATTGTCTACTTTCGATTTTCAATTTTCGTTAATTGCCTCCTTTCGATTTTCGATGATTGTCTGCTTTCGATAAAAATCGAAAATTCTAAAAATCCGGGTTCCGTGAAATTCGGGAGTTCCGAAAGTTTCGTTGGGGCTTCGAAACCCTTAGATTCGATTTGAAACTGGGTTCTATTCGAAACCCACATTACATCTCTTTTAATAACGTATCTGTTTAGGAAAGGGCACAGTGTCTCAGAATAAAGTAATAAGACCAATTTTGATGGTCTGGAGCTGTGGATTGCACAGGATGGCGAACATGTACATTTTCTTTCTTTTCCCAGACAATGAATGCTTTCCTTTAACTAATCATATGACACTTTACAGGCAAGAGTCAACTAATCATATGAAACCGTGTGATATTGACTATGGGCCATCAACTAAATTTGGATTGTGATCTCCTTTTCACACTGAAAAGACTACCTTTTTCCCATTTTAATTTATAAATATGTGTAAGTAGCATTTACTCTGGTGTAGGTGTAGCTGCATGCCTTTAATCCAATACTTGTTTTGCTCAGGCTCAGTGCCCCCCCTCCCTTTTTTAAACACTCCCCCTTCATCTGACCAGACTTTTTTATGAGGGTAAGCATGCTCACTATAAGGCTGCACTGGGAGAGAAGATTTCCCACACCAACTGTCAAAACTGCACAGCAAACCAACTATCAAAACTTTCACAAATCAAGCTGCAGCAAAATTGCTCACAGCAGAAGAGTTTATAATATTAAAGTACAGTACTTGACTGACAGCTGAAATGCCAAATGTTTCAGATTGGATATCTAAAGAAATAGTGGACAGATCAACAACAAAAAAAGTCACAGTGGTGGTTGGGAAGAATGATAGTTTCCAGCAATGGTCAATTTAAAATATTTTTTTTCAGTATACAGTAGATTTTTCAGTATACAGTAGATTTTTCAGTATACAGTAGATGCTCTTTTAAGTACAGGTGGATTGTGTTAAAGCTCTATTTTCGCTACTTTTTTTACACCAGACTTTGACAAGATTTCACTCGACATCTCGATTTTCTTTTTGCCACAATTATAAAAAGGCGAATCTTCATCAAAGGTGAAAATGATGTGGCTAAAAGCGGTGCTAATAACGCTGAAAATGTTGCAAAAATCCGGTTAACGCAGTGAATTAAAAATAGTGTTAAATTCAGCCAGGCGAATGTTCTCTGTTTTGTTAATAGGGTAACACGTTAAAGTCAATTATCAGTATTGATCAGTTTCAGCTAATTATCAAATAAGTTCAATTTCACCTAATTATAAAAAGCGTAAAATAAAATGTAGCGAAAATAGCACTGAAATTTCATCTCTGCGGATTTATTAATGGTTAAAGGTTATTCCTTATATAACTTATATATTATAATGTTAATTTATAAAAAAAATAAATGTGTGTGGGAGGGGTTAATTTATTCATTCATACTTCTTGAGTTGACATACTGTATTTTAAATTTGGCCACATACCTTGTACTGTATTAGACTGTATTAAGAGAAATATATTTCCTTTCCTTTTGCAGGTATCCCATCCCTCCCGAAGTCTCCCGATTTCTGGGGTGGTCTCTCGCAAGACCACCCCAAACTAGCAATTGCAAACACTGGCAGTCTCCTACCCTGGAACGCCCCATACCTGGACGCCATGCCCCCAGAATTCCCCTAACCCCACCTCTGCCCACTCCTTTGGCTCCTAGCACTTCCTTCGCTGACCCCCTAGATAATGTCACCAATATCACGTCCCCCTAGCCATGCCCCCCAGCAGCTCCCCTTTCTCCACCCTGCCTGGAAGCCTCATATGGCAGGGTGGGATGTCTGCTTTTGCATCCAGGGTTGACAGACATTACAATTTGGACAATCCCGTACTAGAAGTCCTTGCCCCGAGGTCCTCGCCTCAGAGAACACCCCAAACCCAGCCTCTCCACCCCTGACATGCCCATGCTTTACCCCATCCCTTGCACTGCCCCCACCCATGTTACAGCCAGCAGAATCTGGCAACCCTGGTTATATCTCATCAAATATGCCCATTCATATGCACCTCTACACAAGGATACATCTCACCAGGCTTCCAATTGGAATGATAACAACTTGTATACAATACAATATATATATACTGCCTTACAACACAACACCTGGCCAAGCTTTGCACTAAATATAACCTGCCTGCTGCCATATTCCTGACATATGGACAAATCATGCACAAACTTCTTTATGAAATAACCCACCGATATTAGCAATTCCAATTTGAAATGCCCCCTCTACGCACTCCTTATGTGACATTCAAAGCAGTTTGTGTACGTGCTAAATATGTACATGGAACATTCTAACTTACCAAGCGTGATTATCAAATAAGGAACAGAGACTTGTGGGTAGAGATGTCTGAACTTCGCAAAATTCAGTCCGCTCGAGGATCCGCGAATTTCATTAAAAAGGAAAAAAAATTTGAAAATACGGGAAATCCTCGGAATTTCGAAAATCGACGAAAATACGTTATTTCCCGCATTTTCGAAAATATGAGAAATCCTTGTAATTTCGAAATTTTTCGAAAATACGTGTGTCCCGTATTTTCGAAAATACAAGTAATCCTCGTAATTGAAAAAATTTTCAAAAATACGTATACGAGAAATCCGCGGTTCGGAAGTTCGGAAGGCGGAAAATCCAGAAAAATCCACCCTTCGCGATCAGGATAAATCCGCGGCGGAACCGGGTTCGGATCCGTGAACCGGCCATCCCTACTTGTGGGTAATTTCTCAGGAAAGCTATACCTTTTAAGGTTATATTAGAGGGTCAAGGTGTGCAGAAATTGAATAAACTGTCAGATTGCTATAGACGCACAGGGCATACAGGACATTCATTACCTCCAGTCCCTTGGTACTACATTGTCTTAAGTGTGGTCAATAAAAGTCCCCCCTACTACGCTGCCCATAGGAATGCCTGAATGCAATAATAAATCTATTGAGAACCTGTGTAAAAGACAATCCCCACTCAACTCAATAATGGCATTAGATCAGTGGCATTACTACCAACCCTGCCAACCCCGCGCGGGGCCCCGGACGGTAAGAAGGCCCGCCAAACCCTCTGCGATCCTCTGTTTTTAAAGAGGAAATATACGCACATTCAGCTGTTTAAAAGAATGGAAACGAGTCTCCTTCCTTCATACGCGTGATCAGCTGTTTAAAAACAGCTGATTGTGGACCGAAAGAGGAGATGGGCCCGGCCTCCAATCCCTTTGGGGGGGAGGGGGGGTGCCATCAAGAAAACAATAAAAAAATGTTGTTTTTTTTTTAAATCTCATTATATAATTCCCAACCCCACCATCAATTTTGTGGGGTTGTTCGAGTCTGGGTGGTCTGTGGGTGGGGGTACAGAATTCCCTGACCATGCCCACCACTCTCTCCTCATCTCCCTTTCTATAAAACTATGTAAATTATAGACAGAAATTTTCAGGGAATGACTTCTCACGCACTTTACTAATTGGTTTTGTTTTTCACTTTGCAATGAAATTCAAGTTCTGCTATAGTCCCTGCCAGTCCTTTTCTCCCACCAGTTGACCTGCTTATCTGCATGTTTGGACAAGTATTTATAACTGACCTCTGGCTTGGAAAGTTGACTTTGTCTGACATTGTCTCTCTGTCTCGCACTACCCGTTCATCTGACCTTTGGCTTTGAATACTGACTTCTGCCTCCCAATAACATATCCTGCTTGGTTTGTAACCTGTTGCTGTTCCTTGGCCTGATATATATTGAGCTTCTGCATGACTAGAACTAGTCATTTTATTCTATTTAACCAGACTGTGCTTTAAATCTCACCATTGGATAACGTGAGGTTGAGTTATAGGCCAGACATTTTTCATGATTTGGGTAACAAATGTTATAAAAAGAATGAACGATATGGGGAAATTAGCCAATTCCTGTCTTCCACAATCCAGCTTATAAAAGATTCATAATGAATTGTAAATCAATGGCACCCATGTTTCCATAAATGGTGGAATACTCAAAGGGTATAGCTTTTTCACCTTTATTGAAGAATGTGAGGTAAAGGAGTTATGTCTTACCTCACATTCTCTAAATTAGTCCAACAGGAGCAAGGAGGAGACCCAGCAAACTTACCCGCAATCACAAGCGTCCACTGCTTCCTCTGGCAGGTGACGACTACCCCCACATGTATAGTATAAGGGAGCAGAGATGCTGTCTAATTTAATTCCTGGTAGGTAATAAAAGCCCAATTAAAGTCCTGGTAGGGATAATAAAATCCCAATTAAAGTCCTGGTAGGGATAATTTAAGTCCAATTAAAGTCCTGGTAGGGATAATTTAAGTCCAATTAAAGTCCTGGTAGGGATAATAAAAGCCCAATTAAAGTCCTGGTAGGAATAATAAAAGCCCAATTAAATTCCTGATAGGGATAATACAAGCCCAATTAAAGTCCTGGTAGGGATAATAAAAGTCCAATTAAAGTCCTGGTGGGTATAATAAAAGTCCAATTAAAGTCCTGGTGGGTATAATAAAAGCCCAATTAAAGTCCTGGAAGGGATAATAAAAGCCCAATTAAAGTCCTGGTGGGTATAATAAAATCCCAATTAAAGTCCTGGTAGGGATAATTTAAGTCCAATTAAAGTCCTGGTAGGGATAATAAAAGTCCAATTAAAGTCCTGGTGGGTATAATAAAAGCCCAATTAAAGTCCTGGTAGGGATAATAAAAGCCCAATTAAAGTCCTGGTAGGTATAATAAAATCCCAATTAAAGTCCTGGTAGGTATAATAAAATCCCAACTAAAGTCCTGGTAGGGATAATTTAAGTCCAATTAAAGTCCTGGTAGGGATAATAAAAGTCCAATTAAAGTCCTGGTAGGTATAATAAAATCCCAATTAAAGTCCTGGTAGGGATAATAAAAGCCCAATTAAAGTCCTGGTGGGTATAATAAAAGTCCAATTAAAGCCCTGGTGGGTATAATTAAAGTCCAATTAAAGTCCTTGTAGGGATAATTTAAGTCCAATTAAAATCCTGATAGGGATGATTAAAGTCCAATAAAAGTCCTTGTAGGGATAATTTAGGTCCAATTAAAGTCAAAATAGGGATGATTAAAGTCTAATTAAAACCCTGGTAGGGATAATTATAGTCCAATTAAAGTCCTGGTAGGGATAATAAAAGTCCAATTTAAGTCCTGGTAGGGTTAATAAAAGTCCAATTAAAGTCCTGGTAGGGATAATTTAAGTCCAATTAAAATCCTGATAGGGATGATTAAAGTCCAATAAAAGTCCTGGTAGGGATAATTTAAGTCCAATTAAAATCCTGATAGGGATAATTTAAGTCCAATTAAAGTCCTGGTAGGGATAATAAAAGCCCAATTAAAGTCCTGGTAGGGATAATAAAAGCCCAATTAAATTCCTGGTAGGGATAATACAAGCCCAATTAAAGTCCTGGTAGGGATAATAAAAGTCCAATTAAAGTCCTGGTGGGTATAATAAAATTCCAATTAAAGTCCTGGTGGGTATAATAAAAGCCCAATTAAGGTCCTGGTAGGTATAATAAAATCCCAATTAAAGTCCTGGTAGGTATAATAAAATCCCAATTAAAGTCCTGGTAGGGATAATTTAAGTCCAATTAAAGTCCTGGTAGGGATAATTGGTGGGTATAATAAAAGCCCAATAAGGTCCTGGTAGGTATAATAAAATCCCAATTAAATCCTGGTAGGTATAATAAAATCCCAATTAAAGTCCTGGTAGGGATAATTTAAGTCCAATTAAAGTCTGGTAGGGATAATAAAAATCCAATTAAAGTCCTGGTAGGTATATATAAAATCCCAATTAAAGTCCTGGTAGGGACAATAAAAGCCCAATTAAAGTCCTGGTGGGTATAATAAAAGTCCAATTAAAGTCCTGGTGGGTATAATTAAAGTCCATTAAAGTCCTTGTAGGGATAATTTAAGTCCAATTAAAATCTGATAGGGATGATTAAAGTCCAATAAAAAGTCCTTGTAGGGATAATTTAGGTCCAATTAAAGTCAAAATAGGGATGATTAAAGTCTAATTAAACCCTGGTAGGGATAATTAAAGTCCAATTAAAGTCTGGTAGGGATAATAAAAGTCCAATTTAAGTCCTGGTAGGGTTAATAAAGTCCAATTAAAGTCCTGGTAGGGATCATTTAAGTCCAATTAAAATCCTGATAGGGATGATTAAAGTCCAAAAAGTCCTTGTAGGGATAATTTAAAGGACAATTTACTCACTTCCCTCTGCTCCTCTTCTTAGGTCAGTACCTTTACCCAGGGTGAGGACCTGAACCGCTAGGTCCTCACCCCTGGGTTCACGTAACTTGAAGCACAGCGTTACTGAAACGCTGCTTGGTAGGCTCCGCCCCCCTTGCGCGACGGGCAATAGGAAGGCACGCTCGTTGCGAGCGGCCTTCCAATTGGCTTCGTTGCCGATGGGAGGGGGGGCGGAGCCTACCAGAGCAGCGTTTCAGTAACGCTGTGCTCAAGTACGCGAACCAGGGGTGAGGACCTAGCGGTTCAGGTCCTCACCCTGGGTAAAAGGTACAGACCAAAGAGGAGCGGAGGGAAGGTGAGTATTTGTCCTTTAAGTCAATTAAAGTCCTGGTAGGATATAAAGTCCATTAAAGTCCTGGTAGGGATAATAAAGTCCATTAAAGTCCTGGTAGGATAAAAAGTCCAATTAAAGTCCGTTAGGATATTAAGTTAGTCTGTAGGGATAATAAAAGTCCAAATAAGTCCTGGTAGGGATAATTTAAGTCCAATTAAAGTCCTTGTAAACTGACGTTTCATTATTATTCTGTAGCAATTGGATTTGCACACAGAATCAAAGCCTTCTTGAGGCTGACGGTGCAGTAGGATGGCTGAACTTCCGAAAGTTATCGAAAATTTGAACTATAGGAGTTCAAAAGTTTGAAAACGGACCCATTAAAGTCAATGGAGTCAAATAGTTTGAAAGTTCGAGAAATACAATTAAATACCAATGTAACCTAATGTAAATGGCTGGGGGACCTGGGATAGTCTGGGTAACATGTTCGAATGTCCAGAACTTAAAAAAAATCAAGCTCCATGTTCGATTTTCGTAATTATCCCATAAATGATTTGAACATTTGAAATTATCCCATAAACGATTCGAACATTCAATAATTATCCCATAAACGATTCGAACATTCGATAATTATCCCATAAACGGTTCGAACATTCGATAATTATCCCATAAACGGTTCGAACATTCGATAATTATCCCATAAACGGTTCGAACATTCGATATTACCCTAAACGGTCGAACATTCGATAATTATCCATAAACGATTGCATCGAATTATCATAAACGGTCGAACATTCGATAATTATCCCATAAACGATTGAACATTCGATAATTATCCCATAACGATTCGAACATTCGATGAAATTATCCCATAAACGATTCGAACATTGGATAATTATCCCATAAATGTACGAACATTTGATAATTATCCCATAAACGATTCGAACATTCGATAATTATCCCATAAAACAGTTCAAAGATCGTTCAATTTTCGAATTCGATAATTATCGAAAGTCCTAGAAATCCAGGTCCGGGATAGTTCAAGAAGTCCGAGTCTGTTCAAACTCGATAAGTTTGGCTCGAATTGGGTTCGAGTTCTAGTCCATCTCTATGGTGCAGTTGGCTACTAAGAAAAAGCCCAGCAGCCGGAAAGCTGGATGTGCCATTGACCTTTTTCTATGATTTAACTTTGGTTCCAATTTCTGCAATGTGCACAGGTGCACTGGTTATAGACATGATTTTACCTTAGGCAAGGGCACCTGAGAGATACCTGATAGGAATGAACTGACACAAACAGCGTTGCTTAGCAGGGCTGGGCCTTACTGGTTGCGGCCAATACCTACCAGCATAACTCAGTTGAAGTCAGTCATGGTATAATCTTGGTACATCTCTGCCTGACAGTCAGTCTTTTTATTGGTTCCAAAGGACAGAGAAAACAGTTAAGAAAAGTAAGTGAGAGTTTGTTTTCTTGGTGACTCTGGTGACGTGTGGAGCGGTGGCTTCAGTTAATGTCTTAATGTGACTTGGAAGTTGGGAGTTAAGGGGATTGTCAATAACTTTCTCTCGCTATTAAAAGAAAATTTACACAAAAAAAAACAGGACATTGTAATGAGTCATGGTGGAAAGATTTCCATAGTGCCAAAGAATGACTTTTCGGCCCATCTCAGCGTAATGCCACCATTTTGTGACATGTTGGGGTTTATAATAACAAATATTTCTGGAATAAAAATCTAAAGAGCCCCTTTGCTTTGGACCATAAAATGTCCCATTTTCTTAAGGAGCCCATGTATGAAACGGTATCATATGATTGGTATTCGTATGCTGATTCAAGCGACTGGAGTGTGTATGGGCCACTTACATATTAATAAGACCTGTGTATGTAGGGAATCTGGATGTAATAAACATTTATATTGTGGTCAGTTACACTGTATCCACCTCAAAGCAATTTCTCAAATAAGAAAAATGAGGGTCTAATTCTAGAAACTAATGGGGCAATGTACCAAGAGGCTATCGCTCCTTTCCACCCCTGGGATCATGGGGCAGTAAATGTATGGGATTCATATTACATTTCAGTCTGTCCTGTATTTGCACATGTTTAAGACCAGGGGTTGGTAATCCCCAGTATATTGCCACAAACACGTTATTAAGGTATGGCTTGGTAAATACCTGAAACATGCATAAGCAGCATGTGGGATTTTACCATGTGATGGGTTAACAAGCATTTCACTGTGCTCTTTGTTTATCCAATCACATCAAGCCCCTAATGCTGCAAATACACTGGCCCAATGTTAGATCCAACATTGAATCAATGTAAAAACCATGCTGTCCAACAAAAAGAGCTAGAACGTTTCCATGGCCTAGAACATTTATTTATGACTGATTAGATATGATGACTGATGACTTTGAACCAAGGACAAATAACAAATCTACCTTGTTACCCTATAAGAAATAATTTGGCCCTCATAAGAAAAGATAACACCCTTTAAAAGAGAATTAGGCCCCTATAAGGAAGAATTAGATGATTATAAGAAAGTGTGGCCCTGCACAATGTAAAACAAAATAATTCACTTGTGTGGTTTGTCTACTGGAATATTAAAACTCTCATTTACCAGCTCATTACTCATTTATATAGCCGCCCTATCGCTCTGGGTAAATGCTCCTTCACGCTACTTTCGATTTTCGACAAACCGTCTACTTTCAATTTTGGAAAATCAACTA
Source organism: Hymenochirus boettgeri (assembly GCA_019447015.1). Lineage (NCBI taxonomy): Eukaryota > Metazoa > Chordata > Amphibia > Anura > Pipidae > Hymenochirus > Hymenochirus boettgeri. The sequence goes on from JAACNH010000082.1 coordinate 202,086, forward strand.
CTTTCGATTTCGATAATTGTCTACTTTTGATTTTTGATGATTGTCTGCTTTCGATTATCGCTAAAAATCGAAAATTCAAAAAATCCGGGTTCCGTGAAATTCGGGAGTTCCGAAAGTTTCGTCGGGACCTCGAAACCCTCGATTGATTTAAAACTGGTTTCTATTCGAACCCACACTACATCTCTAATATGGAGTTACAGTCGCGCTAACCGTAGCGAAGTTTTCTCCAAAGTAATACCAGTTGTCTCACCTCAATATATTTCAAACATTTTGAGTTTGACTTAAAACTGGTTTAAGGCTGAAAATGACAGTTTAGACAATAGAATTTCGTCATGAGACTACTGACAAAAAATTCTCCCAAAACTGGCAAATTTCTATGCCAAATCCCAAACGCTGCATTATTAAAATTTCTTTTAAAAAAAATAAATTTCAAGGCAGAATTTGGTCTTGGCTGACAAAAATTGAATCCGTAAATTCTTATGGCAAAATTTTTTGCCAAAAGTAATAACATTTTACAAACCTGCCAAGGGACTGAAACCAGGCAGTTTGGCTTTTTCTAGTGTATTTGGATCTTACCAAATAATTTAATGTCTCAATAGAATCTGATGAGATCCTTTTTTTTCTAATTTTCGGTCCTCTCCGTTGTTTTAAATCAGTCACTATCTGTCACGTGATCTGTTTTCTTATCTGAAGAGTTTTTAGCCTTTAATTAACACGTTCTATGAAAGTCTTTTCTGTTAGGAATTTAGAATTCTAATGCAATTGTTCCAGTTTGGAGCAGGTTTTTCTCGTTCATAAATATCATTTAAGAATCTCAAAAATCTTCATTTTATTTTATAATATATAGAGAGGAACCAAATTTCACCCGGACCAGAGAGTGTCTGGAATAATGAAGAGAGCGGAGTCTTTCTCCATTTTAATTGCTATAATTGGGTTGCTGCTTTCAGGTAAAATTTATGTACAATTTCTATGCCCGCAATTATCATAAAATCATTCCTACAATTTTTTCTCCAAAAAAAACTACCTTAAAAGTGCAAAGTGGATTTTTCATGAGGTAATATGTAGCCATGCCATTCAATTGTGTATACATTTCCTGTGCTATCAATCTGTAGTAACCAATCAAATCGTTTTTTTACTGGTAATCTGATTGGTTAGTGGCTGATAACATCTGATTGGTAGTGCAGATTTAAAACACAGGCAAACTTTTGCACCTCTTATTACACAAGGCTTTCAATAAAAGATGCAATTAGCCTTAAACGATCAGTTGTTACATTTTAAGGACTAGGCCCCATTCACACGATTTCTCGCGGCTAAACAATCACACCATTAGTGTGTTTAATTGCAGCATAGTGCATGTGAATGGGGGTTACACATTGCATAGGCTGCGATCTGTTTTCGGAGTGCACGCTCTCTTTATTTATTTGCGGATCGCATTGTAACCAATCAGAACGTAGCTCTGGTAGTCTAGTAAATGTATGTAGATCGGTGAGTTAGGCTGCAGCCACACGATCGACAGACAGTAATAGGCATGAAAAGCGTGATCATAATGCAGGGCTTTTCATGGCACTAGTGCACTAGTGGATGGAAAGCACATCAGAAACACGCTAGTGTGGTCCAGCCCTTAGTGTCTATTTGTTCTTCAATAGTAAACTAGCTCTGGTTGCAGTTCTACTCTGCATAGACACACCAGACAGTACTTCAGTGTTGTCCAATATTTTGGCTGAAATTTACAGCCCAGCTAAACCTTTCTGATGGTTATTTGCAGAAATTAGATTGGAAATGGCAGTAAATTTATTCCGACTGTAGATTCAATAGACAGCATAACAAAACCACATTAATGCTGATTACAGATCAGTTTATGATTGGTCGGTCAGTCAGGATATAGAACCGTGATTGGCCGTTTGCAGCAACTTTTGAAATACAGACCCATCGAACAACCATGTAAAAGGCCTGATCAGGTCATCCATATTAATTTACAGATGCTGCTGGTTTTAGAGATGAGAGATACACCCATCTGTTACTTACAATTAAATAATGTATGCAGTGTTTCTCTGAAGAGTTTATTAATATTATTTCATGTGCCTGCCTATATTCTAACAATGATACCAACTCATAACATAGCAAAGCATGACATGGTCCGTATGTTGCATTTTTCTAGGTCATGTGAAAACATTGGAAACAACCATTGTAAGTATCCATTGGAAATATTTCACATATTGCAATACATTAGCGGAGGATTGTACAATTATCATATGGAGGGATGTTGGCTTAAGAATAACACCCCTACGTCATACTGTCAAATGGGCATTGGGTTGTGACTTAGTGACATGGCATCGGGAGAGATTCTAAACAATATTTACGGCATTTTTGGTCTTTGTACAAGTTTTGGATTATTATGACAAAGGCTCTGCCTAAGGGACGCAATGATTTTCAGGTATTTGCCCTGCCCTCTGCTTGCATTGTTTTCTTCTTTTTCATTCTAACTTTCACATGTTTAAAGTAAATATAATATATATCCCATAATTCCATTTGGGTGTTTATGGTATTATTATGGATATATATATATATATATTACCGAAAATCTGTGGAATCTGCAAGCGGAACAGATTTCAGTGAGTTCATACCATCATGATTGTATTGTTTTACTATACATGTTTTATATGGGGATATGCACTTATGGTATGGCCACACTGGTGACTGCAACACAAAACGCATGCGATTTCATTTGTTTGTTTCGTTGCGTTTGCGGATGCAGTTTTTTCATTAATTATTGAAAACGCATGCGATTGCGATTTAAAATCCAGAATGCAAATCGCAATCTCAACGCACCTGAAAACGTGCGTTTTCGGTACTTGCCGCGTTTTCAATGATATGAATAAAAAGCAAAACGCAAAGAAAAGGCAGCAGTGTGGCCTAGCCCTAAGGGGGGTGTTCGTGGGAGGTTTTATAAGGGCTGGGATTCACAGTGGGTGACACTTTTTAGACAGCTCCTGTGAGACTGGAAAGCGTTAAAAGTGCATTTATGCAAAATTCAGATCCATCTCTCTCTATAGATATCATGGCCATCTTACACACTTACAGTACACAAACATACATAATATTTACACAAATTAATAAAGTTTGCAGACACAAATTACCTTAAAGGGCATGTCCACCCCCAAAACTATAATCCCCCCCCCATACTGGCCCCACCATGTAGTGTAGTTTAATCCTACCTCACATCCCAGCTCCATCTGGTTCTCCTGTGTCCCCCCCAAAGTGCCAAAAACTGCCCCACCAGGAGGAAGCAGAGTCCATATTCACATGGGAGGAGGACTCTGCCTCCTACCTGGCCTCCGGGAGAAGTTTGGCATGTGTACTGCAGCCTTCTCCCTCCCACTCCCTCCCTCTCTCCTCCGATTAGCATTCCCTCCCCTAGTGTAAATCCCTTAAAGGTAATATTGCCCCTGTCCCCCATCCCCAACCGCTCTATTATTTAATCAGAAAATGCCCCAAACTACCGCCCTCTTTCCTCGCCGAAATGAACTCCCGGCAACTGCGTCCGTGATTGGCTGCCGCTCAGCCATCACAGACGCGACTGCCGGTCCCGCCCTCAGCTGCATTTTCTCGCAAGCAGAGGGCGGCAGCACGGCGGAGGAAAGAGGGAAGGTAAGTAAAGTTGGGGCATTTTCAGATTAAATAAATGAGCGGTTGGGGCTGGGGGGACAGGGAGTAACATTAAAAATTAGTTTAGGGTGGACATCCATAATGGGCAATAAAAAAGGACTGGCCTCTACCAGACATAAGCCTTTCGATTAATCCTGTTTGGGGTTTAAATTCTGTTTGACAAATCTGGCATCATGATTTCATGACGCACAAGGAGTGATAAATTTGGTAAAATCTTCAATCTATAGTAAAAAGTTATAGGAACTAAAATGTAACGTGTACACACTAGATATTACACTTGTTCACCATCATAGCCAGGATGTTTACAACATTTATATATAAATAACTTTGCACACTATCAGGAAGATTCAATAAAAGTTCTTATTGGTTTAAAATGGTGCTAATTTTGCCCCAACCAATCAATCTTATTTAAGAATTGAAAGATTACCTCTGATTGGTTGGGGCAAAATTAGCACCATTTTAAACGATAAGAAATTTTATTGAATAACCTGCTTATTTATAATGGCTGGTAACAGATACTGTAGCTTTAGTTATTTTAATATCAGCAGCATCTTGGAGAAATTACTTTAAATATGCAGATGTTTGGCTTTTAAAGCACACGGGGCCACTGACCAGATACACAGTGGACATGCTCGGTGAATACTTTAGCCCTTCCCTCTCCCCCTTGCCAGTGTTGCCAAGTGTTTCCAAGTTTCTACTGGGTGCCAAATATTTTATCTGTAATCTGAGCAGCCAGGAAACCGATTTTGCTCATTAGGAACTTCTTCCTCACACGTATAGAGGACTCAGAAATCAAGTATTTCTCATGTGACAAGTTACAGCAATTTTGAAATCATTGATTACACTTCTTATTATTGTAAATAGCATTAAATACTTTATTTTCATCTGGTCTCTTGGCTGATAAAGGTCTGGAGGGGGCAGAATATTGTGTGGGGCCCCTAAAACCTTGCCAATTTAAACCCTATTTTTTGGTGGCTCCTTTTGGAAAATTAATCTACTTTGGGTTTGTGGTCTCTTTCCTCTATAATTATCAGGCAGATCTGATATAAACTTACTGACTGGACAGAACACCGAAGGTATTTTTGTTTATCCATTTTTGAGGTTGTAATATTTCTGCTAAAATCTTCTATCCTACAGAATAATGGTAATACGGGGACTACAGATGTCCCAGTCTCAGCCCTCGATCAGACTACCGATGTAGACCAAGGCATTACTACACTGATTTCTCCAGAGAGCCAGTATGTAATTTTTACAAGTTCAATTAGAGAGGCTTAAAGGATAACTATACTCTAAAAATGAAAATGGGAAGTACCTGGGCAGGGAGGTTGGATTGATTATTCCTACCCTAATATATGTGTTGAGGATCTACAGCACAGTAGTTTTTATTTGCCAGTTTACTCCTGGAATATTCCTGTATAAACATAGTGCTGAAGCCAGGGTAAGACTGCAGAATCAGTTTTCTTTGGGCTGGTGCTCCTCACAGACACAATTGGGAGGTAGGGATTACCCGTCCTATATCCCTGTCCTAAGTACTTTTCATTTCAACAGTATTTTTTAACTTTATACACACTATGTTTACTTTGAATATGTAAAATGTCTCTCTAAAGTGGACAACCAGGCACATATTACTTATCTAGCTATAGAGAAATCAATAGAAGGACCTAATCTTCTGTTATACAGAAATACTATTTAGTAACCTAAACCCTACATTGATTCCTTGGTAGAGCGCATTCCATATAAAGTAAACATAAGATGGATATTTAAGATGTGGGGTTTGTAGGTTAATGGCCACAGTAAATTAGATGATTGCTTTCATTGTACTTACTGGTGTAGACCATTCCAATCCAAGGCTGGGCACACACGTGAAGACTTTTTGTCCCGACCAAGAGTTGGGCTGGGGACCAACTGATACACAGAAGTATCAGTCTAGGTACATAGAAACCTCATTTTACATTTGGTACTTTATATTGACATTACAAACATATCCACGCCAGTGTTTCTAATCTTAACATTTTGTCTCCTGCATGGTATGTGCCCCGTGTAACCTTATTTTGTCTTACGTTTTTCAGTGCTCTCCTTCGCTGTCAATGGTAAGTACATTTGACTCGTTATGTTGACTATGTGGGTAAAATGTCCACATTCTCTAAATGCCACATGAACGGTTTGCACTGATTGGTCTGTTCCTTTATTTTGCAGCCGACAGTTCTGTGCTGGAGTCAACGCCCTGTACAGTATTTCCCAGGTTTGAATACCAGCCGTATGGACACTTGACTATGACTTTTATTGATTTTATTACATAGAAATGTGGGATTTCCAATTGTATTAGTGCAGCTTTGTTTCACTAAATGAGACTTTGTTTAATGGGCTTCTATGGGACAGCCGCTAAGGGGTGCAGGAGTTACAGATGTTTGGGGCCACAGCATTCTGGAAGGAAACTGCAAAATGTCATACCAACATTAATGGACCAAGTGTGCTGGATAATGGCTCAGCAGTGACCAAAGTCATAGGAGCCTTTGATTTTATGTCCAGATAATAAAAACAGAGCATGGTTTTGATGAAGGCCACACATTAGCTAACTACCTGCAAAAACTTCCAGCAACATTCAAAGAACTGCCTGGGGGTGTAGGCCGGGGAACGGGGCAGACCACCTGGTATTTTGATCAAAGTGAATTGACCTGATTGGATTCCCAACCTCCCCTTATATACAGATCCTGGATCAGTGGATAAGAAGAAATAGTGATTTCTACTTATTCATCTATAGATCCCCATTGATTCTTATTGGATATAACCAAAATAGAGTCTGAATTCATTTGGCAGGTGAAGGTGCTGAATTGCCTTTTCCTTTTAATGTAGGGAAAACTGAACATCACCTGGAAAGTGGTCTGATAGATGGGAATGCCTGCAATACATTCTGAGACAATACGCTGTGCCATCGGTAAGGTTGGCTAGTTTAACAAGTGCTATTCTGGTAATAATCAGGGATATAAACAAGCCTCTACCAAGAGAAGCAAAGACTTCTGGGTATTGTTATTTTTTTTAAGCAGTGCAGCATGTGAGTTTCTACAAAAATTCTTTGTTCTCAATGTTTACATTTCTATATTATTGAGTTCTGCCACATTCCCTTGGCTGGGGTGTCCTTCTTTGTCTTCGTAATAAATAATAAAAAATAACTCGCTCAAAAACCATGTTAAAGAATAACAATGGGAAAGTTAAATACAAACAAATGTTCAATAAGTAGACATAGAAATCTTACCGGGCAAAAGGGATTATAGCTTTAACAATTACCCCTGTATTGTGATTGGATTCTCTGTAATCGGAAAGGTCTCGGGTTCTGCTGATGGACTAGCCCTATCTAGGGAGCACTAATTGATTTTCTGATTGTCAGCCTTGTGTAAAGAGAGACCATGGCAGGTTGCCTAATAATGATTTTGACCGCCTGGAAAGGCAGAGGAGAGCTAATAACTTACTGGGCAGGTGCAATTATAAATCTTGTCCAAAAATTCTAGAAAACATTAGAAAATGCAGAAGCAGACACAGTTTCAATCCCATAAACGATTCGAACATTCGATAATTATCCCATAAACGGTTCAAACATTTGATAATTATCCCATAAACGATTCGAACATTCGATAATTATCCCATAAACGGTTCGAACATTCGATAATTATCCCATAAACGATTCGAACATTCGATAATTATCCCATAAACGGTTCGAACATTCGATAATTATCCCATAAACGATTCGAACATTGGATAATTATCCCATAAATGATTTGAACATTCGATAATTATCCTATAAACGATTCGAACATTCGTTAATTATTCCATAAACGATTCGAACATTGGATAATTATTCCATAAACGGTTCGAACATTCGATAATTATCTCATAAACAATTCGAACATTCGATAATTATCCCATAAATGATTCGAACATTCGATAATTATCCCATAAACGATTCGAACATTCGATAATTATCCCATAAACGGTTCGAACATTGGATAATTATCCCATAAACTATTCGAACATTCGATAATTATGCCATAAACGGTTCGAACATTGGATAATTATCCTATAAACGATTCGAACATTGGATAATTATCCCATAAACGGTTCGAACATTTGATAATTATCCCATAAAGGGTTCGAACATTGGATAATTAGCCCATAAACGATTCAAACATTGGATAATTATCCCATAAACGATTCGAACATTCGATAATTATCCCATAAACGGTTTGAACATTCGATAATTATCCCATAAACGATTCGAACATTGGATAATTATCCCATAAACGATTCGAACATTCGATAATTATCCCATAAACGATTCGAACATTGGATAATTATCCCATAAATGATACGAACATTTGATAATTATCCCATAAACGATTCGAACATTCGATAATTATCCCATAAACAGTTCAAAGATCGTTCAATTTTCGAATTCGATAATTATCGAAAGTCCTAGAAATCCAGGTCCGGGATAGTTCAAGAAGTCCGAGTCTGTTCAAACTCGATAAGTTTGGCTCGAATTTGGGTTCGAGTTCTAGTCCATCTCTATGGTGCAGTTGGCTACTAAGAAAAGCCCAGCAGCCGGAAAGCTGGATGTGCCATTGACCTTTTTCAATATGATTTAACTTTGGTTCCAATTTCTGCAATGTGCACAGGTGCACTGGTTATAGAACATGATTTTACCTTAGGCAAGGGCACCTGAGAGATACCTGATAGGAATGAACTGACACAAACAGCGTTGCTTAGCAGAGGGCTGGGCCTTACTGGTTGCCGGCCAAATACCTACCAGCATAACTCAGTTGATGTCAGTCATGGTATAAATACTTGGTACATCTCTGCCTGACAGTCAGTCTTTTTATTTGGTTCCAAAGGACAAGAAAAGAACAGTTAAGAAAAGTAAGTGAGAGTTTGTTTATCTTGGTGACTCTTGGTGACGTGTGGAGCGGTGGCTTTCAGTTAATGTCTTAATGTGACTTGGAAGTTGGGAGTTAAGGGGATTGTCAATAACTTTCTCTCTGCTATTAAAAGAAAATTTACACAAAAAAAACACAGGACATTGTAATTAGAGTCATGGTGGAAGGATTTCCATAGTGCCAAAGAATGACTTTTCATGGCCCATCTCAGCGTAATGCCACCATTTTGTGACATGTTGGGGTTTATAATAAATATTTCCTGGAATAAAAATTCTAATGAGCCCGTTTGCTTTGGACCATAAAATGTCCCATTTTCTTAAGGAGCCCATGTATGAAACAAGATCAGTAATACCAACGGTATCATATGATTGGTATTCGAATGCTGATACCAAGCGACTGGAGTGTGTATGGGCCACTTACATATTAATAAGACCTGTGTATGTAGGGAATCTGGATGTAAATAAACATTTATATTGTGGTCAGTTACACTGTATCCACCTCAAAGCAATTTTCTCAAATAAGAAAATGGAGGTCTATATTCTTAAGAACTAATGGGGCAATGTACCAAGAGGCTATCGCTCCTTTCCACCCCTGGGATCATGGGGCAGTAAATGTATAGGGATTCATATTACATTCCTAGTCTGTCCTGTACTTTGCACATGTTTAAGACCAGGGGTTTGGTAATCCCCAGTATATTGCCACAAACACGTTATTAAGGTTATGGCTCTTGGTAAATACCTCGAAACATGACATAAGCAGCATGTGGGATTTTACCATGTGATGGGTTAACAAGTCATTTCACTGTTCTCTTTGTTTATCCAATCACATCAAGCCCCTAATGCTGCAAATACACTGGCCCAATGTTAGATCCAACATTGAATCAATGTAAAAACCATGCTGTCCAACAAAAAGAGCTAGAACGTTTCCATGGCCTAGAACATTTATTTATGACTGACATTAGAATATGATGACTGATGACTTTGAACCAAGGACAAATAACAAATCTACCTTGTTACCCTATAAGAAATAATTTGGCCCTCATAAGAAAAGATAACACCCCTTTAAAAGAGAATTAGGCCCCTATAAGGAAGAATTAGATGATTATAAGAAAGTGTGGCCCTGCACAATGTAAAACAAAATAATTCACTTGTGTGGTTTGTCTACTGGAAATATTAAAACTCTCATTTACCCAGCTCATTTACTCATTTATATAGCCGCTATCGCTCTGGGTAAATGCTCCTCACGTCTACTTTCGATTTTCGACAATCATCTACTTTCGATTTTCGATAATTGTCTACTTTTGATTTTTGATGATTGTCTGCTTTCGATTATCGCTAAAAATCGAAAATTCAAAAAATCCGGGTTCCGTGAAACTCGGGAGTTCCGAAAGTTTCGTCGGGACCTCGAAACCCTCAGATTTGATTTAAAACTGGTTTCTATTCGAACCCACACTACATCTCTAATATGGAGTTACAGTCGCGCTAACCGGTAGCGAAGTTTTCTCCAAAGTAATACCAGTTGTCTCACCTCAATATATTTCATAACAATTTTGAGTTTGACTTAAAACTGGTTTAAGGCTGAAAATGACCAGTTTAGACAATAGAATCTCGTCATTGAGACTACTGACAAAAAAATTCTCCCAAAACTGGCTAAATTTCTATGCCAAATCCCAAACGCTGCATTATTAAAATTTCTTTTAAAAACTAAATTTCAAGGCAGAATTTGGTCTTGGCTGACAAAATTGAATCTGTAAATTCTTATGGCGAAATTTTTTGCCAAAATGTAATAACATTTTACAAACCTGCCAAGGGACTGAAACCAGGCAGTTTGGCTTTTTCTAGTGTATTTGGATCTTACCAAATAATTTAATGTCTCAATAGAATCTGATGAGATCCTTTTTTTTCTAATTTTCGGTCCTCTCCGTTGTTTTAAATCAGTCACGTGATCTGTCACGTGATCTGTTTTCTTATCTGAAGAGTTTTTAGCCTTTAATTAACACGTTCTATGAAAGTCTTTTCTGTTAGGAATTTAGAATTCTAATGCAATTGTTACCAGTTTGGAGCAGGTTTTTCTCGTTCATAAATTATCATTTAAGAATCTCAAAAATCTTCATTTTATTTTATAATATTATAGAGAGGAACCAAATTTCACCCGGACCAGAGAGTGTCTGGAATAATGAAGAGAGCGGAGTCTTTCTCCATTTTAATTGCTATAATTGGGTTGCTGCTTTCAGGTAAAATTTATGTACAATTTCTATGCCCGCAATTATCATAAAATCATTCATACAATTTTTTCTCCCAAAAAACTACCTTAAAAGTGCAAAGTGGATTTTTTCATGAGGTAATATGTAGCCATGCCATTCAATTGTGTCATACATTTTCCTGTGCTATCAATCTGTAGTAACCAATCAAATCGTTTTTTTACTGGTCTAATCTGATTGGTTAGTGGCTGATAACATCTGATTGGTTAGTGCAGATTTAAAACACAGGCAAACTTTTGCACCTCTTATTACACAAGGCTTTCAATAAAAGATGCAATTAGCCTTAACCGATCAGTTGTTACATTTTAAGGACTAGGCCCCATTCACACGATTTCTCACGCGCTAACAATCACACCATTAGTGTGTTAGAATTGCAGCATAGTGCATGTGAATGGGGGTTACTACATTGCATAGGCTGCGATCTGTTTTCGGAGTGCACGCTCTCTTTATTTATTTGCGGATCGCATTGTAACCAATCAGAACGTAGCTCTGGTAGTCTAGTAAATGTATGTAGATCGGTGAGTTAGGCTGCAGCCACACGATCGACAGACAGTAATAGGCATGAAAAGCGTGATCATAATGCAGGGCTTTTCATGGCACTAGTGCACTAGTGGATGGAAAGCACATCAGAAACACGCTAGTGTGGTCCAGCCCTTAGTGTCTATTTTGTTCTTCAATTAGTAAACTAGCTTCTGGTTGCAGTTCTACTCTGCATAGACACACCAGACAGTACTTCAGTGTTGTCCAATATTTTGGCTGAAATTTACAGCCCAGCTAAACCTTTTCTGATGGTTATTTGCAGAAATTAGATTGGAAATGGCAGTAAATTTATTCCGACTGTAGATTTCAATAGACAGCATAACAACACCACATTAATGCTGATTACAGATCAGTTTATTGATTGGTCGTCAGTCAGGATATAGAACCGTGATTGGCCGTTTGCAGCAACTTTTGAAATACAGACCCATCGAACAACCACTGTAAAAGGCCATGGTCAGGTCATCCAGTATTAATTTTACAGAATGCTGCTGGTTTTAGAGATGAGAGATACACCCATCTGTTACTTAACAATTAAATAATGTATGCAGTGTTTCTCTGAAGAGTTTATTAATATTTTTATTTCATGTGCCTGCCTATATTCTAACAATGATACAAACTCATAACATAGCAAAGCATGACATGTGTCCGTATGTTGCATTTTTCTAGGTCATGTGAAAACATTGGAAACAACCATTGTAAGTATCCATTGGAAATATTTCACATATTGCAATACATTAGCGGGAGGATTGTACAATTATCATATGGAGGGATGTTGGCTTAAGAATAACACCCCTACGTCATACTGTCAAATGGGCATTGGGTTGATGACTTAGTGACATGGCCTCGGGAGATATTCTAAACAATATTTACGGCATTTTTGGTCTTTGTACAAGTTTTGGATTATTTATGACAAAGGCTCTGCCTAAGGGACGCAATGATTTTTCAGGTATTTGCCCTGCCCTCTGCTTGCATTGTTTTTCTTCTTTTTCATTCTTAACTTTCACATGTTTAAAGTAAATATATATATATATACCCATAATTCCATTTGGGCTGTTTATGGTATTATTATGGATATATATATATATATATTTACCGAAAATCTGTGAATCTGCAAGCGGAACAGATTTCAGTGAGTTCATACCATCATGATTGTATTGTTTTACTATACATGTTTTTATTATGGGGATATGCACTTATGGTATGGCCACACTGTGTGACTGCAACACAAACGCATGCGATTTCATTTGTGATTTCGTTGCGTTTGCGGATGCAGTTTTTTCATTAATTATTGAAAAACGCATGCGATTGCGATTTAAAATCCAGAATGCAAATCGCAATCTCAACGCACCTGAAAACGTGCGTTTTCGGTACATTGCCGCGTTTTCAATGATATGAAATAAAACGCAAACGCAAGAAAAGGCAGCAGTGTGGCCTAGCCCTAAGGGGGGTGTTCGTGGGAGGTTTTATAAGGGCTGGGATTCACATGTGGGTGACACTTTTCTAGACAGCTCCTGTGAGACTGGAAATGCGTTAAAAGTGCATTTTATGCAAAATTCAGATCCATCTCTCTCTATAGATATCATGGCCATCTTACACACTTACAGTACACACACATACATAATATTTACACAAATTAATAAAGTTTGCAGACACAAATTACCTTAAAGGGCATGTCCACCCCCAAAACTATAATCCCCCCCACTACTGGCCCCACCATGTAGTGTAGTTTAATCCTTACCTCACATCCCAGCTCCATCTGGTTCTCCTGTAGTCCCCCCCCAAAGTGCCAAAAACTGCCCACCAGGAGGATAGCAGAGTCCATATTCACATGGGAGGAGGACTCTGCCTCCTACCTGGCCTCCGGGAGAAGTTTGGCATGTGTACTGCAGCCCTTCTCCCCCTCCCACTCCCTCCCTCTCCCTCCCGATTAGCATTCCCTCCCCCTAGTGTAAATCCCTTAATAGGTAATATTGCCCCTGTCCCCCCATCCCCAACCGCTCTATTTATTTAATCAGAAAATGCCCCAAACTTACCGCCCCTCTTTCCTCCGCCGAAATGAACTCCCGGCAACTGCGTCCGTGATTGGCTGCCGCTCAGCCAATCACAGACGCGACTGCCGGTCCCGCCCCTCAGCTTGCATTTTCTCGCAAGCAGAGGGCCGGCAGCACGGCGGAGGAAAGAGGGAAGGTAAGTAAAGTTTGGGGCATTTTCAGATTAAATAAATAGAGCGGTTGGGGCTGGGGGGACAGGGGGAGTAACATTAAAAATTAGTTTTAAGGGTGGACATACCATAATGGGGCAATAAAAATGGACTGGCCTCTACCAAGACATAAGCCTTTCTGATTAATCCTGTTTGGGGTTTAAATTCTGTTTGACAAATCTGGCATCATGATTTCATGACGGCACAAGGAGTGATAAATTTGGTAAAATCTTCAATCTATAGTAAAAAGTTATAGGAACTAAAATGTAACATGTACACACTAGATATTACACTTAGTTCACCATCATAGCCAGGATGTTTACAACATTTATATATAAATAACTTTGCACACTATCAGGAAGATTCAATAAAAGTTCTTATTGTTTAAAATGGTGCTAATTTTGCCCCAACCAATCACATCTTATTTAAGATTTGAAAGATTACCTCTGATTGGTTGGGGCAAAATTAGCACCATTTTAAACGATAAGAACTTTTATTGAATAACCCTGCTTATTCTATAATGGCTGGCTAACAGATACTGTAGCTTTAGTTATTTTAATATCAGCAGCATCTTGGGGAAATTACTTTAAATATGCAGATGTTTGGCTTTTAAAGCACACGGGGCCACTGACCAGATACACAGTTGCACATGCTCGGTGAATACTTTAGCCCTTCCCTCTCCCCCTTGCCAGTGTTGCCAAGTGTTTCCAAGTTTCTACTGGGTGCCAAATATTTTATCTGTAATCTGAGCAGCCAGGAAACCGATTTTTGCTCATTAGGAAACTTCTTCCTCACACGTATAGAGGACTCAGAAATCAAGTTATTTCTCCATGTGACAGTTACAGCAATTTTAGAACTCATTGATTACACTTCTTTAATTATTGTAAATAGCATTAAATACTTTATTTTCATCTGGTCTCTTGGCTGGATAAAGGTCTGGAGGGGGCAGAATATTGTGTTGGGTCCCCCTAAAACCTTGCCAATTTAAACCCTATATTTTGGTGGCCTCCTTTTGGAAATATAATCTACTTTGGGTTTGTGGTCTCTTTCCTCTATAATTATCAGGCAGATCTGATATAAACTTACTGACTGGACAGAACACAGAAGGTATTTTTGTTTTCATCCATTTTTTGAGGTTGTAATATTTCTGCTAAAATCTTCTCTCCTACAGAATAATGGTAATACGGGGACTACAGATGTCCCAGTCTCAGCCCTCGATCAGACTACCGATGTAGACCAAGGCATTACTACACTGATTTCTCCAGCAGAGCCAGTATGTAATTTTACAAGTTCAATATTAGAGAGGCTTAAAGGATAACTATACTCTAAAAATGAAAATGGGAAGTACCTGGGGCAGGGAGGTTGGATTGATTATTCCTACCTCCTAATATCATTGTGTTGAGGATCTACAGCACGTAGTTTTTATTTGCCAGTTTACTCCTGGAATATTCCTGTATAAACATAGTGCTGAAGCCAGGAGTAAGACTGGCAGAATCAGTTTTCTTTGGGCTGGTGCTCCTCACAGACACAATATTGGGAGGTAGGGATTACCCGTCCTATATCCCTGTCCTAAGTACTTTTCATTTCAACAGTATTTTTTAACTTTATACACACTATAGTTTTACTTTGAATATGTAAAATGTCTCTCTAAAGTAGGACAACCAGGCACAATATTACTTTATCTAGCTATAGAGAAATCAATAGAAGGACCTAATCTTCTGTTATACAGAAATACTATTTAGGTAAAACCTAAACCCTACATTGATTCCTTGGATAGAGCGCATTCCATTAAAGTAAACATAAGATGGATATTTAAGATGTGGGGTTTGTAGGTTAATGGCCACAGTAAATTAGATGATTGCTTTCATTGTACTTACTGCTGTAGACCATTCCAATCCAAGGCTGGGCACACACGTGAAGACTTTTTGTCCCGACCAAGAGTTGGGCTGGGACCAACTGATACACAGAAGTATCAGTCTAGGTACATAGAAACCTCATTTTACATTTGGTACTTTTAATTTGACATTACAAACATATCCACGCCATTGTTTCTAATCTTAAACATTTTGTCTCCTGCATGGTATGTGCCCCGTGTAACCTTATTTTTGTCTTTACGTTTTTCAGTGCTTCTCCTTCGCTGTCAATGGTAAGTACATTTGACATCGTTATGTTGACTATGTGGGTAAAATGTCCACATCTCCTAAATGCCACATGAACGGTTTGCACTGATTGGTCTGTTCCTTTATTTTGCAGCCGACATGTTCTGTGCTGGAGTCAACGCCCTGTAAGTATTTCCCAGGTTTGAATACCAGCCGTATGGACACTTGACTATGACTTTTATTGATTTTATTACATAGAAATGTGGGATTTCCAATTCGTATTAGTGCAGCTTTGTTTCACTAAATGAGACTTTGTTTAATGGGCTTCTATGGGACAGCCGCTAAGGGGTGCAGGAGTTACAGATGTTTGGGGCCACAGCATTCTGGAAGGAAAACTGCAAATGTCATACCAACATTAATGGACCAAGTGTGCTTGAGATAATGGCTCAGCAGTGACCAAAGTCATAGGAGCCTTTAGATTTTATGTCCAGAAATAATATAAAAACAGAGCATGGTTTTGATTGAAGGCCACACATTAGCTAACTTACCTGCAAACCTTCCAGCAACATTCAAAGAACTGCCTGGGGGTGTCCAGGCCGGGGAACGGGGCAGACCACCTGGTATTTTGATCAAAGTTGAATTGACCTGATATGGATTCCCAACCTCCCCTTTATATACAGATCCTGGATCAGTGGATAAGAAGAAATAGTGATTTCTACTTATTTCATGTATAGATCCCCATTGATTCCTTATTGGATATTAACCAAAATAGAGTCTGAATTCATTTGGCAGGTGAAGGTGCTGATATTGCCTTTTCCTTTTAATTGTAGGGAAAACTTGAACATCACCTTGGAAAGTGGTCTGATAGATGGGAATGCCTGCAATACATCTCTGAGACAATACGCCTGTGCATCGGTAAGGTTGGCTAGTTTAACCAAGTGCTATTCTGGTAATAATCAGGGATATAAACAAGCCTCTCCAAAGAGAAGCAAAGACTTCTGGGTAATTGTTATTTTTTTTTAAGCAAGTGCAGCATGTGAGTTTCTACAAATAATTCTTTGTTTCTCAATGTTTACATTTCTATATATTATTGAGTTCTGCCACATTCCCTTGGCTGGGGTGTCCTTCTTTGTCTTCGTAATAAATAATAAAAAATAACTCGCTCAAAAACCATGTTAAAGAATAACAAATGGGAAAGTTAAATACAACAAATGTTCAATAAGTAGACATAGAAATCTACCGGGCAAAAGGGATTATAGCTTTAACAATTACCCCTGTATTGTGATTGGAATTCTCTGTAATCGGAAAGGTCTCTGGGTTCTGCTGATGGACTATGCCCCCTATCTAGGGAGCACTAATTGATTTTCTGATTGTCAGCCTTGTTTAAAGAGAGACCATGGGCAGGTTGCCTAATAATGATTTGACAGCCCTGGAAAGGCAGAGGAGAGCTACATAACTTACTGGGCAGGTGCAATTATAAATCTTGTCCAAACTATTCTAGAAAACATTAGAAAATTGCAGAATGCAGACACAGTTTCACCATGATATAAATCACAGGTCACAGTAACAATTTATAGAATCCATTCAGGCTCATTTATATCAGTAAACATTGGAGGTGCCTGTTTAAACCTTATTTCATCCAACATTGAAGAATTTTCCTCTGGCCTTTCATGACAGTGAGGAACCAGGCCAGTCTGGATGAGAAATACAATCAGGGAGATTCAATAAAAGTTCTTATCGTTTAAAATGGTGCTAATTTTGCCCCAACCAATCAGATGTTATTTAACATTTGAAAGACAACATCTGATTGGTTGGGGCAAAATTAGCACCATATTAAATGATAAGAACTTTTATTGAATAACCCTGTATGTTTTTATAGAGTTTAATGAGAAGCCTGAGGATAATCTGATGGACCTGATAATTGTATTTTTGGATTTAATGTGTATTTTGTTTCCTCTTCCTACTATCAGATTGACAAGGCTTCCAACAGTTCCATTTTGTCCATTCTGAGATGTTTTATCATGAATGCGAATGTTACTGTGAGCCAACAATCCTTCACTCTGTTCATCTCCAAACTCAGCCTGGAAACTCTGACCGACGTCTTGTACAAAATAGAAATGCAGGTGAGTGGGTGGTAGAGATTGGCTAATGGCATAAACACGACATGGTGGGCAATATATTACAACACGGAAAAATTATCAAAGGAGAACTAAACCCAAAACATTAACTTTTAGTTGTGATAAAGCAGCAATCCAGCATCCAGGTTTGGTGTCTTCTTTCTTTACCAATGTTCTTGAGGTGAATTGGTCTCTTGGTCCTCCAGCTGCAGGTCCATTTCACAGCCAGTAAATGCACAGAAGATCCTCTTCCTTGACCTGGCTGTGACAGGACCAATGCCAGAGTAGAGGCTGGACATTTGGTAACAACACACTCCCCCCTCCATGCAGCAGAACTGTTAAAGAACTTTAAAGACACTTCACAATAGCATTAAAATGATCACCAACAAAATACAATAATCTAACTGCCCTTCATTTCCTTTTGATCTCACATCAGTTTTGACCAAACCCCCCAAATAATGTAGCCAGTTAGAGACAAATGTGTTACATGTGGGGGATTTCTGGAATTATTTTCTAGGGGGCAGCACTTAGCCTCATTCCACGGCTCTGTTATTTCAGGTACCTGCCTCCGACATACCATCCAATGTCAAGACATACTTTCTGAATGCAATGTGGGAAAGAATCAAGCATGATCCCGACTGTGCCTGTTCATCGTTTCCAGGTTCTTGGTTCCAAAAGCTCTCCCCGTTCCTGTCTGCAATTAACAGCGACATTCTAAACTGCATGACAACCATGGCCCTGACATGTGATGGATTCCATACAGTGTAAGTCTAACACGGAATGATCAGAAGATCAGAAACAAAACTAGAAAAGATTCTATGGACCCCAAAAAATTATTTGTCTCAGTCCAAAATTTGTAATAACCTACGTCTGCTGTAACAGTGCTACAGTGTAAAATAATATTTTCCATCTAAATAGTAGCAGTGCTTAGATTGCCTTCCATGCGACTACTATGTAATAAGAGATGCAAACATTTTACCATGATATTAATTTGCAGCAATTATGGCCCCATACTTTCTCCCCCACCCCCCTTCCCAGATGGCAACCAGGGTAAGGACCTAAACCACTAGGTGTTCACCCCTGGGTCTTACCTTGGTACTGAAAACCCTAGCCCTTTAAAGTTGGCTTCTTAAAGCCGGCTCTTAATCTACCCCCTCCACTTCCTGTTATCCTGGGTATTATTAACTGAGAGAGGGTGGTATGGAAGGGTTAATTTGCCCTTTAATGGTCTACTACAATTTGATGCCATCTGCAGATCAACAGCAACTGCACATTTTTGCACCTCTCATTAAATAAGCCTGAATTGTTTTTATTTATCAGGTGGCTTGCGTTTAACTTTTTCTCCACCATGAAAATTACATTTGGAAGATATTTTATCAAGCCTTTGCTATCTAAAGTTCTCTTTAATTGCCTTCTCTGAGTTACTAATCCATTAAGTCCCGTTACACTCTGGGCATTATTTTGTACGGTCAGGCAAAAATGTTGGTAGAAATTTATGCCATGACGGAAATATCTTGAACATTTGCCCAAGTTGGAGAAAAGTCTAATTTGACCCATTGGTAAATTTTATTCTAATTGTTCAAAAACTGATCCATACCTGCTGTTTATTGTTTGGTAGATAACTGGAATTAGAGATGCTCTGCTTATAAAGTCTGTTTCTCCTATCACTATTTCAGTGTTGATGCTTTACATTTGGCCTACCCTACTCTCAGCAACGCTACAAGAGAAATGACTGGGAACTGGATCTCAAAATTTCTCAGAAAACACCGTAAGTAGTACATAGAATCCGGAGAAAAATAAACTTGGGTGCCATTAATATAGAGATGGTTAATTCATAAGGTTTGTAAACACGCTAAATTTACAAGCGAGGAACGACCCCAACAGCCGAGCGCAACACGCGATGAACGGCCGTTTCTGCCGAGAATCGTCCATGTGTATGCGTTCGGTCGGGGGTCGTTCGCCGATCCGCCAGGCAGATTAACGAACGAGCAAATACCAAAACCAAGATCTTCCAAAGTAATGACTCAACCACTGAGCCGCTCTTGGGAGGATTAGCACTCCCCAACTATAGTCTATACTATCTAGCAGCGCAATTATCACACGTACATCATTGGTATCAATCAGAAACAATTAGAATGTTGGAGATGCTGGGCCTCCCTGAAGCCACTAGATACCCAGACCCTTTGTACCTTGTGTCTAGGGGCCTGAGAGGCACTGCTGTCCCCAGGCAACCACACCCACTACTTATACAAGCACTTAAAATTTGGGATAATGCATTGCACAGACTAAATATTCCACCAGTGTATAAACAATCTCCCTTATGGAACAACAAGCACCTGCCAGAATTTCTTACTATCCCAGAATCAACTCTGTGATTCCGCTATGGAACAAAACGATACCCTTAAAACTTTTGAACAGCCTCTACAAGATACCATTTGCCACTAAGTCGTAAAAACCTCAGCCAAATTAATTTGCCATTTATAAGTGTTCCAAAATATCACTGGTTATGCCGCTACGAAGAAAAAAGAGATCCTGGGAAACAGATTTAGGCCCCATGGAAAAGGAGAGTGGGAGAGGCCCTTGAGGCTTGTGAGCAGGGTTCTACCAAGCTTCGGATAGCTATCACAAATTTACATGCTACAAAGAGCGTATCTTACTCCACTCGTATATCTAGATACAAGCCAAGCATAACCCATGTCCTAAAGCCAGATAACCCCAGGTACCTTTTACCATCTTATATGGTCTTGCCCCAAGATCCAGGGATTTGGTAACACATATAAATCTTCTTGCATGATAAAATGGGTTCCCCTGTGGGATGTGACCCCAAAATATGTTTATTGGGTATTATGGAAGAAATACAAATTGATAATTTTTAAAAAACTTTCCTTAGAGAAGTACTATTCCAGGCAAGATTACAAATTGCAAAGACCTGGATTCAGGCCCGTCCTCCACTCCTAGAAGACTGAAAAAAAACAGTCAATAAAGTATTACCATACAAGAAAATGCTATATAAATATAGAGGATGCCCTCTTAAATACCCTAAGATTTGGTCAAGATGGGAAACTTCCCCTGAAACGTTTAACTGAAAAATCTTTGAATTATTATGTTTAATGGTAAATACAGTACGATGTTTTTATTTTTAGATAGGATGTAAATTAATGCTCTTGACATTATTCATATTCTGAGAAGTTGCTTAGGGGAAGGCATTGTAGATTTGGTCCTGGGAAACGTGTTTAGAAGTTAATAATCAGTTAGAACAAAACTGTAACAAGAACTTGTACAGGTGTATAGAACTAGGAAATGAACACCAAAATTTTCTGTGTAATTCTCCACAATACCTTTGTATAAGTTATAAACATATGTGAAAATGTTAACTAAATATGTTTTGTTCTTAAATAAAGTTCCTCCATTTGGAGGGGATTTTAAAAAAAACAAAAAACATTGAGCCGCTCTTTAAACGCCTGGTATAATAAAATGATTCAATCATTTTGGAGGGGAATTTTAATCCTTTATCTTACCAAAACGTACTTTACTCTCTAAAATATAACGTTTTTTGATAAACATTTTCTTTATTTTTTTCCTAGCATGCCCCAAACCCTCTGTAATCGATGGATCAATTCTAGCTTCCGGAGCTTTAAAAATAACGTTAATTATGAAGATTATGTCTATGCTTGGCCCAACATATCGTGGTAGTTTGCTCTATGAAGTGAAATATTATTATTATTATGGATTTATATAGCGCCAACATCCATTGCGCTTACATCACATTGATATATTCACATATATAAGATATTACACACAAGTGCTGGCTGTGTAGCTAAAGATGGAAGAAGGTTTTAATAATGGTATTCTTGTCAAAACAGGCAATCTTTATTGACAGCGTTCTTTATTGACAGCATTTTTTATTGACGGCGTTCTTTATTGACAGCATTTTTATTGACAGCGTTCTTTATTGACAGAGTTCTTTATTGACATTGTCCATTATTAACGTTGTCTTTGGTTGAGGAAGTCATGGTTGAGAATTAGCAATGTAAAATGATTTATTGACTCGTAGTCATTGCAAGAATGTTTAATTGTTTTCACAATGACCTAAGTTTATGGCAAAAAACTTTCTAAAAATCTTGTGATCTCTTTGTAGAGTTCGGCCTTGGAAGAACTGACAGATTTTCAAGTGGCCCAATACTGCGTTCAAGAAAATGTCTTCAGCAATCCAGATATGACTGCCGTTATTTTACAGTTTCTGGAAACCAAGGATATTTTTTACATCATGTCCTTCCTGGACACCCTTTCACAAATGTCTTCTTCGTCGTCGTCATTCTATGACAATGATTTACTGTTTTCTCTTCTGAAAATTGCCCTGCAGAAGTTAAACAGCCCTGAATCTGAGCTTTGCAAACCAAGCTTCAAGGAGATCTTCGAATTTAAAATAGGATTCCTTCTAGGGGCTGTTAATGAAACGGTCTTGGAACTTTTGCCTGCTAACATGACTTGTTCTGATTACCAGAATGTGTAAGTTATGCATGAATCTAATCTGTACAGCTAGTTTATATAGACAAATTTAAAGTGTAAAATGTCCAGTGAGGCCCTGCCCCATTTGAATTTTTGATGACATTACATGTACGTCACACTTTATTTGACAAATAACGGTTAGTTTATTCTCTGTCTATGAAGGCTTGACAAAGACAAAACTGGTCTACAGATATTATCTGTTTCTGAACTCAAATTGTGTAATGTTTTAAAAGTCCAGCAGTTGGCCTGGCAGTCACTTAAGTGCTGCTATGAAATTGGAGATCTACTTATTTAAACTGATTACAATAAAAGTATATAGAAGCTAGAGAAGAAGTTTGGGTTCGATTCGAACCTGATTCCAACTCAGAACTCCCCGATCTGAAGTTCTGTTGGAACCATTGGAACTTTTGGATCTCAGAAAAATTCCGAGGCTACTTTCAAGGTCTCCTGAGCCATTTACACTAACATACTATTGATATTTATACCTTAAATTTAACCGTATTTTTATCTTCCATCAACTTCTGAGTCCATTTTCCAATTTCTTTGAAATTGCGAAATTCAGAAAGCTACCCTTGCTGGTCTATCTTTAATAGAAGCCTGTATAAACAAAATAACTCTCATTTGATTGACATATTTTTAACTCTTTGGTCAGACACTTTTATATCATGTTTAACTTGAGGAACAAAGGCATCAACTTAGCACCCTGGATTGCTGCTTTATAATTTCCGAGTTTGAAGCTTTTACAGGTATTGATCCAGGGTGCTAGATTTCTGCCTTACTTATCCCAAACAGTCATCCTCCTATAATTACACCTTTAACATGTTTTTCTTCAAAATGAAAATACAACTTGATCTTATCGATTACTAGTCCCTTTATTATAAACTGTTATATAATATTATTATAAATGTTATATAAATAGATTGTCATAAAGAATATTTTTACAGGCCTTACACTAGTAAATTATGTTCAAGTGATTTCTCACATTATGAGGATCTAAACAACTCAAACACTTACGGGCCAAAGCTATATCGGCCATTTTGGGTCCGAATTAGTGCAAGACCCATGCTATTTTTTGGGAATAGCATTGCGTAGCCTATTCAATATAGGTCAGGTTAAGTTTTGCAAAACTTAATGCCTATTGAATGGAGGCATACAAGCCCATGTAGTAAATAAAAGTGTACGTCCTACCTGGTGGGGATACCACGATGCAGTAAGTCTCGTGAAGGAGTTTAAAGCATTGCGGGATCGCGGCCACGTAAGATGTACACTTTATTAACTACATTGGTCTGGTAATGTTGGTTTCAGATTGAGTTTAATGCATTAGTTACAATTTTCCATGCCTTTCAACTTTATCCATTAGTTGGGTCTGACTATGCTCCTGACCCCCAAGGATAAAGGTTATTTGTCTAGGGCAGCAGGACTAATCCCTAAAATTCTACTGTACTGTGATAATGAGAACAGTTGAAAGGACAACTACACTATGAAAATGACTCATTAAACTATATATAAATACAAGTAAAAAGCCAATACTACTGACTTCCGGCATGCTACACTTAAACGCTTCTTCCTTACATCTGACATAAATTTCTGAGAAGTCAAGCATGCTTAGTAATCACTATGAGTCAGCACTGGGGGGGGGTTCAACAATGCAATTCACAAACACCAACTGTTACCATTACAGTTACACTAAAACAGCAGAACAGTTTATGATCATAAGGTACTTGATTGACAGTTGAAATGTAAGCTGTTTCTAAAGAAATAGGAGATAGATGCACAAAAAACCGGTGAAAAAAATGACTGTATATTTTCTGGAAATGGCCAATTCTAAACAATATTTGTTTTAGTGTAGATGCCCTATAAAGTTAAATAAATAGTGGTTTTAGTCTTCCATTATACAATTTATTTCCCCTTTTACTAAAAATGAAAGGTTGTTTGTGTGACTTTAACAAAACTTTATTGAAAACTATTAAAAACAAAGCCCAACCTTCATGGTGGAATATATAAAAATTTATTTTTGGTGTGATCTGCGGAATTCATAGAACCTTCCTTTATCTGTTTTTATTTAAAATCAACAGATTTCAAGGAATAGATAATGTCTACGATTCACTAACAGATGATGTCAAATATGCCGTGTTCCAGTACAGACTTGGCTACATAAGAAACCAAACCTTAATAGCAGGTAACCCATGTCCGTGTGAAAGGTACAGAACACAATTTTGGTGATGATTCTAGGTTGAAATTTTACAGTTAAATGACCATATTAAAAAATGAATTTGAGGTAGAATGTCTGATTGGCAGGATGTTAGGCTTCCCAAAAAAAGACATCTAACTGTCCAATATCTTAATCCAGAAAAGGAGCATTCATATAAAATAGACCCAACCATTGTGTCTGCTCCTCTAGAAAGGCTTTGCAGTAACTGCTGGAATATTATTGTTGCTATTTCTCTACATTACTCCAAAAGGATAATAACCAGTTTGGGAAATTATGTTGCTAATACTCCCTGAAAAAGGGGCCATGTAACCCCCAAAACATTGTGATATGTGTGGTTTCCAAGAGAGATGTAATTTGGGTTCGAATAGAACCCAGTTTCGAATTGAATTTGAGGGTTTCGAAGTCCCAATGACAGAACAGAACTCATATTTTTGAATTTTCAATTTTTATCGAAAATCGAAAGTAGACTATCACCGAAAATTGAAAGTAGACAATTATCTAAAGTAGATGATTTTCGAAAATCGAAAGTAGACGAGTAAATCGAAAATCGAACTTTGCAAAAATTTTGAAAATTCGGAAACAGAATGAAACTCAACACTTCCGAACATCTTTAGTTTCCAATGAATTAAGTTTTCTCACTTGGAATGCGTCCCTCGGTTTCATCTTTAACTGCATTTACATGCAAAGACTATTCATATAATGACTGACTTTCTCCAGGCTCAGGCTGCACCTATGTGTTCCAGTGCTACATGGCGACCACTAATTTTGGAAAATCCCTCGGCTACCTCTCCTTCTCTGACATGATCAAACTTAACCCCACATTCAATGGTGTAAGTTTCTTTATTAAGAAATCCTCAAACATATGTTTACCTTAGACTAGAGTCTCCATAATTTGTGGTTTTTCTTTTACTCCAGTTTGACGCTATTGGATTTTTGAACATTAATCAAACGTTGGACCTGCTCATTTATTCTGACATTCTAATAGAGGAAAATCCAAGTCAATATGAAATGCACATTTCTGATCTTATAAACAGCCTAAGGACCAAGGATTATTACTACGTGTTAGAGTTCCTGGCTGCGTTTAATGAAGTCCTACAGCAGGTGAGCCATTGTTTAGTGAGATCGGAATAGGACACAAAATATGTGTAGCAAATCCTCTATGACTTTAGCAAAGCTATTTTTTAGGTGTGTAATGTACACATTGTATAGCAAGATATTTTAAACCTTTAACTGAATTACTTTCAGTAAATACAAACAATGTTTAATCTGTACTCAAAACATCTGAAGGGTTTAGATCTATATAAAATAAGTAAATGGCAAATCCTTAGTGTATAGTAGGCAGAGCTAGGGTACTAAAAATGGTTTGAAATAGCCTGACCAATTAGAGCAAAGGAAATGTCATTTTCCCATCCCCCAAATCTATTTCCCTCTCTGAAATAAAATTATATTAACAATTTTAAAAAATAAAAGAGCTAAAATACCACAAGGTACCGGACCATTGACGACCATAGTTATGACTCTGCAGTAAAATAAAGCTGTGGCCAGTAAAAGCATACATATTTATGGAATCCCATCCATTATAAACAGTGTTACAAACCCAAACACAATATTTTTGTTAAAATATTTGGCTAACACAATTGTATGCTCGCCAAATAATACAAAGTTTAACGTGTTTGGCTGGCTACTAACTCTTCTTAAGCTAGCTATACACGGACTGTATTGTGATAGGATTTACGATCCAGGGCAAAGGTCGTAAAGCCGATTGGAAGAACAGCTCGAAGGTCCCTTACCTTGAGCCCTCGATCTTTCTGCAGATCACAGCTTGAAACCTGCAGAGAGATTAGGACAGAAGATGGGGTCGACTGTAAATTTTCCGCCTGGCCGGGGCATTTTCAGATTAATATAATAGATGCGTTGGGGCTGGGGGGACAGGGGGAGTACATTAAAAATAGTTTTAAGGTGTGGACTAACCATAATGGGGCAATAAAATGGACTGGCCTCTACCAAACAGCAGCCTTTCTGATTAATCCGGTTTGGGGTTTAAATTCTGTTTGACAAATCTGGCATCATGATTTCATGACGGCACAAGATGTGATAAATTTGGTAAAATCTTCATCTATGTAAAAAGTTATAGGAACTAAATGAACATGTAACACTAGATATTTACACTAGTTCACCAATCATACCAGGATGTTTACAACATTTATATATAATAACTTTGCACACAATCAGGAAGATTCAATAAAAGTTCTTATTGTTTAAATGGTGCTAATTTTGCCCCAACCAATCAGATCTTATTTAGATTTGAAAGATTACATCTGATGGTTGGGGCAAAATTAGCACCATTTTAAACGATAAGAACTTTATTTGAAATAACCCTGCTTATCTATAATGCTGGCTACAGATACTGTAGCTTTAGTTATTTTAATATGTCAGCTCTTGGGGAATTACTTTAAATATGCAGATGTTTGGCTTTAAAAAAAGCACACGGGGCCACTGACCAGATACACAGTGCACATGCTCGGTGAATACGTTAGCCCTCCTCCCCCCTTGCCAGTGTTGCCAGTGTTTCCAAGTTTCTACTGGTCTGCACTGATTTATCTGTAATCTGAGCAGCCAGGAAATCGATTTTTGCTCATTAGGAAACTTCTTTCTCCCTCACACTATAGAGGGACTCAGAAATCAAGTTATTTCTCCATGTGACAGTTCCACAAGCATTTTAGAACTCATTGATTACACTCTTTAATTCTTGTAAATAGCATTAAATACTTTTTATTTCATCTGGTCTCTTGGCTGGATAAAGGTCTGGAGGGGGCAGAACGGTGTTGGGTCCCCCTAAAACCTTGCCAATTTAAACCCTATATTTTGGTGGCCTCCTTTTGGAAATATAATCTACTTTGGTTTTGTGTCTCTTTCTCTATAATTATCATCAGGCATGACTGAGGTAACTTACTGACTGGAACAGAACACAGAAGGTATTTTTGTTTTCATCCATTTTTTTGAGGTTGTAAATTTCTCTGCTAAATTCTCCTCCGAATAGAATTGGTAATACGGGGACTACAGATGTCCCAGTCTCAGCCCTCGATCAACTAACCGATGTAGACCAAGGCATTACTACACTGATTTCTCCAGCAGAGCCAGTATGTATTTACAAGTTCAATATTAGAGAGGCTTAAAGGATAACTATACTCTAAAAATGAAAATGGGAAGTACCTGGGGCGGGAGGTTGGATTGATATTCCTACCTCCAATATCATTGTGTTGAGGATCTACGCACGTAGTTTTTATTTGCCAGGTTATTCCTGGAATATTCCTTTTAAACATGTGCTGAAGCCAGGAGTAGACTGGCAGAATCAGTTTCTTTGGGCTGAGTGCTCCTCACAGACACATATTGGGGAGGTGATTACCCGTCCATATCCCTGTCCTAAGTACTTTTCATTTCAACAGATTTTTAACTTTATACAACACTATAGTTTTACTTTGAAATGTAAAATGTCTCTCTAAAGTAGGACACAGCCACAATATTATACTTTATCTAGCTATAGAGAAATCATATAAGGACCTTATCTTCTGTTACGAGAATACTATTTACGTAAAACCTAAACCCGACATTGATTCCTTGGTAGAGCGCATTGCCATTAAAGTAAAACAGAAGATGGATATTTAAGATGTGGGGTTTGTAGGTTAATGGCCACAGTAAATTAGATGATTGCTTTCATTGTACTTACTGCTGTAGACCATTCCAATCCAAGGCTGGCACACCACGTGAAGACTTTTTGGTCCACCAAGAGTTGGTGCTGGGACAAATGACTGTGAAGCCGCAGACCTATTGCCATAGGAACCGCACAGATCGGCCTTGATTTACCGGTTTGTCCGACTTGGATATTAGTGTTAAGAATTTTTTGGCCCCACCAACGATACAAACAAGAATATCAGTCTATGTACATAGAAACCTCATTTTACTTTGGTACTTTAATTTGACATTACAAACATATCACGCCATTGTTTCAATCTTAAAAACATTTTGTCTCCTGCATGGTATGTGCCCTGTGTAACCTTATTTTTTTCTTTAACGTTTTTCATGCTTCCCTTCGCTGTCATGGTAAGTACATTTGACATCGTTATGTTGACTACTGTGGGTAAATGTCCACACTCCTAAATGCCACATGAACGGTTTTCACTGATTGGTCTGTTCCTTATTTTGCAGCCGACATGTTCTGTGCTGGAGTCCACCCCTGTAAGTATTCCAGGTTGAATACCAGCCGATGGTACACTTGACATGACTTTTATTGATTTTTATTACCTAGAAATGTGGGATTTCCAATTCGTATTATGAGCTTGGTTTCACTAATGAGATGCTTTTTAATGGCTTCTTCTATGTGACCCACTAAGGGGTGCAGGAGTTAACAGATGTTTGGGGTCACAGCATTCAGTACAGTATAGTTTTGAGTTGATAAAGACATACGTCCATCCGTCCAACCCATCAGCATATCCTCATTTCCTGCCTAACTGTTGATCCAGAGGAAGGACAAAACCCCCACCAAATTTATGAAGGGAAAAAATTCCTTCCTGACTCCAAGGGCAATCGGAAATTCCCGGATCAACTACTTTAGTATCAATACCAGTAACTTGCAACTTTCCTTGTTTGCAGAAACTCATCCAGCTTTTTTATTAAACTGACCAATGAACCTGCCATAACAACGTCCACTGCAGACAGTTCCATAGCCTTACCGTTCTCCAGTGACAAACCCTTTCCCAACTCTACTTTATGTATCATACCAGTAACTTGTAACATTCCTTGTTTGTCACGAAACTCATCCAGCTTTTTTTTTAAACTGACCAATGAACCGCCATAACAACGTCCACTGGAAGACATTCCATAGCTTTAACCGTTCTCACAGTGACAACCCTTTCCCACCTCTCCTTTATTATCAATACCAGTAACTTGCAACATTCTTGTTTGCAGAAACTCAGGAAGGAAGTTCTGGAAGAAAAACTGCAAATGTCATACCAACATTCACCCTTAATGACCAAGTGTGCTTGAGATAATGGCTCAGCAGTGACCAAAGTCATAGGAGCCTTAGATTTTATGTCCAGAAAAATATAAAATACAGAGCATGGTTTTGATTGAAGGCCACACATTAGCTACTTACCTGCAAACCTTCCAGAAACATTCAAAGAACTGCCTGGGGTGTCCAGGCGGGGAACGGGGCAACCACCTGGTATTTTGACTCAGAGTTGAATTGACCTGATATGGATTCCCAACCTCCCCTTTATATCCCGATCCTGGATCAGTGGATAAGAAGAAAGTGATTTCTATTCTACTTATTTCATGTATATATCCCCATTGATTCCTTATTGGATATTACCAAAAAGAGTCTGATCATTTGGCAGGTTGAGGTGCTGATATTGCTTTTCCTTTTAATTGAGGGAAAACTTGAAACATCACCTTGGAAAGTGGTCTGATAGAGGGAATGCCTGCAATCATCTCTGAGACAATCGCCTGTGCACGGTAGGTTGGCTAGTTCAAGGGCAATGTCCACCCCCAAACTATAATCCCCACAACTACTGGCCCCACATTTAGTGTAGTTTAATACCTTACCTCACATCCAGCTCCATAGGTGTCTCCTGTAGTCCCCCCCCAAATTCCCAAAAAACTGCCCACCAGGAGGCTAGCGAAGTCATATAAGGACACTGCCCTGCTAGCTGTCCTCAGGTAATTTTGTCATGCGTACTGCAGCCCTCTCCCCCCCTCCCTCCCCTCCCGCTCTCCCTCCCTCTCCCTCCCGTTCTGCTATCCCTGCCCCCCTAGCATTAACCCCTTTTATACACTATTCCCCCCATGCTCCCAGCCCCAACCGCATTTTTTTTATTTTTAGAAAGCTCCCCAACTCTTACTTACCTCTCTCCTCTTTCTCCGGCAAAGGGAGCTGCCGGCAGCCGCGTCTGTGATTGGCTGCCGCTCAGCCATCACAGACGCGGCTGCCGGTCCCGCCCCTCTGCTTGCATTCCTTGCAAGCAAGGGCCGGGGAGCGCGGCGGAGGAAAGGGGAGGTAGTAGAGTTTGGGGGCTTTCTAAAAAAAAAAAATAAATATGCGTTGGGCTGGGAGCCCAGGGGGGACTTAATGAAAAGTTCATTTTAGGGTGGACATACCCTTTAACCAAGTGCTATTCTGGTAATAATCAGGGATAAACAAGCCTCTCCAAAGAGAAGCAAAACTTCTGGGTAATGTTATTTTTTTTTTTTAAGCAAGTGCAGCATGTGAGTTTTCTACAAATAATTCTTTGTTTCTCAATGTTTAACATTTCTATATATTATTGAGTTCTGCCACATTCCCTTGGCTGGGGTGTCTTCTTTGTCTTCGTAATAAATAATAAAAAATAACTCGCTCAAAACCATGTTAAGAATAACAAATGGGAAAGTTAATACAACAAATGTTCAATAAGTAGACATAGAAATCTACCGGGCAAAGGGATTATAGCTTTAACAATAACCCCTGTATTGTGTGATTGGAATTCTCTGTAAATCGGAAGGTCTCTGGGTTCTGCTGATGGACTATGCCCCTATCTAGGAGCACTAATTGATTTTCTGATTTCAGCCTTGTTTAAAGAGAGAACCATGGGCAGTTGCCTAATAATGATTTGACAGCCCTGGAAAGCAGAGGAGACTACATAACTTACTGGGCAGGTGCAATTATAATCTGTCCAAACTATTCTAGAAAAACTGCAGAAGTGCAGACACAGTTTCACCATGATATAAATCACAGGTCACAGTAACCATTTTAGAATCCATTCAGGTCTCTTTATCAGTAAACATTGGAGGTGCCTGTTTAAAACACCTTATTTCATCCAACATTGAAGAATTTTCCTCTTGGCCTTTCATGACAGTGAGGAACCAGGCCAGTCTGGATGAGAATACAATCAGGGAGATTCAATAAAAGTTCTTATCGTTTAAAATGGTGCTAATTTTGCCCCAACCAATCAGATGTTATTTAACATTTGAAAGACAACATCTATTGGTTGGGGCAAAATTAGCACCATATTAAACGATAAGAACTTTTATTAATAACCCTGTATGTTTTATAGAGTTAATGAGAAGCCTGAGGAATCTATGACCTGATAATTGTATTTTTGGATTTAATGTGTATTTTGTTTCCTCTCTCCTGCTATCAGATTGACAGGTCTTCCAACAGTTCCATTTGTCCATTCTGAGATGTTTTATCATGAATGGCAATGTTACTGTGAGCCACAATCCTTCACTCTGTTCATCTCCAAACTCAGCCTGGAAACTCTGACCGACGTCTTGTACAAAATAGAAATGCAGGTATGGGTGGTAGAGATTGGCTAATGGCATAAACACACGACATGGTGGGCAATATATTACAACACGGAAAAATTATCAAGGAGAACTAAACCCAAAACATTAACTTTTAGTTGTGATAAGCAGCAATCCAGCATCCAGGTTTGGTGTCTTCTTTCTTTACCAATGTTCTTGAGGTGAATTGGTCTCTTGGTCCCTCCAGCTGCAGGTCCATTTCACAGCCAGTAAATGCACAGAAGATCCTCTTCCTTGACCTGGCTGTGACAGGACCAATGCCAGAGTAGAGGCTGGACATTTGGTAACAACACCTCCCCCCTCCATGCAGCAGAACTGTTAAAGAACTTTAAAGACACTTCACAATAGCATTAAAATGATCACCAACCAAAATACAATAATCTAACGCCCTTCATTTCCTTTTGATCTCACATCAGTTTTGACCAACCCCCCAAATAATGTAGCCAGTTAGAGACAAATGTGTTACTTGTGGGGGATTTCTGGAATTTATTTCAGGGGGCACACTTACCTCATTCCACGCTCTGTTATTTCAGGTACCTGCCTCCGACATACCATCCAATGTCAGACATCCTTTCTGAATGCAATGTGGGAAAGAATCAAGCATGATCCCGATGTGCCTGTTCATCGTTTCCAGGTTCTTGGTTCCAAAGCTCTCCCCGTTCCTGTCTGCAATTAACAGCGACATTCTAAACTGCATGACAACCATGGCCCTACATGTGATGGATTCCAACAGTGTAAGTCTAACACCGGAATGATCAGAAGATCAGAAACAAAACTAGAAAAGATTCTATGGACCCCAAAAATTATTGTCTCAGTCCAAATTTGTAATAACCTACGTCTGCTGTAACAGTGCTACAGTGTAAAATAATATTTTCCATCTAAATAGTAGCAGTGCTTAGATTCCTTCCATGCGACTACTAGTAATAAGAGATGCAAAATTTTTATTTTACCATGATTAATTTGCAGCAATTATGGCCCCATACTTTCTCCCCCACCCCCCTTCCAGATGGCAACCAGGGTAGACCTAAACCACTAGGTGTTCACCCCTGGGTCTTACCTTGGTACTGAAAACCCTACCCTTTAAAGTTGGCTTCTTTAAAGCCGCTCTTAATCTACCCCCCTCCACTTCCTGTTATCCTGGGTATTATTAACTGAGAGAGGGTGGTATGGAGGGTTAATTTGCCCTTTAATGGTCTACTACAATTTGATGCCATCTGCAGATCAACAGCAACTGCACATTTTTGCACCTCTCATTAAATAGCCTGAATTGTTTTTATTTATCAGTGGCTTGCGTTTAACTTTTCCTCCACCTGAAAATTACATTTGGAGATATTTTATCAAGCCTTTGCTATCTAAAGTTCTCTTTAATTGCCTTCTCTGGTTACTAATCCATTAAGTCCCGTTACACTCTGGGCATTATTTTGTACGGTCAGGCAAAAATGTTGGTAGATTTATGCCTGACGGAAATTCTTGAACATTTGCCCAAGTTGGAGAAAAGTCTAATTTGACCCATTGGTAAATTTTATTCTAATTGTTCAAAAACTGATCCATACCTGCTGTTTATTGTTTGGTAGATAACTGGAATTAAGATGCTCTGCTTAAAAAAGTCTGTTTCTCTATCATCACTATTTCAGTGTTGATGCTTTACATTTGGCCTACCCTACTCTCAGCAACGCTACAAGAGAAATGACTGGAACTGATCTCAAAATTTCTCAGAAACACCGTAATGTGTACATAGAATCCGGGAAAATTAAACTTGGGTGCCATAATATAGAGATGGTTAATTCATAAGGTTTGTAAACACGCTAATTTCAAGGAGGAACGACCCCAACAGCCGAGCGCAACACGCGATGAACGGCCGTTTCTTCCGAGAATCGTCCATGTTTATGCGTTCGGTCGGGGGTCGTTCGCCGATCCGCCAGGCAGATTACGAACGACCAAATACCAAAACCAATTCTTCCAAAGATGACTCAACCACTGAGCCGCTCTTGGGAGGATTAGCACTCCCAACTATAGTCTATCTATCTAGCAGCGCAATTATCACACGTACATCATGGGTATCAATCAGAAACAATTAGAATGTTGGAGATGCTGAGCCTCCTTGAAGCCACTAGATACCCAGACCTTTTGTACCTCGTGTCTAGGGCCTGAGAGGCACTGGTGTCCCAGACAACCACACCCACTAAATTTTAAAAGCATTTAATTTGGGATAATGCATTGTACAGAATAAATATTCCACCAGTGTATAAACAATCTCACATATGGAACAACAAGCACCCGCTGGAATTTCTTACTATCCCAGAATCAACTCTGTGGTTCCCCTATGTTAATTTCAAGTCTCCCAACAAAACGATACCCTTAAAACTTTTGAACAGCTCTAGCAAGAATACCATTTGCCACGTAAGTCGTAAAAACCTCAGCCAAATTAATTTCTGCCATTTATAAAGTGTTCCAAAATATCACTGGTTATGCCGCTACAGAAGGAAAAAAGAGATCCTGGGAAACAGATTTAGGCCCCATGGAAAAGGAGGAGTGGGAGGAAGCCCTTGAGGCTTGTGAGCAGGGTTCTACCAAGCTTCGGATAGGCTATCACAAATTTACATGCTACAAGACGTATCTTACTCCAGCTCGTATATCTAGATACAAGCCAAGCTATACCCACTATGTCCTAAACCCAGATAACACCAGGTACCTTTTACCATCTTATATGGTCTTGCCCCAAGATCCAGGGATATTGGAGACAGATACTAATCTTCTTGCATGATAAAATGGGTTCCCCTGTGGGATGTGACCCCAAATATGTTTATTGGGTATTATGGAAGAATACAATTGATAATTTTTAAAAACTTTCCTTAGAGAAGTACTATTCCAGGCAAGATTACAAATTGCAAAGACCTGGTTCAGGCCCGTCCTCCACTCCTAGAAGACTGAAAAAAACAGTCATAAAGTATTACCTACAAGAAAATGCTAATAAATATAGAGGATGCCCTCTTAAATACCCTAAGATTTGGTCAAGATGGGAAACTTCCCCTGAACGTTTAACTGAAAAATCTTTGAATTATTATGTTAATGGTAAATACGTACGATGTTTTTTATTTTAGATAGGATGTAAATTAATGCTCTTGACATTATTCATATTCTGAGAAGTTGCTTAGGGAAGGCATTGTAGATTTGGTCCTGGGAAACGTGTTTAGAGTTATAATCAGTTGAACAAAACTGTAACAGACTTGTACAGGTGTAAGAACTAGGAAATAACACCAAAATTTCTGTGTAATTCTCCCAATACCTTTGTTAAGTTATAACATATGTGAAAATGTTAACTAAATTGTTTTGTTCTAAATAAAGTTCCTCCATTTGGAGGGGATTTTAAAAAAAACAAAAAACATTGAGCCGCTCTTTAAACGCCTGGTATAAATAAAATGATTCAATCATTTTGGAGGGGAATTTTAATCCTTTATCTTACCAAAACGTACTTTACTCTCTAAAATATAACAGGTTTTTGATAAACATTTTCTTTTTTTTTCCTACAGCTGCCCCAAACCCTCTGTAATCGAATGGATCAATTCTAGCTTCCGGCTTTAAAAATAACGTTAACTATGAAGATTATGTCTATGCTTGGCCCAACATTAGCGTGGTAGGTTTGCTCTATAAGTGAAATAATTATTATTATTATGGATTTATATAGCGCCAAAATCCATTGCGCTTTACATCACATTGATATATTCACATATATAAGATATTACACCAAGTGCTGGCTGTGTAGCTAAAGATGGAAGAAGGTTTTAAATAATGGTATTCTTGTCAAAACAGGCAATCTTTTCGCGTTCTTTATTGACAGCATTTTTTTGACGCGTTCTTTATTGACAGCATTTTTTATTTTGACACAACCGCGTTCTTTATTGACAGAGTTTTTATTGACATTGTCCATTATTAACGTTGTCTTTGGTTGAGGAGTCATGGTGAGAATTAGCAATGTAAAATGATTTATTGACTCGTAGTCATTGCAAGAATGTTTAATTGTTTTCACAATGACCTAAGTTTATGGCAAAAAACTTTCTAAAAATGTTGTGATCTCTTTGTAGAGTTCGGCCTTGGAAGAACTGACAGATTTTCAAGTGGCCCAATACTGCGTTCAAGAAAATGTCTTCAGCAATCCAGATATGACTGCCGTTATTTTACAGTTTCTGGAAACCAAGGAATTTTTTACATCATGTCCTTCCTGGACACCCTTTCACAATGTCTTCTTCGTCGTCGTCATTCTATGACAATGATTACTGTTTTCTCTTTGAAAATGCCCTGCAGAAGTTAAACAGCCCTGAATCTGAGCTTTGCAAACCAAGCTTCAAGGAGATCTTCGAATTTAAAATAGGATTCCTTCTAGGGGCTGTTAATGAAACGTTTTGGAACTTTTGCCTGCTAACATGACTTGTTCTGATTACCAGAATGTGTAAGTTATGCATGAATCTAATCTGTACAGCTAGTTATTATAGACAAATTTAAAGTGTAAAATGTCCAGTGAGGCCCTGCCCCATTTGAATTTTGATGACATTACATGTACGTCACACTTATTTGACAAATAACGGTTAGTTTTTCTCTCTGTCTATGAAGGCTTGACAAGACAAAACTGGTCTACAGATATTATCTGTTTCTGAACTCAAATTGTGTAATGTTTTAAAAGTCCAGCAGTTGCCTGGCAGTCACTTAAGTGCTGCTATGAAATTGGAGATCACTTATTTAAACTGATTACAATAAAAGTATATAGAAGCTAGAGAGAAGTTTTGGGTTCGATTCGAACCTGATTCCAACTCAGAACTCCCCGATCTGAAGTTCTGTTGGAACCATTGGAACTTTTGGATCTCGAAAATTCCGAGGCTACTTCAAGGTCTCCTGAGCCATTTACACTAACATACTATTGATATTTATACCTTAAATTAACATATTTTTATCTTCCATCAACTTCTGAGTCCATTTTCCAATTTCTTTGAAATTGCGAAATTCAGAAAGCTACCCTTTGCTGGTCTATCTTTAATGAGAAGCTGTATAAACAAAATAACTCTCATTTGATTGACATATTTTTAACTCTTTGGCCAGACACTTTTATATCATGTTTAACTGGAGGAACAAGGCATCAACTTAGCACCCGGGATTGCTGCTTTATAATTTCCGAGTTTGAAGCTTTTACAGGTTTGATCCAGGGTGCTAGATTATTATCATCTATATAATTATTGTTTAATGAATACAACTTGATCTTATCGATTACTAGTCCCTTTATTATAAACTGTTATATAATATTATTATAAATGTTATATAAATAGATTGTCATAAGAATATTTTTACGGCTTACACTAGTAATATGTTCAAGTGATTTCTCACATCTAAACACACTCAAACACTTACGGCCAAGCTATATCGGCCATTTGGGTCCGAATTAGTGCAAGACCCATGCTATTTTTTGGGAATAGCATTGCGTACCTATTCAATATAGGTCAGGTTATTTTGCAAAACTTAATGCCTATTGAATGGAGGCATACAAGCCCATGTAGTAATAAAAGTGTACGTCCTACCTGTGGGGATACCACGATGCAGTAAGTCTCTGAAGGAGTTTAAAGCTTGCGGGATCGCGGCCCGTAAGATGTACACTTTATTAACTACATTGCCTGGTAATGTTGGTTTCAGATTGAGTTTAATGCTTAGTTACAATTTTCCATGCTTCTTTCAACTTTATTCCATTAGTTGGGTCTGACTATGCTCCTGACCCCCAAGGATAAAGGTATTTGTCTAGGGCAGCAGGACTAATCCCTAAAATTCTACTGTACTGTGATAATGAGACAGTTGAAAGGACAACTACACTATGAAAATGACTCATTAACTATATATAAATACAAGTAAAAAGCCAATACTACTGACTTCCGGCATGCTACACTAAAACGCTTCTTCCTTACATCTGAATAAATTTCTGAGAAGTCAGAGCTGCTTAGTAATCACTATGAGTCACACTGGGGGGGGGTTCAACAATGCAATTCACAAACCCAACTTTACCATTACAGTTACATTAAAACAGCAGAACAGTTTTTGATCATAAGTACTTGATTGACAGTTATGTAAGCTGTTTCTAAAGAAATAGGGATATGCACAAAAAAAGGTGAAAAAAATGACTGTATATTTTCTGGAAATGGCCAATTCTAAACATATTTGTTTTAGTGTAGATGCCCTATAAAGTTAAATAATAGTGGTTTTAGTCTTCCATTATACATTTATTTCCCCTTTTCTAAAAATGAAAGGTTGTTTGTGTGACTTTAACAAAACTTTATTGAAAACTATTAAAAACAAAGCCCAACCTTCATGGTGGAATATATAAAATTTATTTTGGTGTGATCTGCGGAATTCATAGACCTTCCTTATCTGTTTTTATTTAAAATCAACAGATTTCAAGGAATAGATAATGTCTACGATTCACTAACAGATGATGTCAAATTGCCGTGTTCCAGTACAGACTTGGCTACATAAGAAACCAAACCTTAATAGCAGGTAACCCTGTCCGTGTGAAAGGACAACACAATTTTGGTGATGATTCTAGGTGAATTTTACAGTTAAATGACCATATTAAAAAATGAATTTGAGGTAGAATGTCTGATTGGCAGGATGTTGAGGCTTCCCAAAAAAAGACATCTAACTGTCCAATATCTTAATCCAGAAAAGGAGCATTCATATAAAATACCCAACACCATTGTGTCTCTCCTCTAGAAAGGCTTTGCAGTAACTGCTGGAATATTATTGTTGCTATTTCTCTACATTACTCCAAAAGGATAATAACCAGTTTGGGAAATTATGTTTGCTAATACTCCCTGAAAAAGGGGCCATGTAACCCCCAAACATTAGAAACAAGAGAGATGTAATGTTGGTTGCATAGAACCCATTTCGAATGAATTTGAGGGTTTGAAGTCCGAACGAAACTCGAACTCCCAAATTCACAGAACCGTATTTTTTCGAATTTTTGATTTTTATCGAAAATCGAAAGTAGCTGATACGAACCGAATAGATAATGACGAAAATCGAAAGTAGCAATCACGAAATCGAAAGTAGCATTATCAAAATCGAAAGTAGACGATTTAAATCAAAATCGAAATAGATGAACATCAAAACTCGTTCAACTTTGCAAAATTTCGAAATTCGAAAAACGGAACGAAACTCAACACTTCCGAACATCTTTAGTTTCCAATGAATTAAGTTTTCTCACTTGGAATGCGTCCCTCGGTTTCATCTTTAACTGCATTACATGCAAAGACTATTCATAATATGACTGTGTATACTTTCTCCAGGCTCAGGCTGCACCTATGGTGTTACCAGTTCACATGGCTACCACTAATTTTGGAAAATCCCTCGGCTACCTCTCCTTCTCTGACATGATCAAACTTAACCCCACATTCAATGGTTAAGTTTCTTTATTAAGAAATCCTCAAACATATGTTTACCTAGACTAGAGTCTCCATAATTTGTGGTTTTTCTTTTACTCCAGTTTGACGCTATTGGATTTTTGAACATTAATCAACGTTGGACCTGCTCATTTATCTGACATTCATAGAGGAAAATCCAAGTCAATAATGCACATTTCTGATCTTATAAACAGCCTAAGGACCAAGGATTATACTACGTGTTAGAGTTCCTGGCTCGTTTAATGATTCCTACAGCAGTGAGCCATTGTTTAGTGAGATCGGAATAGGACACAAAATATGTGTAGCAAATCCTCTATGACTTAGCAAAGCTATTTTTTAGGTGTGTAATGTACACATTGTATAGCAAGATATTTTAAACCTTTAACTGAATTACTTTCAGTAAATACAAACAATGTTTAATCTGTACCAAAACACTGAAGGGTTTAGATCTATATAAAATAAGTAAATGGCAAATCCTTAGTGTATGTAGGCAGAGCTAGGGTACTAAAAATGGTTTGAAATAGCCTGACCAATTAGAGCAAAGGAAATGTCATTTTCCCATCCCCCAAATCTATTTCCCTTCTGAAATAAAATGATATTAACAATTTTAAAAATAAAGAGCTAAAATACCACAAGGTACCGGACCATTGACGACCATAGTTATGACTCTGCCAGTAAAATAAAGCTGTGGCCAGTAAAAGCATACATATTTATGGAATCCCATCCATTATAAACAGTGTTACAACCCAAACACAATATTTTTGTAAAATATTTGGCTAACACAATTGTATGCTCGCCAAATAATACAAAGTTTAACGTGTTTGGCTGGCTACTAACTCTTCTTAAGCTAGCTATACACGGACTGTATTGTGATAGGATTTACGATCCACAGGTCGTAAAGCCGATTGGAAGAACACTCGAAGGTCCCTTACTTGACCCCCTCGATCTTTCTGCAGATCACAGGCAGAGAGATTAGGAAGAAGATGGGTCGACTGTAAATTTTCGCCTGGCCTTGATCTTGTTTTTCCAATAAACTGCTTGACGAAAAACAGAAAAGAGGTTTTGACATTTGAAGCGATCGATCGAAATGTCAGAATTGCTCCAAATGTTGAACCGTGTAGAGGCACCTTAAGCTTTGCTTTGTTGTTTAACAAATGGAAAATCCAATGAAATTTTACAATTTATAAAATAATAAATTTGACCAATCATCCAGTAGTACCAATGATCATTATTTTCTTTAGTGTACTAAGCACTGTTTGCTAATTCCCACATCTTTATTTTCTTTAAAGCAAAACATCTCACTATAAGAAAATCACCAAGTCCGTGTCTAATGCTGGATGGACTTTGGCGAATACTGAGAGGAGGATTCACATTTTTCCTCGGATGATTGGGAAACCTTATTAATGTGGATCTTCCCATCTTCCTTCCCTGCATCCAAAAACTCAGCTCTCTTCACTGACTCTTGGGTTGGTTAAGAACTGCTCAAGCTTTCAAATGATGTAAGTAGACTTCTAAATTACTATGTAAATCTAGTTATCTGACTATACCTGTTTTTGTAACCCAATAAAGATGGAAAGCTTGGTGGCCCTTTCTCACAGAGATAAACTTTAACATTAATAAACTCGCCTATGACTTGACTATTGACCATTATTTCTTTCTAAAAAAGGAAGGTATTAATACACACCAAATGTTTCATACATCCCTGTCTTGGTTCTTCTACATTGCAGAGTCAAAGGTCTTGATGCAGCATTTGAATACATGAATCTTGAAACCATAGAAGAAGTAGCCTCTTGGATTATCACATTTTTGAGAAGCACAAGTATGTTTTCCATTTTCATTATTTAATAATAAGATTAAAAGGCTCATGTACTTTTAATTTACTGTCATTCAGTTTAAATTACTGCAACATATTTCTCTAGAGAGAATTCCTCAATTCTCTGCAAAGTCCTACAGGGAGAGTCAATAAAAGTTCTTATTGTTAAAAACGATAAGAACGTTTATTGAATAACCCTGCTAATGTTCTATCTATGGTTATATATACAACAATATATTTGTTTCAGTATGCCTTATGGTGATACACCCAGAATACATTCTGATCCCCATCTCACGTCCCTGACATTTTGGCTCCCATATATTGTAGGGCATCTCTGCTTTTATCTTCCCGCTTCCTCTGTAGAACTGGACAAGAATTAATTTGTAATTATTCCCATCCTCCGCTTGGTTAGCTACCTGAAATAAAATTAGTATTAATGACTAGAGATGTCCGAACTTTGCAAAATCCGGT
Source organism: Hymenochirus boettgeri (assembly GCA_019447015.1). Lineage (NCBI taxonomy): Eukaryota > Metazoa > Chordata > Amphibia > Anura > Pipidae > Hymenochirus > Hymenochirus boettgeri. Next base: position 243,669 of record JAACNH010000082.1, read on the forward strand.
CCATTCGAGGATCCGCGAAATTTAGAAAAAAATTGGAAAATTCGAAAATCCGCGAGCGGCCCATTAAAATGAAAAATATCCTCGAGTTACGAGATTTATCGTAATTTCAAAAATACGTACCAGACCGCAATGCAGTAAATCCCTTTTGCGAGATTTACAGCATTTACTGTGCAGTGTTATTTCCACTGTGGACCCGACACTGCAAAATTTGGTTAAAACCTGCACTAACCAGAAAATACATTAGGTAGCGTCGGTTTTATACTAATTTTGCCGATATAGCATCACCACCTTATTTGTCTATTAAAAAAGACTAGCCTATATGGATACTAATAGCTGATGTATATATCTGCACAAAAAAGGTATTATCACATATTTTTGATTTTTTTTTTTTGGATGTGACAGCAATGATGGGCTGATTTCAAACTTTCAACGATTTAGGATTGCGGTTAACGTTACTGTAATTTTAGAGCTGAATTCGAATTTTAATCCGGTAAAATTTTTTATTGTGCTTTAAATGCAACCAACCAATGATCACTAACATGTGTAGCATGTAGATCTTATAGATCATGAACAGGAATTTCCAAATTTATATTTTGTCACTTCTTTGTAGCTTGACGTCCTCGAAGAGCTCACAGCCAATCAAACGGAGAGGTTGTCCTATATGTAGAAGCAGCTCGCACCAATGTTTCTGTGATGGAACACATCTTTGACGTACTTGAAAATGTTCCCTTAATAAACGTTTGTCAAATCTGGGAGATTTCTGGGATAGTTTCAACAATGTCTTTAAAACGGTATTAAAAACTTGCATTTCTAATAATCATGTCATTTCTAATAATTGGGTCATTTTTAGGGCTGAAAAAAACTATTTGGTTGTAATATGAACGCCAAATTAATTTTTTTTAAAGAAGGTTCTAAGTATTTTTTTATCGTTAACCAGAAGGGAATAAAAAAAAGGCCCTTTTCTTTCCAATACATTTAAAGGGAAATTCTCATTTGTTCTTTTCAAAAACCCCAAAACATGGACTAATGATGCATATACCCGTGTATTGAAAATAACCCCTTAAATAATCTATTAGTGATAAAAACAAATATTGTCACAAAGTGGAAGCTGTTTACAAAAAAGGATTCACAAGGATCTGAGTCTTTGGTCGGCGGAATTTATAAACCTGCGGTATTGAAGTTTACTACCCCCCCATGAGATAGGAGGCCACCCCCCTACCCCCTCCATGATCAGATTGTTTAACAGCGATCGCGCGTATGAATGAAACATATGTGCGATCAGCTGTTTAAAAGACTGGAGCTGAACTTCCGGTTCAATTCCAGAAGTTCAGGCCTGGTCTTTTAAACAGCTGATCGCACATATGTTCATTCATTGTGTGATCAGCTGTTTTAAAGCAGTAGATTGTGGGCTTGTGGCGGGCCCTACTTTCGTAGGGCCACTATAGGGTAGTTGACCATGATACCACGGTTTTCCTTAAAGTCAGTATGGCTGTAGCCATACATTTACATTCTCTGTCATACATTTTTAGCCGCACAATACCAAGGGGCAGTAGACTGCTGATATGGTATTGTATAGGCAATTATAAGATGTTACTTGCGTATTGATGGATGAATCATTGGTAAATATCCTTATTCACCAGTTCAGAGAAGGTCATTATAATCTACCTACAGTTTTCTTGATGTTTCTCTACAGAATTCCACAGTAACGTTCACAGATGAGGTGAAATACGTCCTGCTGAATCGCACCTCCATTGTCTTGCTGGATATATACATCATTACAGAACAAGATTTTATAACTGGGTGACGGTTCGTTTGGACTTTGTTTTAATGAGATTGACCAAACCATTCTTGGGCGGATTCCACTTTCCATCTCCTGCTTTTCTTCGAGACCATGTAAGCAGCACTTTTCCTATTTTAAAATTAACGTTTTTTTTTTTTAAATATTATAAATAAATTCAATAAAGTTCTTACCAGTAACATGGTGCTAATTTTGCCCAACCAATCAGATCTTATTTAAAAATTTTTGAAACCTAACATCTGATTGGTAGGGGGAAATTAGCACTTTTTAACAATAAGACTTTTATTAATAACCCTGAAGATTTTTAATAAATACGGTAAAAGAAAAAAAAAATGATAATATTTAATATGGGCCATTTTAGCACCACTATGTCCAACTGTATGGGAATGTTAGGATCTCTAGCTGTGCTTATCACTCTTGGAGTGGGTGAAAAACAGAGTTTGGTTAAATAGATGATCAAGTAGTGATCATAGAATCAGTAGGATATAGAATCAGTAGTGATCATAGAATCAAGTAGTGATCATGATCATGTAGAGTGATCATAGAATCAGTAGTGATCATAGAATCAAGTAGTGATTATAGAATCAAGTCGTGATCATAGAATCAAGTGTGATCATAGGATCAAGTAGTGATCATAAATCAAGTAGTGATCATAGAATCAATTAGTGATCATAGAATCAAGTAGAGTTGGTTAAATAGATGACAAGTAGATTAGCAAAGGGACTGTTTTATTTTTCCAAAAAACAAGTTTCAAACAGTTTTTAAATTACTTTGCAGATCGGTTTTTTAGTGCAAAATACAGCACCCACAGCGAGAATAAGAGACTAGACGTGTTTGAGTCATTTTCAGCTTTCTAGATAATGGTAAGGTCCTGCATCATTTTCATTGCATCAGATAAATTTAAATTGATTTGTAAAATGAGCGTGATGTCAATATAATTATCCTTTCCCTGGTACCAGGCACACATTTGGAAACCCCTTCCTTCCAAGGAGTGGCTTCTTAAAAGGTTTGGAAGCTACTCTACAATGGCGACCTATGAGGATATCATTTTCTACAACAGCAATTTCAACCCAGTAAGTATTCACTGGCATTGAAAGCCATGTGAGATTGTACTCTTTGAGTGTACACTACTGTATTGATAATTGCCTAAGGGTCTGTAAGTTCTGTGAGCACAATTATATTGTCTTATATTTAGATGTCGCATTTGGTTGGAACTAGTATCCTAAAGAAGGTTATCTACTTTCCAAAGGATTTCTTCTTTGCAAAAATGATTTGTTAATCTTTGTTTCGCTGTCTATAAACTGTCCAAAAAAATGGTTCGCAATGATTTGACCCGTTTTCAACAACAAAATTTTGTTGCCTAAAATTTTGTTGCAAAAAAAATCCTGATTATTCCATCACAAAAGATTTCAAGGGGGAATATTGGTTTCAACCATTTGTTGTATAAATTTATTGAGATTTCACAGTAGGTCTGAGCATTTCTAGATGTCATGTGAGTAACATGTAAAACTATATTTCTATATTAATTTTAATTGGTCACCTTACATTTATATTTCATATTTACTTTTTGTTTCTTAGTATGAAACTGGTGTGCTCAGTATTTTGTCCATGGAAACAAATTGGGGACATGATGGTCTTCTCCAACACCTTGAAACCGCATAGATGAGGTACTATACTCTTTGGTTACCTGAAAACTAACGATTTCTAATGTGAAGAATTTATGCGAAGGTTTACTCTCAAAGCCACAGAGGTACAGAACACTTACACTAGGGTTGCCAAATTCTGGACAGGGCCGAAAGCGCCGCCGGCGTGCAAGCCACGCCATCACAAATGCTGACCACACCCAATATATGGAGACCACACAAGCTTTCAAGGGCCACCACCACCTTAAAGTATGAATTTTGTATATATATATATTTTTACCCCTACTAAACAGGTTTCTATTTACTGCTTGGATACTGCAGGAAACCCCAACACTATATAAGGGAGAGTGTTGGTACTTTCAATATAAAGTGAGACCAGTAAAAACATAAGTCCCCCCCTCCCTTCCTGAGGAAAGAATAAAAAACAAAGATGGGGTAAATGTTGCAGAAAATTAAATTTTCTCAACAAGTGAATTTTTCATTGACTCACATTAATGTTGGAAAAATCCCTTAAGAGATTCTACACTAGTTGAATCCCCCCACTACACAACCTGAAATAACGTAAAAAGAAAGACCTTTCCTCCTCTGTGAGTCTACAAGTCAGTTTACTGTACAAGTCAGAAATGAAAGAGTGTTTGAATTACCATGCTAATCACTGTGGATACAATTAATAGCAACAGGAAGGGTTCTGGTCTGGAGACAAACACCAAACCTTTCTTGGACAATGCTTAAAAATATTCTGACAGTTGGCACCTACAGTTATATACTTTCCATATCACTGTTATTACTGGAGGTCTAGAACTAATTCTTGCACTGACATATAAATCAAACCATTATAATGTATTAAAAAAATGAAATTAACTATATTTATCAATTTATAGGAGAACTGTTGACACTATTAGAAGAACAACACCTAAATAGTATCTTTTGGTAGTAAATCGGATATTTGGTGCCTGGGTTATTGTCTGTCAACGTTAGAGATGGACTAGAGCTCAAACTCGAACTCAAGCCGAACTATTTGAGTTTGAACGGACTCGGACTTCCGAGCTATCCCGGACCGGATTTTGATATTTTCGTGAATTTGATAATTATCGAATGTTCGAGGCGTGCGAATATGCGAGTAAATTCTATTATACCAATACGCAAGTAAATATCGAATTCTCGCAAGTAAAATGACTATTGTACCAATACGCGAGTAAATATCGAATATCGAATCACAAGTAAAATGTCTATTATACCTATATGCGAGTAAATATCGAATTCTCTAATCTGCGAGTAAAATGTCTATTATACCAATACGCAAGTAAATATCGAATATCGAATCCGCAAGTAAAATGTCTATTATTACCAATACGCAAGTAAATATCGAATTCTCGCAAGTAAAGACTATTGTACCAATACGCGATAAATATCGAATATCGAATCCACAAGTAAAATGTCTATTAACCTATATGCGAGTAAAATCGAATTCTCTAATCTGCGAGTAAAATGTCTATTATACCAATACGCAAGTAAATATCGAATATGACATCCGCAAGTAAAATGTCTATATAAACCATACGCGAGTAATATCGAATTAACGATCCGCAAGTAAAATGTCTATTATACCAATACGGAGTAAATATCGAATTAACGAATCCGCGAGTAAAATGTCTATTATACCAATACCCGAGTAAATATCGAATTCTCGAATCCGCGAGTAAAATGTCTATTATAACAATACGCGAGTATAAATTTGAATTCTCTAATCCGCGAGTCGTTATGGGATAATTATTGAATGTTCGAAGCGAGAGCTCGAAAGTAGCGCAGGTGAGAGTAAAATTGATTTTCGAAAGTCCTGTATTGGAACATGTTCCCCAGACCATTTCCCAGGTCCCACAGACATTTACATTAAGTTACCATTGTATTTTAATTGTATTTCATTCAAACTTTTCGAGTTCAAAAATGGACCGAACTAGGCCAACGTTGACAATTAATTTTTAAATCATTAAATGTCATGCAGATTAATTCCAGACTAGAGCATTATAAACAATGTTTAGAAATTGGACATTAGAAAACAATTGGAAATGAGAATTGGAAAATAAGGTTAAAATTAATTAAAAAGATTGAGGTATTTGACCTGTTTTCATACTTTTCCATCCACAGAAAGAAACCAAATTGGATAACGTTGAAGTTGGAAAATACATCTTACTGAATTACCTGAAAATCGTGGATCGCAAATCCAAATGGACACATCAGATATTTGATTGAGCGATTCGACTTTGAATTCTATTTCTTCTCGGTCTTTACTACCACCTCTCTGCTAATTCCCATACGGGACTGCGACATCTAATTCAGATGTAAGTATTATCAGGGTGTAGAAAATACATAAAGAAATTGTACCCTGAAAGAACTACTTGCCTCATTTAAAGTATAAATGAATATATGTAAGCAGAACTTATTTTGATATGTTTGTGTTGCTGCGTGACTTCCAGTACAATCCAGTACTTGTTTGCTCAATCTCAGCCACTCACTCCCCCAGCCCCCTAACAGACTCGACTCTTTGTGAGGGCAAGCATGCTCAGTAATCCCTATGAGGCAGCATTTGGGAGGGAATTCCCACCATGCAGTATGTACCAACTGTCACAATTCCAGTACAGCAAAACTATACATAACAGAAGAGTTTAGATATTAAGGAACTTGATTGACAGCTGGAAAGATATCTAAAGAAATAGGGGACAGACAAAAAATGTTACAGTGATAGTTGGGAAGAATTATAGTTTTGAGTAAAGGGCAATTAAAAAAGAAAAATCCTAGTGTGCAGATCCTTTAAGGAATAACATAAAAATGATTGTTTTATCAATGTTACATGTATATTATTAGAATGCTGAATTCGCTTCCTGTTACGTTTCTTTCTAAATGGAGAATTGATGGGGGTACCCCAATTCTACATTTTATTGAATAGGATTGACATACTATCTTTTTATCTTTAAAATAATATCACAAAATTGCAGCGGACCCAACCATTAATATTTGATTTTTTTAAAGAAATGTACTGACATTTGTTAAATTTTAAAAGTCAGAAACCACCCGACTAGTAAAACTCAAGGGGACAGATCCTACTTCTTCTAGCTCATTTATTGGCCAGCCCAACTTGACTGGTGATGTGCAGTACAGTCTAGATGAGTTCAGTAAAAACTTTTTTTTTATTTTTGAGAGCTAATTTCCCAGTGTACAGTAGAAATTGTACTGTAGGTTTGCAGTTGAAGCTTCCAAATTCCCTAGAATTATACTATATAGTGTATGTGTGTATGTATGGGTTTTTTGGTTTTTTTTTTTTTACGTTATGGGCATTTTGTGGACAATTACAATACAATTATCTCTATTATAAAGGAGATCACCTTTTATTATTAGACATTGGATAAGGTTAGAGTGAGTAGAAGTGCAATAACAAATTCTTAGAAAACTATGAGGCAAGTACTAAACATGTTTTGACTTACAGGTCTATAACTCTCTCCTCCTTAACTAAATTTGTATACATTTAAAATGCCTTAGGTTGACATGAAGGAGTCTTTCTCCTTTGAAAAAGAAAACACAACAATCCTTTTAAGTTAGAGATTTTTATTGGTGGTACGGGAAGGGCAGGTAAGGAAGTAAAAACTACTGGTATTAATGCATATAGATCTGGTTATCCAGGGATACTTTCCGATTGCCATTTGGAGTCAGGAAGGAATTTTTTCCCCCTTTTTAGCTGGGGGTTTTTTGGCCTTCCTCTGGGTCAACTGTTAGGTAGGGTTAAAAAAAAGAGGGTGAATAGGTTGGACTGAGTGGACGTATATCTTTATTCAACCTTAATTACTATGTTACTATGAAGTATCCAATATGCTCCTTTTCCTCATACGGTATTTATACTCCAAACAGTAAGGAATGATGCACATACGGAAATTGGCACCAGGATTTTACCATGTACTGATCAATGGGATTCATTACTACAAGACAATATAACTATACAGATAAATAAAATACTGGCATTGTTTTGTCTATTAGAGTGATCAGGCTGGATCGATCTTATGATTTCATGTCTCCAGAAACTCTTAGTGATATTGTGGAATGGCTTGTCAAACATTTTGAAGCAAAGAACACTGAATGGTAATAGAGCTGAGCATTATGGGGCCAGAAATATTGATATGGGAATTAACGTTAAGTGTGTACTAGAAAAGAGATGTGTTAGGCAATATTTAAAGTGCTACCACTGTATTCCTGTTGCTAACTAATGCACCAAGCTGGTCCCTGTTAATCCATAACATTTTAAAGTTCATTCAGTTAAATGTATTTTCTAGTGGTGGGGTATACCTTGGGCTGTACCTTCTGTTGACTTATATTCATGTTTAAATTCTCTGTAAAATCTATGTTACTGCGGAAATAGTCATCAATGTACCATAAACTATATGAACTTATAGTCTAATGGCTTCAAATAAAGCAGGAATAAACAGAATCAACCAGTGATAAACAAACGGAAAGAAAAAAGACCAATTTTATGGGAAGTTCTGTATTCTTTTCCTTTCTGTTTGGGCTTGGGAGCAAGGTCAATATGATCTGCATTCGTATCCAGGTCTGGCCTTGAGTGGTCCATCCTTTCTCTTTTCTTTTCATCTGCATTATCTTAAGGAACCTACAATCAATACATATTAAAGTTCCTACTTGAAATTTAACATTTTGCATTGTGTCTCCTTTTTAAGGCTGTTACAGCAACAAACAGACTCAGCAAGATTGGATAGAAGTCACATGGAAACGATCTTTGCACTTGTCCACTAAAGATATTATGGAAGTCAATCCTAGATTTGATCCAGAAGCCATAGTCCGCATTTTTGGTATAAGGCAGAAATCACATTTAAATGGGTTTTTTTGCCGTTGTTATTTTAAGGACCAGAAAAGAAAGATAGAAATAAAAAATAATAACTCATAATTGCTAACTGGCAGAATGCTGTAACTGTCACAACTCAAATCAGTGGCATTGTGGAGAAATCATGACTTTAACTCTGCAGCTTCTTGCATTTCCTGATTTCTGCAGCTTCCCTCCATTGTGTCCTGGACCCAGATTCCCAGTTGCACATGCTCAGTCAATCTCTAGTCCCTTTCCTTCTAACCTAGTCATAATTTTCAGTTGTCTACGGGGTAACCTGACATTGACCCTGTAATAAAAACCAGGCAGTAAAAAACAACAACTGGTGAAGAAACCAATATGCATATCAATAAAATTACAAATAATGATTAAATATCTATTATTTTCTGCAATGAATTCATGTAGTAAACAAAAAAGCATTTAAACAAGATATGATTTAGAATTTAAATTCAGTAGACACTTCTGCTTGATGAGAGCTTTGCACGCTTTGGATTCTTTAGTTAATCTTTAGAGTAGTCACCTGGGATGGGTTTACCTTCAATTGCAGTCAAAACACCTTAATGTGAGGCAGCCCTCCGTTACACTCCTCGGGTCAATAGCACATAATAGCAGGATGTGGGTTTAGGGACATTGTTCTGGTGAAAAAAAACCATATTGGAAAAAACAAACCATATGGCATGGCATGTTGCATGGAATGTTGTGGTAGCCATGCTGGTTAAATGTGCTTGTATTTTGAGCAAATCAGCAACAGTTATCACAGTTTACCACATAACTACATATTTGTTCCCTCGTAGATTATATGTCTTCAATATACATCTACATATATAAAATATTAAAAATCCCCATACAAATAATTATATATAATGGTTCTCCACTCAAGTAGTTTGATGCTCCACAGCAGATGGCATTGTGTTATTATTGATAACTTATACGGGGTATTCAATAAAAGTTCTTATTATTTAAAATGGTGTTAATTTTGCCCCAACCAATCAGTCTTATTAACATTAAAGGCTAACCTGATTGGTTGGGGCAAAATTAGCACCATTTTAAACGATAAGAACTTTTATTGAATAACCCTGATAGTGTATCTTCTAGACTTAGAGGTTTCATTTGAGGTTGCTATTACCCTGCAAGAACCAATCATATATCAGATTTTTATTGGTCTTCATCTGATTGGTTGCAGCAAAATAATAACACAGACAAATGCACCTATTACCGTATATAATCGAGTATAAACGTCCCAAGTATAACCGAGGGTACCTAGTTTTAGGTAAAAAAAAGAGAAACACATATGACTAAGTATAAAACGCGGGGTAGTATTTGTCACTTAAGATGTTTGGAAACTACAACTCCCAGCATGCTTTATTGCTGGAGAGTTGTAGTTTTCAACATCTTAAGTGGCAAATACTTGCAAATAGGGGTAAATCCTCCTTTACTTGTGCATACAATATGCACAAATAAGAAGGTTTTACTTTATTTGTAAATATGCCCTCCCTGGCGTCCGTGGTATTCTCCTACCTTGTCGCCTACAATCCTCAGTGCGCATCCGGATGATGTCACTACTCGGCGTGCAAAGTGAGAGGCGGGGTAGTGACATCATCTGGATGCGCCACTGAGGATGCGGATCGCTGGCCGCCGGACCAAGGTAAGAGGAAGGTTGACTCGGGTATAAACCGAGGTAAGATTTTCAGGCTTTTTTTAAAGCCTGAAACATCGGTTTATACTCGCGTATATACAGTATTTCATAAACCTCTGTTGTTATTTTGAAAAATAAAATTTGTTTGAACTGTGTTTAAAAGATTTTAAATGTAAAACTTTTTATTTATTAAACCAAAAATGTTTTGTTTTGATTTCAGGCTTTACGATTAACAACACCAGCATTTTACAGAAAATTGATTTCATAGTAAACTCAGAGCTTTGATCAACGTGACGAAAATGGCATTGTGCTGGAAGTTAAAAGGAAGTGACAACAGTCTCTGCGACAAATCTTGAGTTTCTGCTCGATTTTAACATGTGTGTTGAAAAGGTAACAATTACAGAGTATAAGTACCCAGCTAATGGCCTTGGGGAGCATGTGCCTGATTAAATAAATATTCAGCCCAGAGTCTATAAACAAGGGGTTTTAGTATACATACTGTGATCACATGAATGAAAAGCCTCCAACCACGTCAAGGTAACCCCAGTCTGGAAGGTCTAAGTCTAACCTTTTCAATTTCTTTTACTTCAATAACTTAGCAAACTTTACATCTCTCATTCTAACACACTGGATCCATATAAAGGCTCTCTCACTTCCCCAGCCCTTTGGCTTTTTAAAATGAGGGAAGAGGCCATCCAGTGATTTATATTAAAGACATAGGACCTCCAATAAAAGGGGCGTGTGGGTGCTATTACCACAGGAGGTTGACCAAGCCTCCCAATAAAAAATACATACAATACAAGGACAAGCCCATGAGTCTGTCTAAGTGGGGGGTGTTATGGGTGAGAGTGGAACAGTGGTGGAGTTATAGTGTGGCCCCCATTAGCAGTACGTTGATCATCCTTTGCACTAAAGTTTGTGTTTCCAGTAGTCTACCATGGGTCTACTCAAAAACAATGAACTATTTTGGAGGCATTCATTTGGTGAGTAACTGATTATTTTTTCTCCTTAGCTTACGGTCCAAACTATTTCTTTTGATGTAAGACAAGAAGTGATGTTGTTCCTTTTTGAGCAGCTGGCTCCCAATCTAAGACTTTTCACGTTTGAACAGATGGAAATGTTAGTTCTGAATTCAAATACTTCCTTTCTGGCATCAGCATTGAAGTCTTGGATCTCATTCCCAAGGAATAAGCTGTGTTCAATTTTATTACCTGTAAGTATCAAACTTGGCTTTTGAAACCTTTGTTCAAAGCCCAGCATATTTATTGAATCTGTATTTATGTAGAATTTATTATAAAGCACCACTTGGGTAAGCAGCGCTGTACATGATAAAGTTCTCATAGTTAAAAATGGTGCTAATTTTGCCCCAACCAATCAGATCTTATACTTTGCAAGCTACATGATTGGTTGGAGCAAAGTTAGCACTATTTTTAACGATAAGAACTTTTATTGAATAACGTAGTATATTATTCAAGAGGACAAAGAATCTGTTGCACACCTATAGCGATATAAAATTAATTTTATGAGATTAGGACAGAAGATGGGGTCGACTGTAAATTTTCCGCCTGGCCCGATCTTTGTTTTTCCAATAAACTGCTTGACGAAAAACAGAAAAGAGGTTTTGACATTTGAAGCGATCCGATCGAAATGTCAGAATTGCTCCAAATGTTGAACCCGTGTAGAGGCACCTTAAGCTTTGCTTTGTTGTTTTTAACAAATGGAAAATCCCAATGAAATTTTACAATTTATAAAATAATAAATTTGACCAATCATCCAGTAGTACCAATGATCATTATTTTCTTTTGTGTACTAAGCACTGTTTGCTAATTTCCCCTACATCTTTATTTTCTTTCAAAGCACAACATCTCTACTATAAGAAATCACCAAGTCCGCTGTCTAATGCTGGATGGACTTTGGCGAATACTGAGAGGAGGATTCAACCATTTTTCCTCGGATGATTGGGAAACCTTATTTAATGTGGATCTTCCCATCTTCCTTCCCTGCATCCAAAAAACTCAGCTCTCTTCACTGACTCTTGGGTTGGTTAAGAACTGCTCAAGCTTTCAAATGATGTAAGTAGACTTCTAAATTACTATGTACATCTTAGTTATCTGACTATACCTGTTTTCTGTAACCCAATAAATAGATGGAAAGCTTGGTGGCCCTTTCTCACAGAGAATAAACTTTAACATTAATAAACTCGCCTATTGACTTGACTATTTGACCATTATTTCTTTCTAAAAAAGGAAGGTATTAATACACACCTAAATGTTTCATACATCCCTGTCTTGGTTTTTCTACATTGCAGAGTCAAAGGTCTTGATGCAGCATTTGAATACATGACTCTTGAAACCATAGAAGAAGTAGCCTCTTGGATTATCACATTTTTGAGAAGCACAAGTATGTTTTCCATCTTTCATTATTTAATAATAAGATTAAAAGGCTTCATGTACTTTTAATTTACTGTCATTCAGTTTACAATTACTGCAACATATTTCTCTAGAGCAGAATTCCTCAATTCTCCTGCAAAGTCCTACAGGGAGATTCAATAAAAGTTCTTATTGTTAAAAACGATAAGAACTTTTATTGAATAACCCTGCTAATGTTCTATCTATGGTTATATATACAACAATATATTTGTTTCAGTATTGCCTTATGGTGGTAACACCCCAGAATACCATTCTGATCCCCATCTCACGTCCCTGACATTTTGGCTCCCACTATATTGTAGTGCCATCTCTGCTTTTATGTCTTCCCGCTTCCTCTGTCAGAACCTGGACAAGAATTAATTTGTAATTATTCCCATCCTCCAGCTCTGTTTAGCTACCTGAAATAAAATTAGTATTAATGACTAGAGATGTCCGAACTTCGCAAAATCCGGTCCATTCGAGGATCCACGAATTTTAGAAAAAAATTGGAAAATTCGAAAATCTGCGAGCGGACCCATTAAAATGAAAAATATCCTCGAAGTTACGAGATTTATCGTAATTTCAAAAATACGTATTTTCGAAAATACGAGTAATCCTCGTAATTTCGAAAATTTTCGAAAATACGTATTTCCGAAAATACGAGAAATCCTTGTAATTTCGAAAATTTTCGAAAATATGAGAAATCCGTGGTTCGGAAGTTCAGAAGGCGGAAAATCGGGAAAAATCCGCCGTTCGCGAACGGGATAAATCTGCGGCGGATCCGGGTTCGGATCCGAGAACAGGCCATCCCTATTAATGACCAGAGATCTCCGAAACTCTGAAGATTTGTTACGTTTTTGGATTTATGGAACTCGGGAAAAACCTGAAGATCCAAAAACAGAACGTACTTTCGAAATGCATTTTCCATGGTTACCGAATGTACGAAGTTGTTTTTGGTAATCCTCGAAAATAACCTTGAAAGTTCGATAACCCTCGAAAATCCGATCAGAAACTACTTACGATCGTATTTTTGAGGGATACCAAACATTTGAGGTTATTTTTGAGAGTTACCGAAAATAACCTTATACATTTGGTAACCATCGAATTTAAGTTACAAAGTCCCGAAACCCGAACAATCTGCCCAGTTTCAGATGAAACATTTCGGATTTCGGGACTGAGGGGTTCCGTGTCGGACCTGGATCCTATCTCTGTTAATGACACACTATAATCCCATCTCCTCAAATATATTGCTTGGGAGTAACACTAGAATCTAATGCTTGTGAAGGTTCTCATTCATCCAGGTCATGGTATATCTGTTGTATTCAATTAGATCAACTGGACTTGAAATGTAGTTCTTGAAGACGTTTCGCTAGTCATCCGACTGGCTTTCTCAATTCAGAATGACTTGTACAAGAATCTGTGGCAATTATGTACCCTGGAAAATCCCAATTAGCATATCACAGCCAGGTGTTAAGGGTGTGATTAGATAGTGGCTAAGAGGTGTTTATAGAACGCCCGAGTAAGGAGTTAAAACAGCATTGTACATGGCAGACAGTTGGTGTCGAACCCCCCCACCTCTATTTAGGCTTGGTTTCTTTATTTTCACATAAATGGCCTCCTTAACACCTCTCTTGACCAGTCACGTTCCTTCGCCAGTATGTTACATTACAATCTTCAAAGGTATGTCCTTTATCCTTAAGATGCAGATACACGGCTGAGTCCTGACCCGAGGAATTGGCTCTTCTGTGCTGGGCCATACGTTGATGCAGTTGCTGTTTGGTCTCCCCCACATACAAATCAGAGCATTCTTCACTGCACTGCACCGCATATATGATGTCGCTTTTCTTGTGTTTTGGTATTGGTCTTTTGGATGTACCATTGCTGCCTCAGTGTGTTGTTCGGTTTAAAGCAGACAGGGATACGATGTTTTTTGAAAATTCTTCTTAATTTCTCAGAGACCCCTGCTACATATGGGATGACCATGTTCTTCCTCCTGTCTTGCTTTTCCCCTTCACTGTTGGTATTTGTGCCAAACAAAGGCAACAGAACAAGTTCTCTATTCTGTCATCCCAGAACACCCACAAGGGGAACAACTGCCTTGGATACAAAAAGAGGAAGTGTCACTTCATTAAACAAGGGAATGGGTGAGAATTTTGCCATCACTCCTAAAGCCATCCCTGTGGGTGCATATTGTAACAGCCACAGAAGCCTCAATCCACAATAACAAGGTACCACAGAGTGAGGCAGAACAACTTCGCCTTAAGGTATCTGCAGCCTTAGCCAGTGCTAAAACTCCTTCATCTAACCTGACCCACACAGGAAAGAAAAGCCTTAACATCTCTCAAGAAAGATTCCAGTATCACCATTCTACTGACACAAGGGAAAATGCACAGTGGTACTCAACACCTCAACTACACATGCCAAGATGACCCATGCTCTGGCCGATAACAACAAAAAGGGATCCCACCAGCCATTTCAAGAAAAGGGTCATAGACTTACTACAACACCTTCAAAAGTAAACCATTCATCGAGCAATGTATCATCGCCTCTGCCCTGGTGAGGCACATCCATGCATATATGGACTCCCAAAGATACATAGGAAGGGACACCACTAAGACCTATAGTCAGCAGCATCAACTCTGTAACATACAGGTGGCAAAATACCTAGCCAACATATTAGGACCATTGGTGGGAATTTCAAGCATCACATCCAAAACTCTCAGGATTTCACCAACAAGATTAAGATAAAGTACTCGGTGCAGAAGAAACTATGGTGTCCTATGATGTGACATCTCTCTTCATCTCTCTTCACCTGTATACCCACCAAGGAGGCTGTTGTTCTATAGTTCTATAAGCAAAAACATGGATGTGCTATGGGATCTCCAGTTTCACCCATTGGGGCCAACCTTTACATGGAGGAGGTGGAAAACAGGCGCTTAATACCTTTAAGGGCATAAAACCCAGCCACTGGTTCAGATATGTGGATGACACCTGGGTTAAATTAACCAGAAGGAAGTACAAGCTTTCAAAGAAAACATTAATGCGGTAGACCAAAACATCAAATTTGAAAGTGAAGAGGTACAAAACAACAAACTGGCCTTCTTGGACTGCTTGGTAGAAGTTAAGGAAAATGGTAAACTGGAAGTAGAGGTTTACAGAAAACCACACACACAGATCAGTATTTGATGTTTGACTCCCACCACCCTTTAGATCACAAGCTGGGTGTCATCAGAACCCTGCAACACAGAGCTGAGAACATCCCCACTAGCACAGAGGCGAAGGCTAAAGAAATGAAACATCTCAGAGGAGCCCTTAAACTTGTGGATATCCAGACTGGGCCTTTGTCAAAAGAAGTAGAAGGAAAGAAAAGAACAAGTATACCAACAGTGAAGGGGAAAAGCAAGACAGGAGAAAGAACATGGTCATCCCATATGTAGCAGGGGTCTCAGAGAAGAATTTTCAAAAAACACCGTATCCCTGTCTCTTTAAACCGAACAACAAACTGAGGCAGCAATTGGTACATCCGAAAACCCAATACCAAAACACAAGATAAGTGACACATATACGTAGTGCAGTGAAGAATGCTCTGATTTGTATGTGGGGGAGACCAAACAGAAACTGCATCAACGTATGGCCCAGCACAGAAGAGCCAATTCCTCGGGTCAGGACTCAGCCGTGTACCTGCATCTTAAGGCTAAAGGACATACCTTTGAAGATTGTAATGTTAACATATTGGCAAGGAACGTGACTGGTTCAAGAGAGGTGTTAAGGAGGCCATTTATGTAAAAATAAAGAAACCAAGCCTAAATAGAGGTGGGGGGGTTCGACACCAACTGTCTGCCATGTACAATGCTGTTTTGACACCTTACACTGGCGTTCCTATAACACCTCTTAGCCACTATCCAATCACGCCCTTAACACCTGGCTGTGATATGCTAATTGGGATTTTCCAGGGTACATAATTGCCACAGATTCTTGTACAAGTCATTCTGAATTGAGAAAGCCAGTCGGATGACGGCGAAACGTCTTCAAGAACTACATTTCAAGTCCAGTTGATCTAATGAATACAACAGATATACTAAGATCTAATCTTTCAGACCGTAGAGCGATATTTTCCCCAGCGTTACTTACCAGACTGCAATGCAGTAAATCCCTTTTGCGAGATTTACAGCATTTACTGTGCAGTGCTATTTCCACTGTGGACCTGACACTGCAAAATTTGGTTAAAACCTGCACTAACCAGAAAAAACATTGGCTAGCGTCGGTTTTATACTAATTTTGCCGATATAGCATCACCCACCTTATTTTGTCTATTAAAAAAGACTAGCCTATATGGATATCTAATATGCATGTATTATCTCTGCACAAAAAAGGTATTATCACATATTTTATTTTTTTTTAGGATGTGACAGCAATGATTGGCTGATTTCAAACTTTCAACGATTTAGGATTGCGGTTAACGTTACTGTAATTTTAGAGCTGAATTCGAATTTTAATCCGGTAAAATTTTTTAATTGTGCTTTAAAATGCAACCAACCAATGATCACTAACATTGTAGCATGTAGATCTTATAGATCATGAACAGGAATTTCCAAATTTATATTTTGTCACTTCTTTGTAGCTTGACGTCCTCGAAGAGCTCACAGCCAATCAAATCGGAGAGGTTGTCCTATATGTAGAAGCAGCTCGCACCAATGTTTCTGTGATGGAACACATCTTTGACGTACTTGAAAATGTTCCCTCTAATAAACGTTTGTCAAATCTGGGAGATTTCTGGGATAGTTTCAACAATGTCTTTAAAACGGTATTAAAAAAACTTGCATTTCTAATAATCATGTCATTTCTAATAATTGTGTCATTTTTAGGGCTGAAAAAAACTATTTGGTTGTAATATGAACGCCAAATTAATTTTTTTTAAAGAAGGTTCTAGTATTTTTTTTTATCGTTAACCAGAAGGTAATAAAAAAAAGAGCCCTTTTCTTTCCAATACATTTAAAGGGAAATTCTCATTTGTTTCTTTTCAAAAACCCCAAAACATGGTACTAATGATGCATTACCCGTGTATTGTAAAATAACCCCTTAAATAATCTATTTAGTTGAAAAAACAAATATTGTCACAAAGTGGAAGCTTGTTTACAAAAAAGGATTCACAAGGATCTGAGTCTTTGGTCGGAATTTATAAACCTGCGGTATTTGAAGTTTACTACCCCCCCATGAGATAGGAGGCCACCCCCCTACCCCCTCCATGATCAGATGTTTAACAGCTGATCGCGCGTATGAATGAAACATATGTGCGATCAGCTGTTTAAAAGACTGGAGCTGAACTTCCGGTTCAATTCCAGAAGTTCAGGCCTGGTCTTTTAAACAGCTGATCGCACATATGTTTCATTCATTTGTGTGATCAGCTGTTTTAAAGCAGTAGATTGTGGGCTTGTGGCGGGCCCTACTTTCGTAGGGCCACTATAGGGGTAGTTAGACCACTGATACCACGGTTTTCCTTAAAGTACAGTATGGCTGTAGCCATACATTTACATTCTCTGTCATACATTTTTAGCCGCACAATACCAAGGGGCAGTAGACTGCTGATATGGTATTGTATAGGCAATCATAAGATGTTACTTGCTGTATTGATGGATGAATCATTGGTAAATATCCTTATTCACCAGTTCAGAGAAGGGTCATTATAATCTACCTACAGTTTTCTTGATTGTTTCTCTACAGAATTCCACAGTAACGTTCACAGATGAGGTGAAATACGTCATGCTGAATCGCACCTCCATTGTCTTGCTGGAATATTATTACATCATTACAGAACAAGAATTTTATAACTGGGTGACGGTTCGTTTGGACTTTGTTTTAAATGAGATTGACCAAACCATTCTTGGGCGGATTCCACTTTCCATCTCCTGCTTTTCTTTCGAGACCATGTAAGCAGCACTTTTCCTATTTTAAAATTAACGTTTTTTTTTTTTTAAATATTATAAATAAATTCAATTAAAGTTCTTACCAGTTAAAATGGTGCTAATTTTGCCCCAACCAATCAGATCTTATTTAAAATTTTTTGAAACCTAACATCTGATTGGTAGGGGCAAAATTAGCACTATTTTTAACAATAAGAACTTTTATTAATAACCCTGAAGATTTTTAATAAATACGGTAAAAGAAAAAAAAAATGATAATATTTAATATGGGCCATTTTTAGCACCACTATGTCCAACTGTATATGGGAATGTTAGGATCTCTAGCTGTGCTTATCACTCTTGGAGTGGGTGAAAAACAAGAGTTTGGTTAAATAGATGATCAAGTAGTGATCATAGAATCATGTAGTGATCATAGAATCAAGTAGTGATCATAGAATCAAGTAGTGATCATAGAATCATGTAGTGATCATAGAATCAAGTAGTGATCATAGAATCAAGTAGTGATTATAGAATCAAGTCGTGATCATAGAATCAAGTCGTGATCATAGGATCAAGTAGTGATGTATAAATCAAGTAGTGATCATAAAATCTGGCAGTGTTCATAGAATCAATTAGTGATCATAGAATCAAGTAGAGTTTGGTTAAATAGATGATCAAGTAGATTAGCAAAGGGACTGTTTTTATTTTTCCAAAAAACAAGTTTCAAACAGTTTTTAAATTACTTTGCAGAATCAGCGTTTTAAGTGCAAAATACAGCACCACAAGCGAGAATAAGAGACTAGACGTGTTTGGATTCATTTTCAGCTTTCTAGATAATGGTAAGGTCCTGCATCATTTTCATTGCATCAAGATAAATTTAAATTGATTTGTAAAATGAGCGTGATGTCAATATAATTATCCTTTCCCTGGTACCAGGCACACATTGTGAAACCCCTTCCTCTTCCAAGGAGTGGCTTCTTAAAAGGTTTGGAAGCTACTCTACAATGGCGACCTATGAGGATATCATTTTCTACAACAGCAATTTCAACCCAGTAAGTATTCACTGGCATTGATAAGCCATGTGAGATTGTACTCTTTGAGTGTACACTACTGTATTGATAATTGCCTATAGGGTCTGTAAGTTCTGTGAGCACAATTATATTGTCTTCATATTTAGATGTCTGCATTTTGGTTGGAACTAGTATTCCTAAAGAAGGTTATCTACTTTCCAAAGGATTTCTTCTTTGCAAAAATGATTTGTTAATCTTTGTTTCGCTGTCTATAAATCTGTCCAAAAAAATGGTTTCGCAATGATTTGACCCGTTTCAACAACAAAATTTTGTTGCCTAAAATTTTGTTGCAAAAAAAATCCTGATAATTCCATCACAAAAGATTTCAAGGGGGAATATCTGGTTTCAACCATTTGTTGTATAAATTTATTGAGATTTCACAGTAGGTCTGAGCATTTCTAGATGTCATGTGAGTAACACTGTAAAACTATATTTCTATATTAATGTTTTAATTGGTCACCTTACATTTATATTTCATATTTACTTTTTGTTTCTTAGTATGAAACTGGTGTGCTCAGTATTTTGTCCATGGAACAAATTGGGGACATGATGGTCTTCTCCAACACCTTGAACCGCATAGATGAGGCTACTATACTCTTTGGTTACCTGAAAACTTTAACGATTTCTAATGTTGAAGAATTTATGCGAAGGTTTACTCTCAAAGCCACAGAGGTACAGAACACTTACATAGGGTTGCCAAATTCTGGACAGGGCCGAAAGCGCCGCCGGCGTGCAAGCCACGCCATCACAAATGCTGACCACACCCAATATATGGAGACCACACAAGCTTTCAAGGGCCACCACCACCTTAAAGTATGAATTTTGTATATATATATATTTTTACCCCTATCTAAACAGGTTTCTATTTACTGCTTGGATAACTGCAGGAAACCCCAACACTATATAAAGGGAGAGCTGTTGGTACTTTCAATATAAAGTGAGACCAGTAAAAACATAAAGTCCCCCCCTCCCCTTCCTGAAGGAAATAATAAAAACAAAGATGGGGTAAATGTTGCAGAAAATTAATATTTTCTCAACTAAGTGAATTTTTCATTGACTCACATTAATGTGTGGAAAAATCCCTTTAAGAAGATTCTACACTAGTTGAATCCCTCCCACTACAACCTGAAATAACGTAAAAAGAAAGACCTTTCCTCCTCTGTGATGTCTCACAAGTCAGTTTACTGTACAAGTCAGAAATGAAAGAGTGTTTGAATTACCATGCTAATCACTGTGGATACAATTAATAGCAACAGGAAGGGTTCTGGTCTGGAGACAACACCAAACCTTTCTTGGACAATGCCTTAAAAATATTCTGGACAGTTGGCAACCCTACAGTTATATACTTTCCATATCACTGTTATTACTGGAGGTCTAGAACTAATTCTTGCACTGACATATAAATCAAAACATTATAATGTATTAAAAAAATGAAATTAACTATATTTATCAATTATATAGGAGAACTGTTGACACTATTAAGAAGAACAAAACCTCAAATAGTATCTTTTGGTAGTTAAATCGGATATTTGGTGCCCTGGGTTATTGTCTGTCAACGTTAGAGATGGACTAGAGCTCAAACTCGAACTCAAGCCGAACTATTTGAGTTTGAACGGACTCGGACTTCTCGAGCTATCCCGGACCTGGATTTTTGATATTTTCGTGACTTTTGATAATTATCGAATGTTCGAGGCGTGCGAATATGCGAGTAAAATGTCTATTATACCAATACGCAAGTAAATATCGAATTCTCGCAAGTAAAATGACTATTGTACCAATACGCGAGTAAATATCGAATATCGAATCCACAAGTAAAATGTCTATTATACCTATATGCGAGTAAAATCGAATTCTCTAATCTGCGAGTAAAGTCTATTATACCAATACGCAAGTAAATATCGAATATCGAATCCGCAAGTAAAATGTCTATTATACCAATACGCAAGTAAATATCGAATTCTCGCAAGTAAAATGACTATTGTACCAATACGCGATTAAATATCGAATATCGAATCCACAAGTAAAATGTCTATTATACCTATATGCGAGTAAATATCGAATTCTCTAATCTGCGAGTAAAATGTCTATTATACCAATACGCAAGTAAATATCGAATATCGAATCCGCAAGTAAAATGTCTATTATAACAATACGCGAGTAAATATCGAATTAACGAATCCGCAAGTAAAATGTCTATTATACCAATACGCGAGTAAATATCGAATTAACGAATCCGCGAGTAAAATGTCTATTATACCAATACCCGAGTAAATATCGAATTCTCGAATCCGCGAGTAAAATGTCTATTATAACAATACGCGAGTAAATTTTGAATTCTCTAATCCGCGAGTCGTTCATGGGATAATTATCGAATGTTCGAACGCGAGAGCTCGAAAGTAGCGCAGGTGAGAGTAAAATTGAGTTTTCGAAAGTCCTGGATATTGGAACATGTTCCCCAGACCATTTCCCAGGTCCCACAGACATTTACATTAAGTTACCATTGATATTTTAATTGTATTTCATTCAAACTTTTCGAGTTCAAAAATGGACCGAACTAGGCCAACGTTGACAATTAATTTTTTAAATCATTAAATGTCATGCAGATTAATTCCAGACTAGAGCATTATAAACAATGTTTAGAAAATTGGACATTAGAAAACAATTGGAAAATGAGAATTGGAAAATAAGGTTAAAATTAATTAAAAAGATTGAGCTATTTAGACCTGTTTTCATACTTTTCCATCCACAGAAAGAAACCAAATTGGATAACGTTGAAGTTGGAAAATACATCTTACTGAATTACCTGAAAATCGTGGAATCGCAAATCCAAATGGACACATCAGAGTATTTGATTGAGCGATTCGACTTTGAATTCTATTTCTTCATCAGGTTCTTTACTAACCAGACTCTCTTGCTAATTCCCATACGGGACTGCGACACTCTAATTCAGATGTAAGTATTATCAGGGGTGTAGAAAATACATTAAAGAAATTGTACCCTGAAAGAACTACTTGCCTCATTTAAAGATATAAATGAATATATGTAAGCAGAACTTATTTTGATATGTTTGTGTTGCTGCGTGACTTCCAGTACAATCCAGTACTTGTTTTGCTCAATCTCAGCCACTCACTCCCCCAGCCCCCTAACAGACTCTGACTCTTTGTGAGGGCAAGCATGCTCAGTAATCCCTATGAGGCAGCATTTGGAGAGGGAATTTCCCACCATGCAGTTCATGTACCAACTGTCACAATTCCAGATACAGCAAAACTATACATAACAGAAGAGTTTATGATATTAAGGAACTTGATTGACAGCTGGAAAGATATCTAAAGAAATAGGGGACAGACAAAAAAATGTTACAGTGATAGTTGGGAAGAATTATAGTTTTGAGTAAAGGGCAATTAAAAAAAGAAATCCTAGTGTGCAGATCCTTTAAGGAATAACATAAAAATGATTGTTTTATCAATGTTACCATGATATATAATAGAATGCTGAATTCGCCTTCCTGTACAGTTTCTTCTAAATGGAGAATTGTATGGGGAGTACCCCAATTCTACATTATTTATTGAATTAGGATCTGAACTACTATCTTTTTATCTTTAAAATAATATCACAAAATTGCAGCTGGACCCAACCATTAATATTTGATTTCTTTTAAAGAAATGTACTGACATTTGTTAAATTTTAAAAGCTCAGAAACCACCCGACTAGTAAAACTCAAGGGGACAGATCCTACTTCTTCTAGCTCATTTATTGGCCAGTCCCAACTTGACTGGTGCATGTGCAGTACAGTCTAGATGAGTTCAGTAAAAACTTTTTTTTAATTTTTGAGAGCTAATTTCCCAGTGTACAAGTAGAAATTGTACTGTAGGTTGCAGTTGAAGCTTCCAAATTCCCTAGAATTATACTATATAGTGTATGTGTGTATGTATGGGTTTTTTGGTTTTTTTTTCTTTTTACGTTATGGGCATTTTAGTGGACAATTAACAATACAATTATCTCTATTATACAGGAGATCACCTTTTATTATTAGACATTGGATAAAGGTTAGGAGTAGAAGTGCACATAACAAATTCTTAGAAAACTATGAGGCAAGTACTAAACATGTTTTCGTACTTACAGGTCTATATCTCTCTCCATCCTTAACTAAATTTGTATACATTTAAAATCTGCCTTAGTGCTTGACATGAAGGAGTCTTTCTCCTTTGAAAAAGAAAACACAACAATCCCTTTGAAGTTAGAGATTTTTATTGCGTGGTACTGGGAAGGGCAGTAAGGAAGTAAAACTACTGGTATTAATGCATATAGATCTGGTTAATCCAGGGATACTTTCCGATTGCCATTTGGAGTCAGGAAGGAATTTTTTCCCCCTTTTTAGCTGGTTTTTTTTTGCCTTCCTCTGGGTCAACTGTTAGGTAGGGTTAAAAAAAAAGAGGGTGAATAGGTTGGACTTGATGGACGTATGTCTTTATTCAACCTTAATTACTATGTTACTATGAAGTATCCAATATGGCTCCTTTTCCTCATACGGTATTTATACTCCAAAACAGTCAAGGAATGATGCACATACGGAAATCTGGCACCAGGATTTTACCATGTACTGATCAATGGGATTACATTACTACAAGACAATATAACTATACAGATAAATAAAATACTGGCATTGTTTTGTCTATTATAGAGTGATCAGGCTGGATCGATCTTATGATTTCATGTCTCCAGAAACTCTTAGTGATATTGTGGAATGGCTTGTCAACATTTTGAAGCAAAGAACACTGAATGGTAATAGAGCTGAGCATTATGGGGCCAGAAATATTGATATGGGAATTAACGTTAAGTGTGTACTAGAAAAGATGATGTGTTAGGCAATATTTAAAGTGCTACCACTGTATATTCCTGTTGCTTAACTAATGCACCAAGCTGTCCCTGTTAATCCATAAAACATTTATTAAGTTCATTCAGTTAAATGTATTTTCTAGTGGTGGGGTATACCTTGGGCTGTACCTTCTGTTGACTTATATTTCCATGTTTAAATTCTCTGTAAAATCTATGTTACTGCGGAAATAGTCATCAATGTACCATAAACTATACATGAACTTATAGTCTAATGGCTTCAATATAAAGCAGGAATAACATGAAATCAACCAGTGATAAACAGAACGGAAAGAAAAAGACCAATTTTTATGGGAAGTTCTGTATTCTTTTTCCTTTCTGTTTGGGCTTCTGGGAGCAAGGTCAATATGATCTGCATTCGTATCCAGGTCTGGCCTTGAGTGGTCCATCCTTTTCCTCTTTTCTTTTCATCTGCATTATCTTAAGGACACCTACAATCAATACATTATTAAAGTTCCTACTTGTAAATTTAACATTTTGCATTGTGTCTCCTTTTTAAGGCTGTTACAGCAACAAACAGACTCAGCAAGATTGGATAGAAGTCACATGGAAACGATTCTTTGCACTTGTCCCACTAAAAGATATTATGGAAGTCAATCCTAGATTTGATCCAGTAAGCCATAGTCCGCATTTTTGGTATAAGGCAGAAATCACATTTAAAATGGGTTTTTTTGCCGTTGTTATTTAAAGGACAAGAAAAGAAAGATAGAAATAAAATCTAATAGATTCTATAATTGCTAACTGGCAGATAGCTGTAACTGTCACATCTCAAATCAGTGGCATTGTGGAGAAATCATGACTTTAACTCTGCAGCTTTCTTGCATTTCCTGATTTCTGCAGCTCTCCCTCCACATTGTGTCCTGGACCCAGATTCACAGTTGCACATGCTCAGTCAATTCTCTAGTCCCTTTCCTTCTACCCTATGTCATAATTTTCATGTTGTCTACGGGGTAACCTGCATTTGACCTCTCTGTAATAAAACCAGGCAGTAAAAAAACAACAACTGGTGAAGAAACCAATATGCATATCAATAAAATTACAAATAATGATTACATATCTATTATTTTCTGCAATGAATTCATGTAGTAAACAAAAAAAGCATTTAAACAAGATATGATTTAGAATTTAAATTCAGTAGACACCTTCTGCTTTGATGAGAGCTTTGCACGCTCTTGGCATTCTTTAGTTAATCTTTATGAAGTAGTCACCTGGGATGGGTTTACCTTCAATTGCAGTCAAACACCTTAATGTGAGGCAGCCCTCCGTTACACTCCTTCCGGGTCAAATAGCACATACATAGCATGGATGTGGGTTTAGGGACATTGTTCTGGTGAAAAACAAACCATATGTGGAAAAAACAAACCATATGGCATGGCATGTTGCTATGGAATGTTGTGGTAGCCATGCTGGTTAAATGTGCATTGTATTTTGAGCAAATCAGCAACAGTTATCACAGTTTACCACATAACTACATATTTGTTCCCTCGTAGATTATATGTCTTCAATATACATCTACAATATATAAAATATTAAAAATCCCCATACAAATAATTATATATATAATGGTTCTCCACTTAAGCTAGTTTGATGCTCCACAGCAGATGGCATTGTGTTTATTATTGAATAAACTTATACAGGGTTATTCAATAAAAGTTCTTATTATTTAAAATGGTGTTAATTTTGCCCCAACCAATCAGATCTTATTTAACATTTAAAGGCTAACACCTGATTGGTTGGGGCAAAATTAGCACCATTTTAAACGATAAGAACTTTTATTGAATAACCCTGATAGTGTATCTTCTAGACTTAGAGGCTTTTCATTTGAGGTTGCTATTACCCTGCAAGAACCAATCATATATCAGATTTTTATTGGTCTTCATCTGATTGGTTGCAGCAAAATAATAACACAGACAAATGCACCTATTACCGTATATACTCGAGTATAAACTGTCCCAAGTATAAACCGAGGTACCTAGTTTTAGGTAAAAAAAGAGAAAACACATATTGACTCGAGTATAAACCGAGGGGTAGTATTTGTCACTTAAGATGTTTGGAAACTACAACTCCCAGCATGCTTTATTGCTGAGAGTTGTAGTTTTCAAACATCTTAAGTGGCAAATACTTGCAAATAGGGGTAAATCCTCCTTTACTTGTGCATACAGTATGCACAAATAAAGAAGGTTTTACTCTTATTTGTAAATATTGCCCTCCCTGGCGTCCGTGGTATTCTCCTACCTTGTCGCTCCACATCCTCAGTGCGCATCCGGATGATGTCACTACTCGGCGCTGCAAAGTGAGAGGCGGGTAGTGACATCATCTGGATGCGCACTGAGGATGCGGATCGCGTGGCCGCCGGACAAGGTAAGAGACAGGTTGACTCGGGTATAAACCGAGGTAAGATTTTCAGGCTTTTTTTAAAGCCTGAAAACCTCGGTTTATACTCGCGTATATACAGTATTTCATAAACCTCTTAGTTGTTATTTTGAAAAATAAAATTTGTTTGAACTGTGTTTAAAAGATTTTAAAATGTAAAACTTTTTAATTTATTAAACCAATAAAATGTCCTTGTTTTGATTTCAGGCTTTATCGATTAACAACACCAGCATTTTACAGAAAATTGATTTCATAGTAAACTCAGATGCTTTGATCAACGTGACGAAAATGGCTATTGTGCTGGGAAGTTTAAAAGGAAGTGACAACACAGTCTCTGTCGACAAAATCTTTGAGTTTCTGCTCGATTTTAACATTGTGTTTGAAAAGGTAACAATTACTAGAGTATAAGTACCCAGCTAATGGCCTTTGGGGAGCATGTGGCCTGATTAAATAAATATTGCAGCCCATGAGTCTATAAACAAAGGGGTTTTAGTATACATTACTGTGATCACATGAATGAAAAGCCTTCCAACCACGTCAAGGTAACCCCAGTCTGGAAGGTCCTAACGTCTAACCTTTTCAATTTCTTTTACTTCAATTACGATTAGCAAACTTTACATCTCTCATTCTAACACACTGGATCCATATAACAGGCTCTCTCACTTCCCCCCAGCCCTTTGGCTTTTTAAAATGAGGGAAGAGGCCATCCAGTGATTTATATTAAAGACATAGGACCTCCCATAAAAGGGGCGTGTTGGGGGTGCTATTACCACATGGAGGCTTGACCAAGCCTCCCAATAAATACATACAATACAAGGACAGCCCATGAGTCTGTCTAAGTGGGGGGTGTTATGGGTGAGAGTGGAAAGCTGTGGTGGAGTTACTAGTGTGGCCCCCATTAGCAGATACGTTGATCATCCTTTGCACTAAAGTTTGTGTTTCCAGTAGTCTACCATGGGTCTACTCAATACAATGAACTATTTTGGAGGCATCTATTTTGGTGAGTAACTTGATTTATTTTTTCTTCCTTAGCTTACGGTCCAAACTATTTCTTTTGATGTAAGACAAGAAGTGATGTTGTTCCTTTTTGAGCAGCTGGCTCCCAATCTAAGACTTTTCACGTTTGAACAGATGGAAAATGTTAGTTCTGAATTCAAATACTTCCTTTCTGGCATCAGCATTGAAGTCTTGGATCTCATTCCCAAGGATATAAGCTGTGTTCAATTTTATTACCTGTAAGTATCAAACTTGGCTTTTGAAACCTTTTGTTCAAAGCCCAGCATATTTATTGAATCTGTATTTATGTAGAATTTTATTTATAAAGCACCACTTGGGTACGCAGCGCTGTACATGATAAAGTTCTCATAGTTAAAAATGGTGCTAATTTTGCCCCAACCAATCAGATCTTATTTAACATTTGCAAGCTAACATATGATTGGTTGGAGCAAAGTTAGCACTATTTTTAACGATAAGAACTTTTATTGAATAACCCTGCTAGTATATTATTCAAAGAGGACAAAGAATTCCTGTTGCACACCACTATATGCGATTATAAAATCATTTTATTTGTATAAAGTTTGGGAGAAAGTTAACAGTGATAAGTGCAAATTAAAAACATTTAAAAATATACATCACCCTATCAATTGCCGATAATTCATTTTATTTACAATCAGAGAATTTCATAAGTTTATATTAGCGTCAATGAAACCGGACATAAATAGGGACAGCATTAAATGAAATCTATATGAGTCATTAAGTGCAAAGTTCTCAAATCTGACTATATATATTTTCAATGTATACTTATCTGTACCTGCCGGCTAGTGCCAATTTTTAGTGCAGCAGTGGAGTATAGAGACTTTCCTGTCATATAAAGTGGGAAACCGGTGGTCAGCATTTGTTCTGACGCGTTCTGGTGCGTTTCGCCCTTCTGGACTTTCTCAAAGACGTGACTGTATTTACTGTAATCATTTACCTTTTTTTTCAGGTTCTCTGCTTTCAACAGTGTTTACAATATGTTGACGGATGATCTTGCAGAGCAGATCTTCAACTTCATCCTCTCCTTCCTTAACTACCAATTAACCCTCCCAGACACCCCAGGTACTGTAAATATTTTGATGTTTGCAGTTAGGGGTTGTTAGACATTAGTAACATTAGAAAAAACTGTACAAATGTAAAAGTAAGGTTTTGATGTCTGACTAAGGGTGCTATGTTTTCTCAAAAACTTGCATTCAAACATTGAGTTGGCAAACTATAGGTATTACCTGTACATTCAGTTTATCCCTGTCGATGTTTTTAACACATAAGAATGAAAAATTAGATTTAAAAGGTTCTTCAACAAACCAACATATCCATTAACGACATAACAGAATTTGAAAGAACATGTCACTATTCCCCCATCAGCAAAGGCAACCTATCAAACATATATAAAATCTTTAATACACCCATACCAGCCAAACACGCTTTACAAATAGCCTGGGAAGATAACATTCAAGAAACCTGGGAAGACTCAAACTAGGCATACACCTTCAAAAATAAACAAGGGCAGTTTGAATATTGCTCTAAAAGTTATTTTCCTTACCTACAGAGTCCCAACTCTTCTACATAAATATTTTCCTAGCATCAGTCCACAATGCTTCCGAAATTGCAGAAACCTAGGACATATGTATCACATATGGTGGACCTGCCCGACCTACTGGGAAGAGGTCTTCCAACAAATCTCAAAAGTTACTGTAATACCCACAAAACCAAACCCAGGCATATCCCCAATAAGCAAAGAAATCAACGAACTAAATAAACATGGGAATATCTGGACACAATTTGTCATGTTAGCTTCCAAAGTAGCAATAGGAGCACAATGGGGAAATCCATCCCTAATATTTTCCAGAACAATACATAAATATCTGTTGTATTCAATTAGATCAACTGGACTTGAAGTTTAGTTCTTGAAGACGTTTCGATCCGATAATTAAATTAAGAAATCTGCATCATGAAAGAATGCTACACACAAATCTAAGACACAATCCCAACATTCCATAAAATATGGTCTATGTGGTTATACGGCCTTACGCATCACACCTACCAATTTGGATGAAAGACCTAGGATAACCAGTTCAAAAAACATCCCTGTATACTCATTACTCCATCTTAAGGAAGTGTATTTAACCCCAATCATAAAACTGTCTAAACTTTTACTTGTCTGCCAAGGAAAAAAAAAAACAACAAAAACAAAATATTGTAATGCAGTCTATATATCTTTAACTAAAACACTCTTATATGTTAAAGGGCATGTCCACCCCACAAAACTATAATCCCCCCCAGTAATGGCCCCACCATGTAGTGTATAAAATCCTTACCTCACATCCCAGCTCCATATGGTTCTCTGTAGTCCCCCCCCAAAGTCCCAAAAACTGCCCACCAGGAGACTGCAGAGTCCATACAAGACTCTTCCTCCTGTCTCGCCTCCGGGAGAAGTTTGGCATGTGTACTGCAGCCCTTCTCCCCTCCCACTCCTCCCTCCTCCCGATTAGGATTCCCTCCCCTAGCGTAAAAACCTTTCCATATAATATCCCCCTGTCCCCCAGCCCCAACCGCCTATATTTTTATTATAGAATAGTGCCCCAAACATTACTTACTTCCCTCTTTCCTCCGCCGCACTGAACTCCCGGCAGCCGCGTCGTGATTGGCTTCGCCTCAGCCAATCACAGACGCGAATGCCAGTCCCGCCCCTCTGTTGCATTTTCTTGAAAGAGAGGGCCCGGCAGGGCGGTGGAGAAAGAGGGAAGGTAAGTAAGTTTGGGGCACTTTTGATAATAAAACTATAGCGGTTGGGGCTGGGGGACAGGGGGAATATATATCAAAAAATGTTTTTGAAGGGGGACTGCCCTTTAAGCAAACATACGATACAATAGAGATGTCATGTGGGTTCAAATAGAACCCAGTTTCGAAAGAATCCGTGGGTTTCGAAGTCCCGCCGAAATTTGGAGCTCCCGAATTTCACGGAACCCGGATTTTCGATTTTTATCATAAATAGAAAAGACAATCATTGAAAATGAAAAATTGAAGGTAGATTATTTCGAAAATCGAAGTAGACAATTTGAACATCTCTACGATACAACTGTATATTTGTACCCATGTATCCATACTGAATTTTAGCTTATCTGATATGTTTATGTTGTATTACATGCTTGAAAAAAACCCAAAAAACTATTGACCATTAAAAGGTTCTTCAAGATCATCAAGAAATAAATGACTTTGTAGGTTCTTTTTTTCAAGTTTCCATTTCTCCTCCCTCAAGCTACCAATGCTCGCGGCATGATATACGGCACCAGTGAAGCTTACATCAAAATGTTTTCTTCAACTTTTCCATTATGCAACAATTTATGAACTGGAAACATTTCAACGTTAATTTTATCCTGTGAGTTTGAAAAAGAAATACTGTACATACTGTATTATATTGTACAGTACTGTACATATTGTAATACTGTACATATTGTACATAGTACATTAACTGTATATACTGTTACATATTGTACATACTGTAGATACTGTACATAGGTACCACTGTACAAACTGTATATATTGTTTGACTTACTGATTACTGTACATGTTGTACATACTGTACATATTGTATATACTTACATATTGTACATACTGTATATACTTGTACATATGGTACATACTGTACATACTGTATATATTGTACATACTGTACATACTGTACATGTTGTACATATGTATATATGTATATACTGTACATATTGTACACACTGTACATATTGTATATACTGTACAATGTACATACTGTACATACTGTATATACTGTACATATGGTACATAACTGTACATACGTAAGATTTGTACATACTGTATATACTGTACATGTTGTACATAGTATGTACATAATGTATTATACTGTACATACGTATATAGTGTACATATGGTACATACTGTATTACTGTACATTATGGTACATACTGTATTACTGTACATATTGTACATACTGTACATACTGTATATACTGTACATACTGTAATATGTTAAATATGTACATACTGTATCGTTACTGTAACATACTTGTACATATGTATATACTGTACATATGGTACACACTGTACAAACTGTATATATTGACAATGTATATACTGTACATGTTGTACATACTGTACATTTGTATATACTGTAATATTGTACTACTGTATATACTGTACATATGGTACATACTGTAATACTGTAGATATGAACATACTGTATATACTGTACATGTTGTAATACTGTATATATTGTATATACTGTACATATTGTACACACTGTACTATGTATAACTGTACTATTTGTACATAACTGTACATACTGTATATACTGTACATATGGTACATACTGTACATACTGTATATATTGCATTACTGTCTACTGTCACATGTTGTACATATTGTACATACTGTATATCTGTACATACCGTATATAGTGTACATATGGTACATACTGTATATACTGTACATTATGGTACATACTGTATAACTGTACATATTACATACTGTACATACTGTATATACTGTACATACTGTAATTAGTGTACATATGGTACATACGTATAACTGTACATATTGTACATACTGAGATACTGTACATATGTACATACTGTATATATATTGTACATACTGTATATACTGTACATATTGTACATACTGTTATAGTGACATATGGTACATACTGTATATAGTGTACAATATTGTACACATGTATATACTGTACATATTGTACATACTGTGGCATACTGTATATATTGTACATATGTACATATTGTATATAGTGTACATATGGTAATATTGTACATACTGGATATACTGTACACTAGTGTACATACTGTATATACTGTCACTATTGTACATACTGTACATACTGTATATACTGTACATATTGTACATGTACTTAATATTGTACATACTGTAGTAAATGTACAATTGACATACTGTATAGTGTACATATGGTACATACTGTATATAGTGTACATATTGTAACACAATGTATATACAGCTACATATTGTACATTACTGTGCATACGTAATATTTGTACATACTGTACATATTGTATATAGTGTACATATGGTACATATTGTACTACGGTATATACTGTACATATTGTACATACTGTATATACTGTACAATATATTACATACTGTGAATACTGTATATAATGTACATTCATACATATTGTACATACTGTATACTATGTACATATGAACAACTTGTATATACTGTACATATGGTACAACTTAATACTGTATATAGTGTACATATTGTACATACTGTATATACTGTACATATGGTACATACTGTACATACTGTATATAGTGTACATACTGTACATACTGTATATACTGTACATATTGTACATACTGTACATACTGTATATAGTGTCCATATGTACATACTGTATATACTGTACATATGGTAACATACTGTACATACTGTATATAGTGTACATACTGTACACTACTGTATATAGTGTACATATTGTACTTACTGTATATACTGTACATATGTACATACTGTACATACTGTATATAATGTACATTACTGTACATACTGTATATACTGTACATATGTACATTTACTGTAACATACTGATATGAGTGTACATATTGTACATACTGTATATAATACTATGTACTTACGTGTACATCACGTATATACTGTACATATTGTACATACTGTACTACACATTGTACATACTGTACATACTGTATATACTGTACATATTGTTTGTACATACTGTATATACTGTACATATTGTACATATTGTACATAATGTACATACTGTATATAGTGTCATATTGTACATACTGTAATACTGTACATATGGAATACTGTACATACTGTATAGACTGTACATATTGTAATACTGTATACTGTATATACGGCATAGTACTTACTGTACTATTACATATGTATACTGTACATACTTGTACTACTGTATATGTGTACATATGTATAACTATTATGTTTTTATGACATATGGTACAACTGTACCTACGTATATTAGTGTACATACTGTAATACTGTATATACTGTACATATTGTACATACTGTACATACTGTATATATGTACATATTGTACTTACGTATATTCTGACATACTGTAACATACTGTATATAGTGTACATATTGTACATAATGTATATACTGTACATATTGTATCATACTGTACATACTGTATATACGTTATAACGTTTTGGCTAAGGCTCCCAATGACTATTTCTGTAGTTGAGATAAAAGCCTCTTCAACACTCATCCTTCTGTTTCTACTTTTATCCCACCCTCACATTGCTCTGTGCTTCATCATAATACCATTTAACCACTGACCCAGGCATTCATTTATAGCGTGTGATTGGAAATGTCCCAATGGGGAATAGTGTCTATTGATTATAGCTCATAGTAGATATTAAAGCGCATGTCCACCTCCCAAACTAAAATTTACCCACTGCTGGCCCCACGTGTTCATGTTCAAAAATCCTTACCATACTTCTGTCCTTATGGTTCTCCTGCAGGGCCTGATCAAATCCCCAAAAGTGAAAAGTAGGAGGCTCGGAGCCTGCTACTTCCTGTCCTCTTGGGACAATGGCATGCAAGTGGAGCTCTCCCCTCCCACCCTCCGGATCCCTCCATGCTCATGCATCTTTTAGAGACAATAGACTTTTTGTAATGCAGGGTAACCCCCAACCCTAAACGCTAGGGTTTTAACTTTTCCCTTGGCACCCTATACTAACCTGTGTTGTATTTTAACTCTCAAGTAGCAGTAGAGGCAGGCCGAGGATGAAGGTGTAAGTCTATTTCGTTTTTTTTAAGTTAAAACACTAGTGTCTAGGGTTGGGGGGGCTACACTGCAGCAAATTTTTCAATAATATGTTATTATGTAAATATCAGTGGATTCCGAATTTGTTTGTTCTCTGGGATTATTGAAATTTACCTACACCTTTCATGTAAGTGCGTTTATTTAGTGTGTCGTGAACATATCTGTCTAATTATCTACATGTCTAACTGTCTGTCTGACTGTCCATCTCCATCTGTCTATCTCAAACAGCTATACGCTTGTTTAATATTGTGTATTGTTTTATTTACAAGTACGATGTTCTCAGCTACTTATCTGGGGACAACTAGGAAACCTGCTGATGAACAGCACGGCCATTAGGAACCAGATGGAGGCCATACCCATACTGGTGGAGCTGGAAAAAGCAAGAGCTACAAAGTGTTTGTTGATTTCATGGATGAATTTAATAGAGTTGCAGAGAAGGTAAGTGTGTTTTACTACTTAAGACTTCTAACAGGCAAAAAATCTACTGCAACCACCCACTCGTGACTAAGTAGACAACCACAGCTGGCATCTCTACAATGTGACATTTCTACTGTATCTTCAGTAGAGATGGCCAACTTCAAAGTTCAAAAGTCCGAAAACGGACCATTAATGTCAATGGAAGGTCAATAGTTTGAAAGTTTGAACTTTCCGAAATATTACAGTGTAAATTTACCTTACAGGCCTCTGGGATGGGAGATGGTCTGGGAACACGTCGCGCGGATGCTTGGTTTACATTAACCAATCAGATTTTCCGAAATATGATTGGTTACTGTAAACCATGTAAACCAAGCATTGAAAATTGACCCATCAGAAACAGATTAGGGTTTTCTGAAACCTATATAAAGAGCTGCAACTCCTGCGGAGCTCAGAAGTCAGAGATCAGGGCGAGGTTAACATCGGCCTCGTTGAGGCCACCGGCGGTAGGTACCCCTGGCGCCGCAGGGTACTTCTCGGGGTTGGTGGCCTCAGCGGAGCTGATGTCACCAGATGGAAGACAGAAACCGCGCCCAAAGGGCTCTTTCAAGAGCCAAGGGACCTTACATAGGCCGGAGGGGGTCCCGCTCGAGCTGGGGACCCCCAACTCAGCCGGATTGTCCTACTGCAATCGCAAGCGGACATTCGGACCGGCGTTCGAGGTCGGAAGCGGCCGTCGAGGTGGGCCCAACGTTTGAAAATCCTCGTACATTCAAGAATTCTCAATAGTCCCGGAGTCAGAAACGAAACTAGTTTGAATAGTTAGTTCGTCTGAACAGGATTATCTTATTTTACTGACAGTCTGGTGCTGAAAATTTTATTTCAGAAAAAAACTTAATCAGGGATTCAATAACATACACAAATGGTGCTAATTTTCCCCAACCAATCAGATCTTATTTAACATTCTGATTGGTTGGGGCAACATTTTATTTTTATCAAAGAATTATTGAATCTCCCTAATATATATTAAATTATGGGCATTGAGTTGATGAGGCTTCATTCACTGTAATTTAATTTTCTAAAAAAAGTATCACATCCCATATAAAAAATACCTTGTTGAAATTCAGTGGGGCTGTGCATGTTTTTTTCCAAGCCCTTTGTGACTAGACTTTGTATTATTTAAAAAATATATATTTTTGAGATTAAAAAAAAATAAAATAAAGGTTAAGTCCTTATACACACCTAAACTTAATTTATTATCGACTTTAGTTCTCCTTTAAGCAACATCTGAAGATCCACGACTTGCATCATAAATGTATTAATATGTGTGTTTAGAAACTGTATCTTATGTGCGCTAGTTGACTCTAACCCTTTGTAACTTTGTCCCTTTCTTCTTTTTCTTTTCACAGAATCATATTATGGTGCTTCCAGATTCTAACATCGAGCACCTGATTTACCAAACTTCTGGAAAGAAGTGTCTGTAAATCAAAACGCATAAAGATTATAGTAATGGTTTGTCATTAAACTTAGCCTTGTGCTATCTAGTCTTTCTGAGACCGAGATCAGCAGCCTTTCCTTCAACATAGACTGTGGCTCCCAAGCGGCTGTGTAAGTCCTATTTTTGATGTATTAAAATTCAAGGGCTCCTGGCTCAAAATGAAATAACACCTCTGGGCTACATAAAGCCCAAGTTGGAAATTAATTACTTTTTAAAACAAACAGGGGGTAGGGATACTTGTACCTACTCCTATAAAATTATAAATTGAAGGAAAGTTGTTTTAAGGTTTTGTGTTCCTTCAACTATTTTGAGCTTTAGTTTCTATAATTAGATTTTTGGTATGTTTGTTATAAGCACCTTCTATTTAATGCTTTGTTTGTAACTGTCCTATATTATTGTTACCAATACATTATCATTTAGACCTGGTCCTTAATGTAGGTCATATTACAGTCAGTCTGTAAAGGTCTGTCACCACCTTCCAATATATTGTCTGCATTTCTCACCTACCTCCTATTTTCTTCTATTTGGGGTCAACAGGCAGAGCTGTGCAACTTTTGCTTATAATGTCTGTGCCAAATTGCTCTTGATCTAATAAAAAAGCTTTACAGTTTGGCTTGTACAACCCTTGTGAAAAAGTAGCAATCCCTTTATTTCCCCTTAATTATGACACGTCCAAAGTATAAAAATCCGTAGATCGTCTGCTCTTGTTTAATAAACTTTTTCTGTGTTCCGTACAGAGTTGAAGGTTTTGGTAATGCATTTGATAGACTTTCCGAGGGTCAACGTTCAGGCGTCTTCAACAGAATAAAGTCCTATCTCACAAGTGTCAAGACTACTACAGGTATAATCTGTGGATAATGGTGTGGGTTTGCAGATATATAATACACAGTGCTCCCTAGAGTTACTGAATATCAAGGTCTAATAATATTGGATATATCATTTTACTTTATTGCCTTACATGGTAAAGTGCTGCTTTTATATCAAAGAACCTTTCAAAAGTGACTAGAATGTAATGGCTTGTTAGAGGGTAACTGAGACATCTCATCTTAAAAATCATAAAATAATTAGAAATTGTTTCTGACCAGAAAGTCCCCTTTATGTTAAATGAAATAATTAGCTCAAATGTAAATGTGCAGAAAGCCCTGGACTGGGAAGAGTTCTAGAGTTTATTTTTGGTGCCTCTCTGACACTGGAAAGGAGGCAGATCGAGAGTTATTTCTCAGTTTTTTCTCATTTCAAGACGGATAGCACATGAAATATACTCAGTGATTTATTAACACAAAAACACTCAGGTTATAACTCCCAAATGGGATGAACTAGAACTTGAACCTGAGTTTGAGTCAGACTTATACGTGTATGAACTTAACTAGTCCTAGTTTCAAAAACAGACCTGATTTTGTTTTCGAAAATCTGCGGATCCGGTGGAATTTTGAAATAGCGAAAATTCTAGAAAAAAATTTATATTTTCAAACATCCTGTTTAAAACGTATCGAAAGTCAAAAACCACCTGGGTATTCAATAAAAGTTTTATCGTTTAAAATGGTGCTAATTTTGCCCCAACAATCAGATGTTAGCTTTCAAATGTTAAATAAGATTTGATTGGGGTGGGGCAAAATTAGCACCATTTTAAACGATAAGAACTTTTATTGAATCTCCCTGCGCGTGTTCAAAAAGTGGAAAATCGTAGTCCAAAATTAAAACTAAAATCCTGGTTCTTTTTAGAAAGTTCTGTATAACCGTTTGTGGAACAAAACTCGTAGTTCATCTCTAGTAAGCTTGTGAAGGTTCTCATTCATCCAGGTCATGGTATATCTGTTGTATTCAATTAGATCAACTGGACTTGAAATGTAGTTCTTGAAGACGTTTCGCTAGTATCCGACTGGCTTTCTCAATTCAGAATGACTTGTACAGGGATCTGTGGCAATTATGTATCCCTGTCTGCTTAAACCGAACAAACACAACTGAGGCAGCAATTGGTACATCCGAAAGACCCATACCTAAACACAAGAAAAGCGACATCAATATTGCAGTGCAGTGCAGTGAAGAATGCTCTGATTTGTATGTGGGGAGGGACCAAACAGCAACTGCATCAACGTATGGCCCAGCACAGAAGAGCCAATCCATCTTAAGGAAAAGGACATACCTTTGAAGATTGTAATGTTAATACTGGCGAAGGAACGGGACTGGTTCAAGAGAGGTGTTAAGGAGGCCATTATGTGAAAATAAAGAAACCAAGCCTAAATAGAGGTGGGGGGGTTCGACACCAACTGTCTGCCATGTACATGCTGTTTTAACACCTTACTCTGGGCGTTCCTATAAACACCTCTTAGCCAATATCCAATCACACCCTTAACACCTGGCTGTGATATGCTAATTGGGATTTTCCAGGGTACATAATTGCCACAGATTTTGTACAAGTCATTCTGAATTGAGAAAGCCAGTCGGATGACTAGCGAAACATTCTCAAGAACTACATTTCAAGTCCAGTTGATCTAATTGAATACAACAGACATCTCTAGTAAGGTTATCTATTAGCGGTTAAGTCAACCTAATTGCCTTTTAATATCTTGTAAATTAAAGCAATTTGAAAATGGTTTCCTGTTATTTTCCTACAGTCTCCAGTTATGCTGATCAAAATAGCAGTATGTGGATTACAACAAACTTTGGGCCTTTTGAAATATATGGTAGCCTGCAACTCTTTGAAGATCTGAATAAAAACTTTTCTGCGGTAAGACAAGTAAAAACTATGGCTTTTAGCAACCAATAAAATCCTATGAAGGATTTGAATTGTGGGTGTTGGTAAAATGTACAGTTCTAACTGCTTCATTCATTTTAAACGTTATAACTTATTCCGCCTACCTAATACTTTATTGTTACATTCTGTGTCCCATTATATTTCAGGATAACAACTGTTTATTAAAATTCTTATTTTATACTTTTTACATTTTATGTAATTTAATGGTTCATACAGTATAATAGAGTCAAATATCGGTTAAAGGGAGAATAAATGGCTAAATGTTTAGCAATAAATTACAAATCTTTTCCTGTTCTGATTTTCTGCCAGTGGAGGCGCTGTCAGTGTTCACTGGCACTCAAATTGCAGACTTTGTGATCACGCGGAGCTCTGAGGAAGGACACAACCATCATGATAGTCTTGGAAAATCTCAATACCATTGAAGAATACCATGAATTCTACTCAGAATTAAATATTAAAGCTCCGGTAGCAAATTTTGTAATCTTACATTTCACACTACACTCAAAAACTGAAATAATTATTGATGTGGCCATGTGTATTGATTAGCTATAGATGGGGATAAACTCTAAGAACTGGGTTTAAATTCATAGTTGTCCACATCTGCAAGGAGCTTGTATGATATCCCGTGGCTTGTGTGGATTTCCTCAGGTGCTCCTACAATCTTAAAGGGAAGTCCACCCCCCAAAAAAAACTGTAAATGCTGCAGGAAATGGCTGAAAACCTCGACCTCGCAAGGTTTATATAACTGAAACTGTCCCAAAATGTATTAACAGTCTTCATTCCCTGCTCCTTCTGCTTGTCGTCCCGCACCTTTTCCATGCACGAAAGACAATCAGATGGGGCTCGACGAGCATAATGTCATGGTGAGGTGAAGGGAGCTGTGGCTGAGCCATGGTCAGGGGAGGAGTTAGGGATATAACTGGGTGGGGAGGGGTGTAGTGTAACAGGACGGGGCTTCCAGGGCTGGTATTTGGACGGGACTTCAACCCTAACTGCAGGACATGGGAATTTGGCCCTGCTGTAAGGATAATCCGCCCAAATAGGGACCCCTGGCAACCCTGGTCGCAGACCACTGGAAAAGGTGTGGATAGGAGGGCCAAAGCTGTTCTCTACTGATTCTCTACTGATGACTTTCCTAAGATTTGCATTCTCTGGGAAGTAGGAAAAGGGAGGAATGAGGCCACAGAAATCAAGAAAACTTTGAGGCCTAAAGAAACTGAAAAGGTTGTTCCACAGATCTGATATTTTGGAAGAGACTTCCAAGACTTACCCCGCTTAAAGTTTAACTTTAAAGGCAATAGTCATTGCAGTCAATCATTTTATTTATTTTTTTTACATATTCTATATTGCTATTATAATTTATTTACTTTACAGAATGAATTGAAAAACAGCCCGGAGATAAGTCTGATTGTCCAGAGACTTTCCAACAATTTCTGTGGAATTTACAAGTTTCACGCCGTGATGTGGATGGAATGGTTCCAGGATATCTTAGTCAATGTCCTGTTTGCCATCAGTGAAACAGACAACAACTTATTCCCCTTCACCTGCCTTGTGATTCCTACCAGGAAGTGTAAGAGATTTCCATTAGCCATCCTGTCTTCTCTTACTTAATTTCAGCTGAATCATCACTGTATCACTTGACTTTATTTCTATCATTTCCTCTGGGTCTACCCGGCTCTGTTCCTGGACCTTCCCAACTCTACCTGATCCATTCTGCCACACCCCCATTGGACAAAGCTTATCGGTCCGGGACACCAGTTCAGATCGGGACTTTCCAATTGCGGGTGTTGGGAGGGGAATATTTAGATATGATGGGTCAAATTTAGACACATCTTTTAGTAGAAGGACGCTAATAAATCTATATTGTAGATTTAAATCATCCACAGGGTTAATGTGCAGTGCATATCTGTCCTTTTCCTGTCACCCATTTAGTTATAGACTGGTTACATATGTTAACCCTCTAAGTGCAGAATAATAAGGAACTGCAGTGATGTCAGGTGCCTGGTCATTGTTTCTTCCATTATTCAATCTTCCTAGTTTTTTTTTATACTGCTGCAATGTTTTGTTCACAGAATCAAAGGTTTTAGTGATGATGCAAAATTCATGACAGAGAGGAAACCAAGCAGATGATTATTGAAATGTTCATTAAACTGTATTTCAAGTCTTCCACTCCAATCGCTGGTAAGCCTAAAGGAATTGCATTTCTTGGAATACTATAAAAGGGTGCAGTACATTAACTTATAACCTAAAATCTTATTTAGATTTATGACTTGACTTTTTTTATAATGCCCAATCAAAGATGCACAGTAAATTGTTGAGTGCGAGATTGGTCCCCCACTAAACTCAGTGAGCTTAGACATGCTCAGTGTGAATACCTGGATGAGAGAAATTCTCAATCAGCTACTTTGTATCTCCCCTTACTAAAGGCAGATGAGTAAATATTGAAGTTAAAGGAGGGGGTGAAAACTTTTATTGAATATAAACTTTAATTAGGAATAAAAAGGACAAATGATAAGACATCAGAATGTCTTGAGGTTTGCCTTATACTGGACTTCTTTATATGAACAGAGATTGACACAATCTCTTGGTTTCGTTTCAACTGGTGGTTTGCAAACCTCTCACCATATTTGTGAAACTGAAAAGTAGGAAAAACAAATTAGAGTAATTGCAGGCAAAATGATCCATATTTAAACCCTAAGTGTGCGTCCCTGTGTCCGTGGGTTGTGTCACTGCAGTTCCTATGGACTCACCACTAGAGGGAGAGTCTCTGCAGTTCCTATTGACTCACCACTGAGGAGAGTCTCTGCGTTCTGTTGACTCACCATAGAGGGAGAGTCTCTGCATTTCCTATTGACTCACCACTAGAGGGAGAGTGTCTGCAGTTCCTATTGACTCACCACTAGAGGGAGAAACACAGAAAACACACGGGAGGGAGAACAGCAATTAAACAGACTGCAGGTAAGGTTGCTTGAGACAGGGCCCCTGGATTTGGGACAGAAGGGCCCCTGTATTATAGGACAGAGGGGGTCCTGTATTTGGGACAGAAAGGGGCCCTTGGATGGGACAGAGGGGGCCCCCTGTATTTGGTAGAGGGGGGGGGGGCTTGGATTTGGTGTACAGAGGGGAGCCCTGGATTTGGGACAGAGGGGGCACTGGCCTTGGACAGAGGGGGGACTCCGCCTTGGGACACTAAGAGGGTACTCTGGCCTTGGGACATGGAGGAGGACTATGGCCTTGGGACACTAAGGGGGCACTCTGTGCTCTAGCGCCCGTTATTGTAACGGCTTAATGTCTAGTTTTATAATAAATGTAATACAATGATTTACAATAAATAAAATAACTTATTTAAAAGGCTTATAGGATAAGACAAATACTGTCTGAGGGAAACATATGAATAAATACAATAATGTGTAGAGAAATGCAATGCTGGCTGGTGGACCGACTGGAAAGCTGATATGGGATTAGGTGGCAGGTTGGCTATTGGAATTTGTGGAAAGAACAATATAAGGCACTTTCTGTCTGTCTCTACTCCAACTGCCAGCTCTCCCTATCTCAATGCAACATACTGACAAAAGCTGCTGAAAAGTAGTGACTTATCGCCAGGGCTGGCACAAAAAAAACAGCCGTAATTGGTGTCTAGGCCTGCTGACCGGTGTGCAATCAACATACAGGAATTATGGGATTTAAAAGACATCATATTTCCATATTGGGAAATTGCAAAACCTAAAAAAACAAAACTCGGCACATCTCTGTTCATCTCTATTTACCTTTGTGTACAAGGTATTCAACCAAGTTATAACTCAACAAAGTAGTATAGAGTCGCACTCCAAAGTGAAATAGTGGGTTTATTCACAACCAATCATCAACAACAACGTTTCGAGGGTACAATCCCCCTTCATCAGGTCAGACCTGATGAAGGGGGACCTATGCTACTTTGTTGAGTTATCACATGTTCTCTTGGAAGTGGGGAAACTGGACGTCTGCACCCACCAGGCTAGTGTGCATATGGACTTTTGTTGATTTCACTGTTTCAAACAAGTTACCTGTTCAAGCAAATGTTTATTAAAGGAAAATCAATATTTCATTTATTCTGTTTCTAGGAGTTATAGTGGTGAAAACACAAAGAGAACTCAGAATTGGTTAGATATGAACTTTGGAATTTTCTTGAATATGCTAGATTTACGGATTTGTGCAATGGAACACTCACTTTTCTACTGTAAGTATGGAAAGATATCCACTATTACCTGTAGCCTAGAAAGTGCGTATTTAGAGTTATAAATTGTCTTTTTATGTAATGCCTAATCAAGATGCACAGTAAAATCACAGTAGTGCAGAGATCTCTACAGTTACTGCTCCCCCATTAGCTCACTGAGCTTAGACATGTTCAATATGATTTAAAGAGAAAGGAATTCATATATCCAAACTAAATTCCTTTTTAATGTTTCTTTTGTCCAGTTGAAAATAGTAGTAGTAAGTAGTCATTTATATATTGGTAACACAGACCTACTTGGCGTAATATAGATTTCCTTGAAAGTCCGTGGAATGCTCCTGTGTTGGTTTACCTGGAGATATTATATATATATATATATATACTAGCAAAAGTGTGCACAGTGGAAATTATGTGTTTATGTTTTGCTATGTGTAGTGCACAGGAACCATCGGAAACATCCAGGGGGGAAATAATAAATAGTCTGAAGGTCCTAAAAAAAACCCTTTTTAATCGCAACATAAATAATCAAAATGAACAACACACACATCCTCCTTTACCTATACTACCTGCCAGCTAGAATATACAGGGTCTATGTGAATAAAACCTGCAGGTCTGAGAACTGACCCAGGCAATCTAAACAGCCCCTTGGGCAATCAAAAGCAGCCCATACATATATCCGATTTTACTTTCCCGACCGAGTGCCCCATGACATTAGACCGATCCTGCAAGAACCGCTGTCTGTGGCATAGAAGAATGGAAAGGTGGTTCTGGCAAGATCAAACTAATATGCATGAGCGCTAGTGATTGCCCAGTTCGCGGATCCGAACCTGGATCCGCGGCGGATTTACCTTGTTCGCGAATGGCGGATATCGCAGATTTTCCGTTTTTCTGCCTTCCGGACTTTTCTGAACCACTTTTCGAAAATTTGCGAAATTACGAGGATTTCTCGTATTTTTGAAAATACCGCGTTTTTCGAAAATTTGCGGATCCTCGAGCAGACCGGATTTTGCGAAGTTCGGAAATCTGTAATGAGCGCTTGGTTGGATAAGTAAAATCGGATATATGTATAGCCACCTTAAAGTGGCTTACAGTATCCTGATTAACATGCAAGGTTCATATTTATTAGTATTTACCACAACAAGTTTAACTAACCTATGGGGTTAGGACTTGGGAGCACAGGATACTGATTGAATATACATGTTAGGGAGAGGTGTGGATAGAGGAGCTAAAAGCTCCACACAGAGTATAAAATGAAATAGAACCTTCTTATAACAGAAGGTACCTTATAGAATCATGTTATTATAAGAGCCTTAATAATCTAACATATAAACACATATTTCTCACTTAAAGAAATGGGTGGGGACATGCCAAGTATCTTATTTATTGCCTGTGGCAAAGGCATGTGTCTAGATATAATACAGCCTAATGGTTTAGAGCAGGCGTGTTTAACTTGTGACCTTTTACGTGTTTGGAAACCACAATCCCAGCATTCTCTGTTTGCAGTAGTTTTTTTTATATCCTGAGCTAAGGCATCTGTCTAGATCTAATAC
Source organism: Hymenochirus boettgeri (assembly GCA_019447015.1). NCBI lineage: Eukaryota > Metazoa > Chordata > Amphibia > Anura > Pipidae > Hymenochirus > Hymenochirus boettgeri. The sequence goes on from JAACNH010000082.1 coordinate 288,551, forward strand.
AGCCTAAGCTTGTGACCTTTCACGTTTGAAAACCACAAATCCAGCATTCTCTGCTTTGCAGTTAGTGTCTTTAATGAACTTTTCACATGTTTAAAACTACAACTCCCAGCATTCTCTAACTGCACAGAATTCTGGAAAACTTAGTTTTCTACATCCTGGATATAAGACATTTTCCTGACTTAAGACAATTAAAAGCCCATGGTCATGCTTTAGCGCTTCCTACCCAAGGGTTGAAGAGGCAAGTGATTCATCTGCCCTTTCCTTACATCCAAGCTATTAGGACTATTGGATTAGGGAAGCATTATATGGGTCGATTGGTTGTAAGTAGAGATGTCCGAACTTCGAAAAATCCGGTCCGGCGCGAGGATCCGCGGATTTTCGAAAAATCCGTAATTCGAAAATCCTCGAGCGGACCCGTTAATTAAAACGTATTAAAATGAAAGTTCGGCAAAATCCGCATTAAAGTGGGTCTAAATAGCCTTGGTAATGTACACTTAATCACTCTGGACCGGGGTAATGTCCTGTAGAAACAGTATCAATGCCTACAATACCTAAAAATTACAGTCCGCTAGCGTGAATTTTAAAAACGGTACTTTTCGAAAATACGAGGAGTTCCGAAAAAACGAGGATTTTCCGGAAAAACGAGGACCTCCGAAAACGAGGATTCACGTAAAACAGGATTTCGAATAAAAACGAGGATTTCGTAAAACGAGGGTTTTCGTAAAAACGAGGAACCACGAGGAACCGGAACTTCTGCCTACAAAATGGCTAGTTCTGCAAGCAGTTGTATGCCATGAACTACCTGCTGCTCAGGGGGTACGATGAGTTCCCCCCTGGCACCCATCATGTGCGGCGCCGGAGGCGCAGGATTATGGAGGGGCTCCAGCGCCGGATCCTGGGCGGGCGATTTGGATACCATACCACTGTCTCTACCCCAGAGACAGTGGTCTGACCTCAAGAGCGAGGCCTCAATATGGGGCTGCCGTACGGCAGATGATAGAAGGCAAGTATACCTTTTATTATTACTGTATTATAATACGTAGTAAAATATTTAATTACACTTCTGACAAAAACATATTTATCTATATGTTTTTAAAACATCAATAATCCTTAAATTTGGCTTGTGAGAGAGAGATCCAAGTTCTTTGTATTTCTCATTCACTGGTTTATTATACATATATTATTTTGTATTATTCATATCAGCCCTATTTAAAGGGTAGATTAAAGTCAAAAAATAAATCACTGAAAAGGACTTTATTTAACATAAACCTATAAATTCAAAATGATACCCACACATAGACACAGGTAAACACACTTGGTGGCCCAACCCTTCCATTTCCATGGCAGCCTTATTTAAAGGCTAAGTAAGTTTAAAAATGAAATCGATCATTAAAAATTGATTTTTTTACCTATAAATGCACATGATACCCACACATAGACACAGTTCAACACCACTTACTGACCCACCATTTTAGTTACATGGCAGCCCTATTTGAGGGAAAGTAAAGTCAAAAATAAATGTTGATCAATTATTAAAAATTTTAAATCTTTTTGTTATGGTTTTTTTGCAATATATTGTATATACAATACTTTCCGAGTGAGTTTTGTGTGTCTTTTTTTTATAGGATCTATAACGTCCCGACTGAATGCCAAAATGGCCATTAGCCATTGCACGTATGTACTTTAAGTATAATATCCATTTTTTTTTTTATGTTGTCTCTGGTGGTCTCTATCTGTCCTCTCTCTACTAACCTCCCTTTTAGTTACATGGCAGCCCTATATTGCTAGGGAAGACGGAAGTATAAGTCAAAAATAAAATGTTGATCAATTATTAAAAATTGATTTTACACTCCAAAATTAAAAATGTTGTGTTACCCACAAAATCTCATACAGATACAAGTACACCAAAGCTACTGATGCTCCCCTACACCCAACCAACTTTTCCTTTCCGTGGCTACAATACCACAATAAGATATAAGTACAGCCAGAATAAGGTATGAATCATTGCCATAGAAAAGATGTGACTTTTAAAGAAACTATAATATTGGCCTTATTTAATCTGTATTTTCAAGCAGAATTCAAAGTATATAATAAATATATCTTTAGATATATCATTCATTATGTATTTTTTTTTTAATTTGCAGGGGAATCTTCCTCAGATCACCCCACCCCCACCACCGTCCCGCCAGAGGAAGAATGTAAGTGCAGCCTATTGAAAAAAATTTTTTTTTCTAAATCTTTCATTTGTCCAGGCCAATTACAGCACACCACGCGCTCTAGAAACAAGCATACAAGCAGATGGTTTGCGGTGCGCTCATGTATTGCCATGCGAGTTGCAGTACGATAGCATAATTGTGCAAAAATTGAGGATCACATTAATGTGCCACACTATTGTGTGCTTTTTAACACGTTGATGTGTCCAAGCCCTTTATCCAAATTTTGCATAATGTTGACAACTTCTCCGAGAATGTTTTAGTAAATGTATGTCGAACATTTAATGACAGTGAGAGTTTAAAATAAATTTCCTTTTTTTAGCTCTACACCAACTAGCCCTCAGGCTACGGCAGCCCATTGCCCCTCCAGCAGTGCCTGCCCCCTCCGGGCTCTCAAACGCCCCCAACCGGGCAGTCCACCGCCCCAAGAGGAGGCACCTGCACAAGCCAGACACGTAAGTGCAATCCTAAGCAATTTTTTATCTTTTTTATGAACCTTGATGTCAGCAATAATTAGTGAAATTATCAGTGATAATTAAGTGAATTTTTATTTCACGGATAAAATTTTCGTAAAAAAAAATGCAACAATCTATTAATTTGGCTTGAGAGACAGGGCTTCTCATTTCTCACTCCCATTTATTGTGCCCGACTCTGGGCTGTATCTTGTCCCTCAGTTTTTTGAGCTTAAGTCACGAAATTCGGCCAAAACGTCCAAATTATCCAAGAAATGGTTCACTAATACCTTAGCTTTTAGGAAATGTTCTTATACATGTAATATATTACTAATAGAGGGACGGTTGAGTGTTGAAATAAAACATTTTTTTTATAGAAGCAGGACCGCCTCCTCCAGGGCCCTCCACCCTCTCCCAGCCCCTCCACCCTCTCCAGCCCCTCCAGGCTCTCCACCCTCTCCAGCACCTCCAGCCACCTCCTGCCTCTCCAGTCACTCTGGCGGCCAGCTTGAGAATCGTAAGTAAATCATATGCAACGTTAATGAAAGTTATATACAAGACTATTAATATCTGTATTTTCCCAGTGTAAAATCCACGCTACATGATGCAACATTGGGTACTGTGGGTTTGACAATGCTTTATGGGGGCTGCACCACTTCCAAAAAAATGTTGTATGTAGCACAGTCCTAGTGATACAAAACCAGAATGTTCTGATACAATTTAGCAATAAACGTAATGTTTTATGCCAGCATTACCTACGCTGTTTTATCAGTGATCCCCATGATGCAATAATATCACTTTAAGTGGAAGAGCAGTATTATCCATCCCAATGACTTAATCTGCCCATCAGCAATCAGCATTGTGTCTGTGTATAAATACCTTCCCCCTCTCCCCCCCCCCCTTCCCCCCCCCTTTCCCTCTCATAAACTGTCAAACCGGATTTAATACCCGACTTCCCATCTTCTGCTTCCGCAGTGACCCCTAACTAGAGTATCCGTTCCATTGCGTCCTTGTACCTTCCTCTGCACCCTAGTTAACCTGGGGCTTCCGTACTGCAAGTTTCCCTGCGGTTCAGGTAGCAGATCTGATTTTGCATGTGTTGTATTCAATTAGATCAACTGGACTTGAAGTTTAGTTCTTGAAGACGTTTCATCCGACTGGCTTTCTAAATTCAGAATGACTTGTACAAGAATCTGTGGCAATTATGTACCCTGGAAAATCCCAATTAGCATATCACAGCCAGGTGTTAAGGGTGTGATTAGATAGTGGCTAAGAGGTGTTATAGGAACGCCCAGTGTAAGGTGTCAAAACAGCATTGTACATGGCAGACAGTTGGTGTCGAACCCCCCCATTCCTCTATTTAGGTGGTTTCTTTATTTTTACATAAATGGCCTCCTAACACCTCTCTTGAACCAGTCACGTTCCTTTGCCAATATTTTAACATTACAATCTTCAAAGGTATGTCCTTTAGCCTTAAGATGCAGATACACGGCTGAGTCCTGACCCGAATTGGCTCTTCTGTGCTGGGCCATACGTTGATGCAGTTGCTGTTTGGTCCCCCCACATACAACCAGAGCATTCTTCACTGCACTACGTATATGATGTCACTTATCTTGTGTTTTGGTATTGGGTCTTTCGGATGTACCAATTGCTGCCTCAGTTTGTTGTTCGGTTTAAAGCAGACAGGGATACGGTTGTTTTTGAAAATTCTTCTCTGAACCCCTGCTACATGGGATGACCATGTTCTTCCTCCTGTCTTGCTTTCCCCTTCACTGTTGGTATACTTGTTCGTTTCTTTCCTTCTACTTCTTTGACAAAGGCCCAGTCTGGATATCCACAAGTTTTAAGGGCTCCTCTGAGATGTTTCATTTCTTTAGCCTTCGCCTCTGTGCTAGTGGGATGTTCTCAGCTCTGTGTTGCAGGGTTCTGATGACACCCAGCTTGTGATCTAAAGGGTGGTGGGAGTCAAACTCAAATACTGATCTGTGTGTGTTGGTTTTCTGTAAACCTCTAGTTCCAGTTTACCATTTTCCTTAACTTCTACCAAGCAGCCCAAGAAGGCCAGTTTGTTGTTTTGTACCTCTTCACTTTCAATTTGATGTTTTGGTCTACCGCATTAATGTGTTTTCTTTGAAACTTGTACTTCCTTCTGGTGAATTTAACCCAGGTGTCATCCACATATCTGAAACAGTGGCTGGGTTTTATGCCCTTAAAGGTATTAAGCGCCTGTTTTTCCACCTCCTCCATGTAAAGGTTGGCCACAAGGGTGAAACTGGAGATCCCATAGCACATCCATGTTTTTGCTTATAGAACTATAGAACAACAGCCTCCTTGGTGGGTATACAGGTGAAGAAGATAGAAGAGAGATGTCACATATCATGGACACCATCATCTGCACCGAGTACTTTATCTTCAATCTTGTTGGTGAAATCCTGAGAGTTTTGGATGTGATGCTTAGAACTTCCCACCAATGGTCCTAAGATGTTGGCTAGGTATTTTGCCACCTTGATGTTCCAGAGTTGATGCTGCTGACTATAGGTCTTAGTGGTGTCCCTTCCTTTGTATCTTTGGAGTCCATATATGCATGGATGTTCCTCACCAGGGCAGAGGCGATGATACATGCTCGATGAATGGCTTTATCCTTTTGAAGCTGTTGTAGTAAGTCTATGACCCTTTTCTTGAAATGGCTGGTGGGATCCCTTTTTGTTGTATTGGCCAGGAGCATGGTCATCTTGGCATGGTAGTCTGAGGTGTTGATACCACTGTGCATCTTCCCTTGTCTGTCAGTAGAATGGTGATACTGGAATCTTTCTTGAGAGATTTTAAGGCTTTTTCTTCCTGTGTGGTCAGGTTAGATGAAGGAGTTTTAGCACTGGCTAAGGCTGCAGATACCTTAAGGCGAGTTGTTCTGCCTCACTCTGTGGTACCTTGTTATTGTGGATTGAGCTTCTGTGGCTGTTACAATATCACCACAGGGATGGCTTTAGGATGATGGCAAAATTCTCACCCATTCCTCCTTGTTTAATGAAGTGACACTTCCTCCTTTTGTATCCAAGGCATTTGTTCCCCTTTGGGGGTGTTCTGGGATGACAGAAAGAGAACTTGTTCTGTTGCCTTGTTTGCCCTTACAGTGCTGAGAAAGCTGTGCTTGTTTGGTGAACTCCATCACTCTTTTCCAGATGGCCACAGGTAGCTGTGAGGCCAGGTTCTTTTCTAGTTGACTAATGTTGTGCATTAAAGCATCAACTGTAAAATGTGTCTGTTGTACCCGTTCATTTAGGAGCTGTGTTGAGCCTTTTGCAGTATCTGTTTGGCTCTGATGCCTTTAACTGTGGAATCCAGACATATGCTGCATGGTACTCCTTTGCTGTCTGCATCGGAGGTTAAATCGCAGGTGGTTTCTGTAGTCTGCAATTTACTTGCTGTATTTTCATATGGCAGTACAAGTTTAAGGGTTTTCTCCCCAAAATGATTTGAAATATGCTTGTGAAAGTTCTTATTCATCCAGGTTATGGCATTCTGTTGTATTCAATCACGCCCTTAACACCTGCTGTGATATGCTAATTGGGATTTTCCAGGGTACATAATTGCCACAGATAGAACCCAGTTTCGAATAGAATGCGAGGGTTTCAAAGTCCCGCCGAAATTTTCCGAACTCTCGATTTTACAGAACCCGAATTTTTCGATTTTTAGCAAAATAGAAAGTAGACAATCATAAAAAATTAAAAGTAGACAATCATTGAAAATTGAAAGTAACAATCATTGAATCCAAAGTTGACAATCACTGAAAATTGAAAGTAGACAATCATTGAAAATTGAAAGAGACAATCATTGAAAATAGAAAGTAGACAATCATTGAAAATAGAAAGTAGACAATCATTGAAAAATCGAAATTAGACAATCAGTGAAAATTGAAAGTAGACAATCAGTGAAAATTGAAAGTAGACAATCATTGAAAATAGAAAGTAGACAATCATTGAAATAGAAAGTAGACAATCATTGAATGAAAGTAGACAATCATTGAAAATCGAAGTAAACCTATCGAAAATTGAAGGTAGATTTTTGAAGTTGAAAGTAGCCAATTTTCGAAAATCTAAAGTAGCGATTTTCAAAAAAATCGAAAATTGAAAGTAGACGATTTTCAAAAAAAGGTGATTTTCAAAAATAGACGATTTTCGAAACTCGAACTTTCGGAAAAATTCAGAAAATCAAAAATGGAATGAAACTCTACAGTTTTGAACTCTCTACGATACAACTGAATATTGTGTACCCATGTCAGCCATACTAATTTTATCTATCTATGATATGTTATGTTTGTATTACATGCTTAAAAATAAAATTGCCCTTAAAAGGTTCTTCAAGATTATCAGAGAAATAAATGACTTTGTAGGTTCTTTTTTTACAAGTTTCCATTTCTCTCCTTCAAGCTACCAATGTCTGGCATGATATACGGCACCAGTGAAGCTTACATCAAAAATGTTTTCTTCAACTTTTCCATTATGCAACAATTATGAACTGGAACATTTCAACGTTAATTTTAATCCTGTGAGTTTGAAATAGAAATACTGTACATACTCTATATATTGTTCATCTGTACATATTGTACATACTGTACATACTGTATATACTGTACATACTGTCATACTGTACATTTGCACTACTTACATACTGTATATACGTACATATTGCACATACTGCACATACTGTATATACTGTACATATTGTACATACTCACATACTGTATATACTGTACATATTGTACATACTGTACATACTGTACATATTGCACATACTGCACATACTGTATATACTGTATATACTGTTATATACGTGTTTGGCTAAGGCTCCCAATGACTATTTCTGTAGTTGAGATAAAAAGCCTCTTCAACACTTCATCCTTCTGTTTCTACTTTATCCCACCCTCACATTGCCTCTGTGCTTCATCATAATACCATTTAACTAACTGACCCAGGCCATTCATTTATAGCGTGTGATTGGAAATGTCCCAATGGGGAATAGTTGTCTATTGATTATTATGCTCATAGTAGATATTAAAGCGCATGTCCACCTCCCAAACTAAAATCTTACCCACTGCTGGCCCCACTGTGTCATGTTCAAAAACCCTTACCTTACTCCTCTGTTCCTTATGGTTCTCCTGCAGGGCCTGATCAAATCCCCAAAAGTAAAAGTAGGAGCGTCCGGAGCCTGCTACTCCTTGTCCTCCTTGAGTACACTGGCATGCACAGTGGAGCTCTCCCCTCCCACCCTCCGATCCCTCCATGACTCATGCATCTTTTAGAGACAAATAGACTTTGTTGTAATGCAGGGTAACCACCAACCCAAACCTGTTTGGTCTCCCCCACATACAAATCAGAGCATTCTTCACTGCACTACGTATATGATGTCACTTATCTTGTGTTTTGGTATTGGGTCTTTCGGATGTACCAATTGCTGCCTCAGTTTGTTGTTCGGTTTAAAGCAGACAGGGATACGGTGTTTTTTGAAAATTCTTCTCTGAGACCCCTGCTACATATGGGATGACCATGTTCTTCCTCCTGTCTTGCTTTTCCCCTTCACTGTTGGTATACTTGTTCGTTTCTTTCCTTCTACTTCTTTTGACAAAGGCCCATCTGGATATCCACAAGTTTTAAGGGCTCCTCTGAGATGTTTCATTTCTTTAGCCTTCGCCTCTGTGCTAGTGGGGATGTTCTCAGCTCTGTGTTGCAGGGTTCTGATGACACCCAGCTTGTGATCTAAAGGGTGGTGGGAGTCAAACATCAAATACTGATCTGTGTGTGTTGGTTTTCTGTAAACCTCTAGTTCCAGTTTACCATTTTCCTTAACTTCTACCAAGCAGCCCAAGAAGGCCAGTTTGTTGTTTTGTACCTCTTCACTTTCAAATTTGATGTTTTGGTCTACCGCATTAATGTTTTCTTTGAAAGCTTGTACTTCCTTCTGGTTAATTTTAACCCAGGTGTCATCCACATATCTGAACCAGTGGCTGGGTTTTATGCCCTTAAAGGTATTAAGCGCCTGTTTTTCCACCTCCTCCATGTAAAGGTTGGCCCCAATGGGTGAAACTGGAGATCCCATAGCACATCCATGTTTTTGCTTATAGAACTATAGAACAACAGCCTCCTTGGTGGGTATACAGGTGAAGAGAGATAGAAGAGAGATGTCACATCATAGGACACCATAGTTTCTTCTGCACCGAGTACTTTATCTTCAATCTTGTTGGTGAAATCCTGAGAGTTTTGGATGTGATGCTTAGAACTTCCCACCAATGGTCCTAATATGTTGGCTAGGTATTTTGCCACCTTGTATGTTACAGAGTTGATGCTGCTGACTATAGGTCTTAGTGGTGTCCCTTCCTTATGTATCTTTGGGAGTCCATATATGCATGGATGTGCCTCACCAGGGCAGAGGCGATGATACATTGCTCGATGAATGGCTTTATACTTTTGAAGGTGTTGTAGTAAGTCTATGACCCTTTTCTTGAAATGGCTGGTGGGATCCCTTTTTGTTGTTATCGGCCAGGAGCATGGTCATCTTGGCATGGTAGTCTGAGGTGTTGAGTACCACTGTGCATCTTCCCTTGTCTGTCAGTAGAATGGTGATACTGGAATCTTTCTTGAGAGATGTTAAGGCTTTTCTTTCCTGTGTGGTCAGGTTAGATGAAGGAGTTTTAGCACTGGCTAAGGCTGCAGATACCTTAAGGCGAAGTTGTTCTGCCTCACTCTGTGGTACCTTGTTATTGTGGATTGAGGCTTCTGTGGCTGTTACAATATGCACCACAGGGATGGCTTTAGGAGTGATGGCAAAATTCTCACCCATTCCTCCTTGTTTAATGAAGTGACACTTCCCTCTTTTTGTATCCAAGGCAGTTGTTCCCCTTTGTGGGTGTTCTGGGATGACAGAATAGAGAACTTGTTCTGTTGCCTTTGTTTGCCCTTACAGTGCTGAGAAGCTGTGCTTGTTTGGTGAACTCCATCACTCTTTTCCAGATGGCCACAGGTAGCTGTGAGGCAGGTTCTGTTCTAGTTGACTAATGTTGTGCATTAAAGCATCAACTGTAAAATGTGTCTGTTGTACCCGTTCATTTAGGAGCTGTGTTTGAGCCTTTTGCAGTATCTGTTTGGCTCTGATGCCTTTAACTGTGGAATCCAGACATATGCTGCATGGTACTAGCCTTTGCTGTCTGCATCGGAGGTTAAATCGCAGGTGGTTTCTGTAGTCTGCCAATTTACTTGCTGTATTTTCATATTGCAGTACAAGTTTAAGGGTTTTCTCCCCAAAATGATTTGAAATATGCTTGTGAAAGTTCTTATTCATCCAGGTTATGGCATATCTGTTGTATTCAATCACGCCCTTAACACCTGGCTGTGATATGCTAATTGGGATTTTCCAGGGTACATAATTGCCACAGATAGAACCCAGTTTCGAATAGAATGCGAGGGTTTCAAAGTCCCGCCGAAATTTTCCGAACTCTCGAATTTTACAGAACCCGAATTTTTCGATTTTTAGCAAAAATAGAAAGTAGACAATCATTAAAAATTAAAAGTAGACAATCATTGAAAATTGAAAGTAGACAATCATTGAAAATCCAAAGTTGACAATCACTGAAAATTGAAAGTAGACAATCATTGAAAATTGAAAGTAGACAATCATTGAAAATAGAAAGTAGACAATCATTGAAAATAGAAAGTAGACAATCATTGAAAATTGAAAGTAGACAATCATTGAAAATCGAAAGTAGACACTTATCGAAAATTGAAGGTAGATGATTTTGAAGTTGAAAGTAGCCAATTTTCGAAAATCTAAAGTAGGCGATTTTCAAAAAATCGAAAATTGAAAGTAGACGATTTTCAAAAAAAGGTGATTTTCAAAAATAGACGATTTTCGAAACTCGAACTTTCGGAAAAATTCAGAAAATTCAAAAATGGAATGAAACTCTACAGTTTTGAACATCTCTACGATACAACTGAATATTTGTACCCATGTCAGCCATACTGAATTTTATCTTATCTATGATATGTTATGTTGTATTACATGCTTAAAAATAAAATTGACCATTAAAAGGTTCTTCAAGATTATCAGAGAAATAAATGACTTTGTAGGTTCTTTTTTTACAAGTTTCCATTTCTCTCCTTCAAGCTACCAATGTCTGCGGCATGATATACGGCACCAGTGAAGCTTACATCAAAAATGTTTTCTTCAACTTTTCCATTTATGCAACAATTTATGAACTGGAACATTTCAACGTTAATTTTAATCCTGTGAGTTTGAAATAGAAATACTGTACATACTGTATATATTGTACATACTGTACATATTGTATATACTGTACATATTGTACATACTGTACATACTGTATATACTGTACATATTGTACATACTGTATATACTGTACATATGGTACACACTGTACAAACTGTATATATTGTACTTACTGTATATACTGTACATGTTGTACATACTGTACATATTGTATATACTGTACATATTGTACATACTGTATATACTGTACATATGGTACATACTGTACATACTGTATATATTGTACATACTGTACATACTGTACATGTTGTACATACTGTATATATTGTATATACTGTACATATTGTACACACTGTACATATTGTATATACTGTACATATTGTACATACTGTACATACTGTATATACTGTACATATGGTACATACTGTACATACTGTATATATTGTACATACTGTATATACTGTACATGTTGTACATATTGTACATACTGTATATACTGTACATACCGTATATAGTGTACATATGGTACATACTGTATATACTGTACATTATGGTACATACTGTATATACTGTACATATTGTACATACTGTACATACTGTATATACTGTACATACTGTATATAGTGTACATATGGTACATACTGTATATACTGTACATATTGTACATCGGTAGTACACTGTACATATGTACAGCACTGTACAAACGGTATATATGTTACTTACTGGAGTCTCGGTGCTGGGGTATACATGTTGTACATTACTGTACAATAATTGATATATACCTAGGGTTATGGGTCTAGAGAAGGGTGTACGAGTACTGTAATAGGTAATACGCGTGTGAGCCATATGGGACTAACGTACATACTGTAGATATTGTACATACGATAATACTGTAGCAGTGGTGTGTGTACAATGCGTGTAATAATTGTATCTAGCTACCGTACTTGTACACACTTACACTTGTCTATCACGTACATATTGTACATACTGTACATACTGTAGAACTGTCATATGGTAATACTGTGAACATACGTATACTATTAGCTGCTACAGACTGTCCAGGGTGCTACGGGACCGGTAGTTGTACATATGGATCAATAACCACTGGCTGGTAGTTCGTACTGTAACAGACCGTATACATCTTGGTGGATCATATGGTGTACATCGCTGGGTATATACGTACATTATGGTACATACTGTCTACTGTACATATTGTACATACTGTACATACTGTATATACTGTACAATAACTGTATATTGTACATATGTACATACGTATATACTGTACATTGTACAACTGTATATACTGTACATATTGTAATACTGATAATGTCGTGACATACTGTACATACTGCATATTGTACATACTGATATAGTTAAATGGACATCTGTATATACTGTACATTGTACACATACTGTACATATTGTCATACTGTCATATTTTAATTTACATCCTGTAGTATTGATATATTGTACATACTACATATTGTACATTGTATATCTGTACATATGTACATACTGTACATATACTGTACATATTGTACATACTGTACATACTGTATTACTGTACATATTGTACAACTGTATATATGACATACGAATACTGTACATATTGTACATACTGTATAATAGTGTACATAGGGTACAACTGTATATAGTGTACGGTCATTCGTACCACATGTATATCGGTACATATTGTACATACTGTCGCATACTGTATATAGTGTACTACATGTACTATTGCGGATATAGTGTACATATGGCCACTCGATTGTACAGTACGGTATATACTGGTACATTGTCAGTACAATAATGTATAAGACTGTAACATATTGTTACTCTGTAACATACAGTATATACTGTACTTTCGACGATAAGTGGTGAGCTTAATAATGGGAATACTGTCAGGTACATCCGCGTGGGGTACTCTTGAACATACTTATATACTGTACATTTGTACCTACTGTAGATACTGAATAGTGGTCCCTATTGTACATACTGTATATTAAACTGTACATAAGGTACATACTGGTACTATCAACATTAGTGTACAACTGTATATGTACCATTATTGAATAGCACTTACTGTAATATGTACATACTGTACATCGGATACTGTATATATGTACATATTGTACATACTGCTAATAGTACATATTGAAATACGCCACATTACTGGTATCAGTACTGTATATATGTAGCAGTACTGTACATCACTGGGGGAATAGTTAGCATATTGTACATACTGTTATATACCTGTACATATGGTACATACTGTACCTACTGTATATAGGTGGTGGTTGGGGGGGGGGGGTGGTTACAGACTGTGACATGCGCGGTGTATATACTTGTCACCTATTGTACATAACTGTTACGCATACTGTATATTAGTAACATATTGTACATTACTAGACATTACTGTACATACTGACATACAGTGTAACTACTGACATCTGTATATACTGTACATTTGTACACTTACTGACTACGATACTGGTAACGTACATATTGTACATACTGTTATACTGTACATATTGGACATATTTAGCATACTGTAATACTGTAGGAGCCGATAATCCGGTAAAAAGAGCATATTGTGGATAACACACAAGGGGTCGTTTCAATTAGCGGGGTACATAGGGTACAATGACTGTGTAACCCTACTGTATACTAGCTGTGGGTACATATTTGGTGACGCATACGTCACAAGGCTTGTCGGCGTACTGTACAGTGGTCGCGCGTCTGGTGCCATACTGTCAACATATGTAATGGTCGCATGTACTCTTACGGGGGGACAGTGGTTTAATGGGGAGAAATAAGCTGGTACATAGCGTCGTGACATGAGTGTACATCACAGTTGTACATACTTGTAATACTGTAACATACTGCTGTGGCATACTGATAACATACTGTCTATGTTGTATCATACTGTACATAACTGTATATTCTGTCATGAGTGTGTACAGACTGTACATACTGTATAATAGTGGTACATATTGTACCCTACGGTATAATCTGTATCACATCGGTGGGACATACTGTGTATATAGTGTAGCATCTTGTACTACTGTAGAGCTCGGCCTATATCACCAGTGTAGTCGTGTCGGGTACAGTACTATAATACTTGTATATCGTATTGGCTAAGGCTCCCAATGACTATTTCTGTAGTTGAGATAAAAAGCCTCTTCAACACTTCATCCTTCTGTTTCTACTTTATCCCACCCTCACATTGTCTCTGTGCTTCATCATAATACCATTTACCCGACTGACCCAGGCCATTCATTTATAGCGTGTGATTGGAAATGTCCCAATGGGGAATAGCTGTCTATTGATTATTATGCTCATAGTAGATATTAAAGCGCATGTCCACCTCCCAAACTAAAATGTTACCCACTGCTGGCCCCACTGTGTCATGTTCAAAAATCCTTACCATACTCATCTGCTCCTTATGGTTCTCCTGCAGGGCCTGATCAAATCCCCAAAAAGTGAAAAGTAGGAGCCTCCGGAGCCTGCTACTTCCTTGTCCTCCTTGAGGACAATGGCATGCAGAGTGGAGCTCTCCCCCTCCCACCCTCCGGATCCCTCCATGCCTCATGCATCTTTTAGAGACAAATAGACTTTATTGTAATGCAGGGTAACCCCCAACCCTAAACGCTAGGGTTTTAACTTTTCCCTTGGCACCCTATACTAACCTGTGTCTGTATTTTAACTCTCGTAAGTAGCAGTAGAGGCAGAGGCCGAGGGAATGAAGGTGGGTAAGTCTATTTCAGTTTTTTTTAAGTTAAAACACTAGTGTCTAGGGTTGGGGGGGCTACACTGCAGCAAATTTTTCAATAATATGTTATTATGTAAATATCATGTGGATTCCAGAATTTGTTTGTTCTCTGGGATTATTTGAAATTTACCTACACCTTTCATGTAAGTGCGTTTATTTAGTGTGTCGTGAACATATCTGTCTAATTATCTACATGTCTAACTGTCTGTCTGACTGTCCATCCATCTGTCTATCTCAAACAGCTATACCTTTGTAATTATTGTATTTGTTTTATTTAACAGTACGATGTTCTCAGCTACTTATCTGGGGCACAACTAGGAAACCTGCTGATGAACAGCACGGCCATTAGGAACCAGATGGAGGCCATACCCATACTGGTGGAGCTGGAAAAACGCAAGAGCTACAAAGTTGTTGTTGATTTCATGGATGAATTTAATAGAGTTGCAGAGAAGGTAAGTTGTGTTTTACTACTAAACTTAACCAGGCAAAAATCTACTGCAACCACCCACTGCGTGACTAAGTAGACAACCACAGCTGACATCTACAATGTGACATTTCTACTGTATCTTCAGTAGAGATGGCCGAACTTCATAAAGTTCAAAAGTCCGAAAACGGACCCATTAATGTCAATGGAGGGTCAATAGTTCCGAAAGTTTGAACTTTCCGAAATATTACAGTGTAAATTTACCTTACAGGCCTCTGGGATCCGGGAGATGGTCTAGGGAACACGTCCGTGTGCGGATGCTTGGT
Organism: Hymenochirus boettgeri; assembly: GCA_019447015.1. Lineage (NCBI taxonomy): Eukaryota > Metazoa > Chordata > Amphibia > Anura > Pipidae > Hymenochirus > Hymenochirus boettgeri. Next base: position 304,018 of record JAACNH010000082.1, read on the forward strand.
TTACATGGTTTACATTAACCAATCAGATTTTCCGAAATATGATTGGTTACTGTAAACCATGTAAACCAAGCATTGAAAATTGACCAATCAGAAACAGATTAGGGTTTTCTGAAAACCTATATAAAGAGCTGCAATCCTCCGCGGAGCTCAGAAGTCATTGCAGTAGATGGCAGAAGAAAGAAGATATCAGATCAAGACGCCGGTAATATCTGCCTCGTTGAGGCCACCGGCGCCGGTAGGTACACCTGGCGGCCGCATGGGTACTTCTCGGGGTTGGTGGCCTCAGCGGAGCTGATGTCACCGGATGGAAGACAGAAGACGCCGCCCAAAGGGCTCTTTCAAGAGCCACAAGGGACCTTACATAGGCTGGGGAGGGGGGTCCCAGCTCGAGCTGCGGGACCCCTTAAGCCTCAAAGGACCCTTGTCAGGGCTGCAATGGTCCTTGTAAGGACCCGGGAGGGGGCCCGGTTTCGAGCTGTGGGACCCCCAAACATCCGGCTGTGCCGAACGTTCGAAAATCCTCGTACATTTAAGAATTCTCAAATGTTCGAGGATTTTTGAAAATAGTCCCACAAGTCTGGAAAATCAAACTAGCTCGAATAGTTTGAGTTTCAGAAAAACTTAATCAGGGAGATTCAATAAATACAAATGGTGCTAATTTTACCCCAACCAATCAGATCTTATTTAACATTTGAAAGCTAACATCTGATTGGTTGGGGCAACATTTTTATTTTTATCAATAAGAACTTTTATTGAATCTCCCTAAATATATATTAAATTATGGGCAGTTGATGAGGCTTTCATTCACTGTACTTTTAATTTTCTAAAAAAAGTATCACATCCCATAAAATAATCACTTGCTTGAAATTCAGTGGGGCTGTTCGATGTTTTCTTTCCAAGCACCTTTGTGACTAGAACTTTGTATTATTTAAAAATATATATATTTTTGAGATATAAAAAAAATAAAATAAAGATTTTAAGTCCTTATTACATCACCTAAACTTAATTTATTATCGGACTTTAGTTCTCGTTTAAGCAACATCTGAAGATCCACGACTTGCCCCATAAAATGTATTAATGGTGTTTAGAAACCTGTATCGGTTATGTGAATCCCTGCTTGGGTTTTCTACATTGCAGAGTCAAATGTCTTGATGCAGCATTTGACTACATGACTCTTGTGAAACCATAGAAGATGTAGCCTCTTGATATCACATTTTTGAGAAGCACAAGTAGTATGTTTTCCATCTTTCATTATTTAATAATAAGATTAAAAGGCTTCATGTACTTTTTCATTACTGTCATTCAGTTTACAAATTACGCAACATAGTTCGTAGAGCAGAATTCCTAAATTCTACTGCAAAGCCTACAGGGAGATTCAATAAAAAGTTCTTATGCTTAAAACGATAAAGAACTTTTATTGAAGAACCCTGCTAAATGTTCTATCCATGGTTATATATACAAACAATATATTTGTTTCAGTTATTGCCTTTATGGTGGTAACACCCCAGAATACCATGATGATACCCATCTCACCTTCCCTGACATTTTGGCTCCCACTATATTGTAGTGCCATTCTCTGCTTTTATGTCTTCCCGCTTCCTCTGTCAGGAACCTGGACAAGAATTAATTTGTAATATTTCCATCCTCCAGCTCTGTTTAGCTACCTGAAATAAAAATTAGTATTAATGCTAGGAGTCCGAACTTCGCAAATCCGGTTCCAGTCGAGGATCCACGATTTTAGCAAAAAAATTGGAAAATTCGAAAATCTGCGAGCGGGATCCCTCCATTGTAAAAATGAAAAATATCCATCGAAGTTAGAGATTTATGTGTAATTTCAAAAATACGATTTTCGAAAAAACGAGTAATCCTCGAATTTCTGAAAAATTTTCGAAAATACGTATTCCGAAAAATTACGAGAAAGCCTTGTAATTTCGAAAATTTCGAAAATATGAGAAATCCGTGGTTGAAGTTCAGAAGGCGGAAAGGAAAATCGGAAAAATCCGCCGTCGCGAACGGGATACATCTGCGGCGGAGCCGTGTGTTCGAGCCGAGAAAGGGGCCATCCCTATTAATGACCAGAGATCTCCGAAAATTGAAGAGTTGTTTCCGTTTTTGATTTATGGAAACTCGGAGGAAAAAACCTGAAGATCCAAAAACAGAACGTACTTTCGAAATGCATTTTCCATGTTTACCGAAATGTACGAAAGTTGTTTTTGGTTAATCCTCGAAAATAACCTGAAAGTTCGATAACCCTCGAAAATCCGATCAGGAAACTATTACGGATCGTTTATTTTTGAGGGATAACCCCAAACATTTGAGCGTTATTTTTGAGAGTTACCGAAAAATAACCTTCTATGACATTTGGTAACAATCGAATGTTAAGTTACAAAGTCCCGAAACCCGAAACAATCTGCCCTAGTTGCAGATGAAACATTTCGGATTTCGGGACTGAGGGGTCGTGTCGTGTCGGACCTGGATCCCTATCTCTGTTAATTGACACACGATAATCCCATCTCCTCAAATATATTGCTTGGGAGTACACTAGAATCTAATGCTTGGAAGGTTCTTCATTCATCCAGGTAATGTGTATATCTGGTGTATTCAATTAGATCAACGGACTTGAAATGTAGTTCTTGAAGCGTTCGCTAGTCATCCGACTGGCTTCTCAATTCAGAATGACTTGTACAGAATCTGTGGCAATTATGTACCCTGGAAAATCCCAATTAGCATATCACAGCCAGGTGTGTAAGGTGTGTGATGGATTGGCTAAGAGGTGTTATAGGAACGCCCAGAGTAAGGTGTTAAAAACAGCATTGTACATGGCAAGACAGTTGGTGTCGAACCCCCCCCACCTCTATTTAGGCTTGGTTCTTTATTTTCACATAAATGGCCTCCTAACACCTCTCTTGAACCAGTCAGTTCCTTCGCCAGTATATTAAACATTACAATCTTCAAAGGTATGTCCTTTATCCTATCGGATGAGTGCGTGGTCTTCTGTGCTGGGCCATACGTTTGATGCAGGTGCTGTTTGGTCTCCCCCACATACAAATCAGAGCATTCTTCACTGGCACTGCACGCATAGATGATGTCGCTTTTCTTGTGTTTTGGTATTGGGTCTTTCGGAGTAACGCAATGCTGCCTCATGTGTTGTTCGGTTTAAAAAAAGCACAGGGATACGATGTTTTGAAAATTCTCTTAATTTCTTCAGAGACCCCTGCTACATTGGGTGACCATGTTCTCGTTTCCTCCTGCTTGCTTTCCCCTTCACATGTTGGTATTTGTGCCCAAACAAAGGCACACAGAAACAAGTTCTCTATTCTGTCATCCCCGAAACCCACAAAGGGAAACAACTGCCTGGATACAAAAAGGGGAAGTGTCACTTCATTAAACAGGAGGAATGGGTGAGAATTTGCCATCACTCCTAAAGCCATCCCTGTGGTGCATATTGTAACAGCCACAGAAGCCTCAATCCACAATAAACAGGTACCACGAGTGAGGCAGAACAAACTTCGCCTTAAGGTATCTGCAGCCTTAGCCAGTGCTAAAACTCCTTCATCTAACCTGACCACACAGGAAAGAAAAGCCTTAACATTCTCTCAAGAAGATTCCAGTATCACCATTCTACTGACAGACAAGGGAAGATGCACAGTGGTACTCAACACCTCAGACTACCATGCCAAGATGACCATGCTCCTGGCCATAACAACAAAAGGGATTCCACAGCCATTTAAAAGAAAGGGTCATAGACTTACTCAAACCTTCAAAAGATAAAAGCCATCATCGGCAATGTTCTCGCCTTGCCCTGGTGAGGACAATCATGCATATATGGACTCCCAAAGATACATAAGGAGGGCAACCACTAAGACCTATAGTCCAGCAGCATCAACTCTGTAACATACAAGGTGGCAAAATACTAGCCAACATTAGGACCAATGGTGGGAAGTTCTAAGCATCAATCCAAAACTCTCAGGATTTCACCAACAAGATGAAATAAAGTACTCGTGGCAGAAGAATATGGTGTCCTATGATGTGGACATTCTCTTCATCTCTCTTCACTGTATACCCACCAAAGGAGCTTGTTGTCTATCGTTTCTATAAGCAAAAAATGGATGTGCTATGGGATCTCCAGTTTCACCCATGTGGCCAACCTTTTACATGAGGAGGGTGGCAAAAACAAGGCGTAATACCTGTTAAGGACTAAAACCTAGCCAACTGCTTTCGATTAGTGGGATGACAATTCCGGGTTAAAATTCAACAACAGAAGAGAAGTACAAGCTTTCAAAGATAAACATTAATCGCGGTAGACAACAACACATTTGAAAGTGATAGGACGTACAAAACAACAAACTTGGCCTCTTGGCTGCTTGGTAGCAAGTTAGGAAAATGGAGTAAAACTGGAAGTCAGAAGTGTACAGCAAACCACAACAACAGATAGTATAGTTGATTTGTGGACTTCCCAACCACATCCGGAGATACAGGGGGTTGGCATTCAGAACCACTGCAACACAGAGCTGAGACAATCCCCACACGCACAGAGGCGAAAGGCTAAAGAAATGAACTCTCAGAGGCAGCCCTTAAACGTGAGGATAGTCCGACGGGCTTTGTCAAAAGAAGTAGGAGGAAAGAAAAGAACAATTGACAACCAACTGTGAAGGGGCACAAAAAGCAAGAGATGGAGAAAGAACAGGAGTCATCCCACTATGTAAGCAGGGGTCTCAGAGAAGAATTTTCAAAAAAAAACACCGTCTCCACTTTGCTTTAAACGGAACAACAAAACTGAGGCAATCAATTGGTAGCAATGGTGACAGCCGAAAGACCCAATACCAAGAACATCAAGATAAGCTGACATAGATAACGAGTGCAGTGAGAATGCCTGATTGTATGTGGGGTGAGGGCGAACCAAACAGCAACTGCATAACGTAGTGGCCCAGCACAGAAGAGCAATTCCTGGGTCAGGACTCAGCGTGTACTGACATCTTAAGGCTAAAGGACAACCTTTGAAGATTGTAATGTGTAACATATGGCAAAGGAACGTGACTGGTTCAAGCGAGGTGTTAGGAGGCCATTATTGTAAAAATAAAGAAACCAAGCCTAATAGAGGTGGGGGGTTCGACACCCCAACTGTCTGCCATGTACATGCTGTTTGACACACTTAACACTGGCGTTCCTATAACACTCTTAGCCACATCAATCCCACAGCCCTTAACACCTGCGTGATAATGCATTGGGATTTTCCAGGGTACTATGCCACAGATTCTGTACAAGTCATTCTGAATTGAGAAGCCAGTCGGATGACTAGCGAAACGTCTCAAGAACTACATTTCAAGTCCAGTTGATCTAATTGAATACAAAAAACAGATATACTAGAATCTATCTTTCAGACCGTATAGGAGCGATATTTTTCCCAGCGTTACTACCAGACTGCAATGCAGTAAATCCCTTTTGCGAGAGATTTACAGCATTTACTGGTGCAGTGTATTTCCACTGTGGACCCGACATGCAAAATTTGGTTAAAACCTGCACTAACCAGAAAATACATTAGGTAGCGTCGGTTTTTACTAATTTTGCCGATATAGCTCACCCACCTTATTTTGTCTATTAAAAAAGACTACCTATATGGATCATCTAATATGCAGTATTATCTCTGCTATCCTGCACAAAAAAGGTATTATTATGCATTTTTATTTATTTTAGGATGTGAAGCAATGATTGCTGATTTCAAACTTTCAACGTTTTAGGATTGACGGTGAACGTTACTGTAATTTTAGAGTGAATTCGACCCACAGAGATTTTTAATCCGGTTAAAAAATTTTAATTGTGCTTTAAAATGCAACCAACCAAATGATCACTAACATGTGTAGCATGTAGATCTTATAGACATGAACAGGAATTCCAAATTTATATTTTGTCACTTCTTTGTAGCTTGACGTCTCGAAGAGCTCACAGCCAATCAAATCGGAGAGGTTTTTGTCCTATTATGTAGAAGCAGCTCGCCACCAATGTTTCTGTGATGGAACACATCTTTGACGTTACTTGAAAATGTTCCCTCTAATAAACGTTTGTCAAATCTGGGAGATTTCTGGGATAGTTTCAACAATGTCTTTAAACGGTATAAAAAAAACTTGCATTTCTTAATCATGCATTTCTAATAATTGTGTTTCATTTTTAGGGCTGAAAAAAACTATTGGTGTAATATGAACGCCAAATTTAATTTTTTTTAAAGAAGGTTCTAGTATTTTTTTTATCGTTAACCAGAAGGTAATAAAAAAAAGAGCCCTTTTCTTTCCAATACATTTAAAGGGAAATTCTCATTTGGTTTCTTTTCAAAAAACCCCAAAACATGGTACTAATGATGCATTACCCGTGTATTGTAAAATAACCCCTAAATAATCTATTAGTTTGAAAAAAACAAATATTGTACAAAGTGGAAGCTTGTTTACAAAAAAGGATTTCACCAAGGATCTGGAGTCTTGGTCGGAATTTATAAACCTGCGGTATTGAAGTTTACTACCCCCCCATGAGATAGGAGGCCCAACCCCCCTACCCCCTCCCATGATCAGAGTTTAACAGCTGATCCGCGTATGAATGAAACATATGTGCGATCAGCTGTTTAAAAGACTGGAGCTGAAACTTCCGGTTCAATTCCAGAGTTCAGGCCTGGTCTTTAAACAGCTGATCGCACATATGTTTATTCATTTGTGTGATCGCTGTTTTAAAGCAGTAGATTGTGGGCTGTGGCGGGCCCTACTTTCGTAGGCCACTATAGGGGTAGTTAGACACTGATACCACCACGGTTTTCCAAAGTACAGTATGGCTGTAGCCATGACATTACATTCTTGTACATTTTTAGCCGCACAATACCAAGGGGCAGTAGACTGCTGATATTGTATTGATAGGCAATCATAAGATGTTACTTGCTGTATGATGGATGAATCATTGGTAAATATCCTTATTCACCAGTTCAGAGAAGGGTCATATAATCTACCTACAGTTTTCTTGATTGTTCTCTACAGAATTCCACAGTAACGTTCACAGATGAGGTGAAATACGTCATGCTGAATCGCACCTCCATTGTCTTGCTGGAATATTATTACATCATTACAGAACAAGAATTTTATAACTGGGTGACGGTCGTTTGGAACTTTGTTTTAAATGAGATTGACCAAACCATTCTTGGGCGGATTCCACTTTCCATTCTCTGCTTTTCTTTCGAGACCATGTAAGCAGCACTTTTCCTATTTAAAATTAACGTTTTTTTTTTAAATATTATAAATAAATCAATTAAGTTCTTACCAGTTAAAATGGTGCTAATTTTGCCCCAACCAATCAGATCTTATTTAAAAAATTTTTTGAACCTAACATCTGATTGGTAGGGGCAAAATTAGACACTATTTTTAACAATAAGAACTTTATTAATAACCCTGAGATTTTTATAAATACGGTAAAAGAAAAAAAAATGTGATATATTTAATATGGGCCATTTTTAGCACCACTATGTCCAACTGGATATGGGATGTTAGGATCTCTAGCTGTGCTTATCACTCTTGGGTGGGTGAAAAAAAAGAGTTTGGTTAAATAGATGATCAAGTAGTGATCATAGAATCATGTAGTGATATAGAATCAAGTAGTGATCATAGAATCAAGTAGGAATAGAATCATGTAGTGAATCATTAGAATCAAGTGTGATCATAGAATCAAGTAGTGATTATAGAATATCAAGTCGTGATCATAGAACAAGTCGTGATCATAGGATCAAGTAGTGATCATAAAATCAGTAGTGATCATAGAATCAATAGTTGATCATAGAATCAAGTAGAGTTTGGTTAAATAGATGATCAAGTAGATAGCAAAGGGACTGTTTTTATTTTTCCAAAAAACAAGTTTCAAACAGTTTTTAAATTACTTTGCAGAATCAGCGTTTTAAGTGCAAAATACAAGACCACAAGCGAGAATAAGAGACACTAGACGTGTTTGGATTCATTTTCAGCTTTCTAGATAATGGTAAGGTCCTGCATCATTTCATTGCATCAAGATAAATTTAAATTGATTTGTAAAAGAGCGTGATGTCAATATAATTATCCTTTCCCTGGTACCAGCACACATTGTGAACAAACTTCCTCTTCCAAGGAGTGGTTTAAAAGGTTTGGAAGCTACTCTACAATGGCGACTATGGGGATATCATTTTCTACAACAGCAATTTCAACCCAGTAAGTATTCAACTGGCATTGATAAGCATGTGAGATTGTACTCTCTTGAGTGTACACTACTGTATGATAATTGCCTATGGGTCTGTAAGTTCTGTGAGCACAATTATATTGTCTTCAATTTAGATGTCTGCATTTTGGTTGGAACTAGTATTCCTAAAGAAGGTTATCTACTTCCAAAGGATTTCTTCTTTGCAAAATGATGTGTTAATCTTTGTTTCGCTGTCTATAAATCTGGCCAAAAAAATGGTTTGCAATGATTTGACCCGTTTCAACAACAAAATTTTGTTGCCTAAAATTTTGTTGCAAAAAAATCCTGATAATTCCATCACAAAAGATTTCAAGGGGGAATATCTGGTTTCAACCATTTGTTGTATAAATTTATTGAGATTTCACAGTAGCTCTGAGCATTTCTAGATGTCATGTGAGTAACACTGTAAAACTATATTTCTATATAATGTTTTAATTTGGTCACCTTACATTTTATATTTCATATTTACTTTTTGTTTCTTAGTATGAAACTGGTGTGCTCAGTATTTTGTCCATGGAACAAATTGGGGACATGATGGTCTTCTCCAACACCTTGAACCGCATAGATGAGGCTACATACTCTTTGGTTACCTGAAAACTTTAACGATTTCTAATGTTGAAGAATTTATGCGAAGGTTTACTCTCAAAGCCACAGAGGTACAGAACAACTTACATAGGGTTGCCAAATTCGGACAGGGGAAAGCGCCGCCGGCGTGCAAGCCACGCATCACAAATGGACCCACCCAATATATGGAGACCACACAAGCTTTCAAGGGCCACCACCACCTTAAAGTATGAATTTTATATATATATATTTTTACCCTATCTAAACAGGTTTCTATTTACTGCTTGGATAACTGCAGGAAACCCCAACACTATATAAAGGGAGAGCGTTGGTACTTTCATATAAAGTGAGACCAGTAAAAACATAAAGTCCCCCCTCTCCCTTCCTGAAGGAAATAATAAAAACAAGATGTGGTAAATGTTGCAGAAAAATAATATTTTCTCAACTAAGTGAATTTTTCATTGACTTACATTAATGTGTGGAAAAATCCCTTTAAGAAGATTCTACACTAGTTGAATCCCTCCACTACAACCTGAATAACGTAAAAAGAAAGACCTTTCCTCCTCTGTGATGCTCACAGTCAGTTTAATGTACAAGTCAGAAATGAAAGAGTGTTTGAATTACCCTGCTAATCACTGTGGATACAATTAATAGCAACAGGAAGGGTTCTGGTCTGGGACAACACCAAACCTTTCTTGGACAATGCCTTAAAAATATTCTGGACAGTTGGAACCCTACGTTATATACTTTCATATCACTGTTATACTGGAGGTCTAGAACTAATTTTGCACTGACATATAAATCAAAACATTATAATGTATTAAAAAAATGAATTAACTATATTATCAATTATATAGGAGAACTGTTGACACTATAGAAGAACAAAACCTCAATAGTATCTTTTGGTAGTTAAATCGGATATTTGGTGCCCTGGGTTATTGTCTGTCAACGTTAGAGTGGACTAGAGCTCAAACTCGGAACTCAAGCCGAACTATTTGAGTTTGAACGGACTCGGACTTCTCGAGCTATCCCGGACCTGGATTTTGATATTTTCGTGACTTTTGATAATTATCGAATGGTATCGAGGCGTGCGAATATGCGAGTAAAATGTACTATACCAATAAGCAAGTAAATATCGAATTCTCGCAAGTAAAATGACTATTGTACCAATACGCGAGTAAATATCGAATATCGAATCCACAAGTAAAATGTCTATTATACCTATATGCGAGTAAATATCGAATTCTCTAATTGCGAGTAAAATGTCTATTATACCAATACGCAAGTAAATATCGAATATCGAATCCGCAAAGTAAAATGTCTATTATACCAATACGCAAGTAAATATCGAATTCTCGCAAGTAAAATGACTATTGTACCAATACGCGATTAAAATATCGAATATCGAATCACAAGTTAAAATGTCTATTATACCTATATGCGAGTAAAATCGAATTCTCTAATCTGCGAGTAAAATGTCTATTATACCAATACGCAAGTAAATATCGAATATCGAATCGCAAGTAAAATGTACTATATAACAATACGCGAGTAAATATCGAATTAACGAATCCGCAAGTAAAATTCTATTATACCAAATACGCGCGTAATATCGAATTAACGAATCCGCGATGTAAATGTCTATATTAACCAATACCCGAGTAAATATCGAATCTCGAATCCGCGAGTAAAATGTCTATTATAACAATACGCGAGTAAATTTTGAATTCTCTAATCCGCGAGTCGTTCATGGGATAATTATCGAATGTCGAACGCGAGGAGCTCGAAAGTAGCGCAGGTGAGAGTAAAATTGAGTTTTCGAAAGTCCTGGATATGGAACATGTTCCCCAGACCATTTCCAGGTCCACAGACATTTACATTAAGTTACCATTGATATTTAATTGTATTTCATTCAAACTTTTCGAGTTAAAAAATGGACCGAACTAGGCCAACGTTGACAATTAATTTTTTAAATCATTAAATGTCATGCGATTAATTCCAGACTAGAGCATTAAAACAATGTTTAGAAAATTGGACATTAGAAAACAATTGAAAATGGAAATTGGAAATAAGGTTAAAATTATTAAAAGATTGAGCTATTTAGACCTGTTCATACTTTTCCATCCACAGAAAGAACCAAATTGGATACGTTGAAGTTGGAAAATACATCTTACTGAATTACCTGAAAATCGGGAATCGCAAATCCAAATGGACACATCAGAGTATTTGATTGAGCGATTCGACTTTAATTCTATTTCTTCATCAGGTTCTTTACTAACCAGACTCTCTTGTAATTCCCATACGGGACTGCGACACTCTAATTCAGATGTAAGTATTATCAGGGGTAGATAGAAAATAATTAAAGAAATTGTACCCTGAAAGAACTACTTGCTCATTTAAAGATATAAATGATATATGTAAGCAGAACTTATTTTGATTGTTTGTGTTGCTGCGTGACTTCCAGTACAACCAGTACTTGTTTTGCTCAATCTCAGCCACTCACTCCCCCAGCCCTAACAGACTCTGACTCTTTGTGAGGGCAAGCATGCTCAGTAATCCATGAGGCAGCATTGGAGGAGGGAATTTCCCACCATGCAGTTCATGTACCAACTGTCACAATTCCGATACAGCAAAACATACATAACAGAAGAGTTTATGATATTAAGGAACTTGATTGACAGCTGGAAAGATATCTTAAGAAATGGGGACAGACAAAAAAATGTTACAGTGATAGTTGGGAAGAATTATAGTTTTGAGTTTTGAGTAAGGGCAATTAAAAAAAGAAATCCTAGTGTGCAGATCCTTTAGGAATAACATAAAAATGATGTTTTATCAATGTTACCATGATATATAATAGAATGCTGAATTCGCCTTCCTGTACAGTTTCTTCTAAATGAGAATTGTATGGGGAGTACCCCAATCTTACATTATTTATTGAATTACATCTGAACTACTATCTTTTTACTTAAAATAATATCACAAAATTGCAGCTGGACCCAACCATTAATATTTGATTTCTTTTAAAGAAATGTACTGACATTTGTTAAATTTTAAAAGCTCAGAAACCACCCGACTAGTAAAACTCAAGGGACAGATCCACTTCTTCAGTACTCATTTATTGGCCAGTCCCAACTTGATGGTGCATGTGCAGTACAGTCTAGATGAGTTCAGTAAAAACTTTTTTTTTATTTTTGAGAGCTAATTTCCAGGTGTACAAGTAGAAATTGTACTGTAGGTTGCAGTTGAAGCTTCCAAATTCCCTAGAATATACTATATAGTGTATGTGTGTATGTATGGGTTTTGGTTTTGTTTTTCTTTTTACGTTAGTGGGTTTTAGTGGACAATTAAACAAAAAATTATCTCTATATACAGGAGATCACCTTTTATTATTAGACATTGGATAAAGGTTAGGAGTAGAAGTGACATAACAAATTCTAGAAACTATGAGGCAAGTACTAAACATGTTTTCGTACTTACAGGTCTATATCTCTCTCATCCTTAACTAATTTGTTATACATTTAAAATCTGCCTAGTGCTTGACATGAAGGAGTCTTTCTCCTTTGAAAAAGAAAAACACAACAATCCCTTTGAAGTTAGAGATTTTTATGCGTGGTACTGGGAAGGGCGAGTAAGGAAGTAAAAACTACTGGTATTAATGCATATAGATCTGGTTGATCCAGGGTAACTTTCCGATTGCCATTTGGAGTCAGGAAGGAATTTTTTCCCCTTTTTAGCTGGTTTTTTTTTGCTTCCTCTGGGTCAACTGTTAGGTGGGTTAAAAAAAAAGAGGGTGAATAGGTTGGACTTGATGGACGTATTCTTTATTCAACCTTAATTACTATGTTACTATGAAGTATCCAATATGGCTCCTTTCCTCATATGGTATTTATATCAAAAACAGTCAAGGAATGATGCACATACGGAAATCTGGCACCAGGATTTTACCATGTACGATCAATGGATACATTACTACACGACAATATAACTAACAGATAAATAAAATACTGGCATTGTTTTGTCTATTATAGAGTGATCAGGCTGGATCGATCTTATGATTTCATGTCTCCAGAAACTCTTAGTGATATTGTGGAATGGCTTGTCAAAATTTTGAAGCAAAGAACACTGAATGGTAATAGAGCTGAGCATTATGGGGCAGAAATATTGATATGGGAATTAACGTTAAGTGTGTACTAGAAAGATGATGTGTTAGGCAATATTTAAAGTGCACCACTGTATATTTCTGTTGCTAACTAATGCACCAAGCTGTCCCTGTAATCATAAAAACATTTATTAAGTTCATTCAGTTAATGTATTTTCTAGTGGTGGGTTAACCTTGGGCTGTCCTTCTGTTTGACTTATATTTCCATGTTTAAATTCTCTGTTAAAATCTATGTTACTGCGGAAATGTCATCAATGTACCATAACTATCATGAACTTATAGTCTAATGGCTTCAAATAAAGCAGGAATAACAGAAATCACACAGTGATAAACATAACGGAAAGAAAAAGACCAATTTTATGGGAAGTTCTGTATTCTTTTTCCTTTGTTGGGCTTCTGGGAGCAAGGTCAATATGATCTGCATTCGTATCCAGGTTGGCCTTGAGGGCCATCCTTTTCCTCTTTTCTTTTCATCTGCATTATCTTAAGGACACCTACAATCAATACATTATTAAAGTTCTACTTGTAAATTTAACATTTTGCATTGTGTCTCCTTTTTAAGGCTGTTACAGCAACAAACAGAATCAGCAAGATTGGATAGAAGTCACATGGAAACGATTCTTTGCACTTGTCCCACTAAAAGATATTATGGAAGTCAATCCTAGATTTGACCAGTTAAGCCATAGTCGCATTTTTGGTATAAGGCAGAAATCACAATTAAATGGGTTTTTTTTTGCCGTTGTTATTTAAAGGACAAGAAAAGAAAGATAGAAATAAAATCTAATAGATTCTATAATTGCTAACTGGCAGATAGCTGTAACTGTCAAATCTCAAATAGTGGCATTGTGGAGAAATCATGACTTTAACTCTGCAGCTTTCTTGCATTCCTGATTTCTGCAGCTCTCCCTCCACAGTTGTGTCCTGGACCCAGATTCACAGTTGCACATGCTCAGTTCAATTCTCTAGTCCCTTTCCTTTTACCTATGTCATAATTTTCATGTTGTCTACGGGGTAACCTGCATTTGACCTCTCTGTATAAAACCAGGCAGTAAAAAAACAACAACTGGTGAAGAAACCAATATGCATATCAATAAAATTACAAATAATGATTACATATCTATTATTTTCTGCATGAATTCATGTAGTAAACAAAAAAAGCATTTAAACAAGATATGATTTAGAATTTAAATTCAGTAGACACCTTCTGCTTTGTGAGAGCTTTGCACGCTCTGGCATTCTTTAGTTAATCTTTATGAAGTAGTCACCTGGGATGGGTTTACCTTCAATTGCAGTCAAACACCTTAATGTGAGGCAGCCCTCCGTTACACCTCCTTCGGTCAAATAGCACATACATAGCATGGATGTGGGTTTAGGGACATGTTCTGGTGAAAAACAAACCATATGTGGAAAAAACAAACCATATGGCATGGCATGTTGCTATGGAATGTTGTGGTAGCCATGCTGGTTAAATGTGCATTGTATTTTGAGCAAATCGCAACAGTTATCACAGTTTACCACATAACTACATATTTGTCCCTCGTAGATTATATGTCTTCAATATACATCTACAATATATAAAATATTAAAAATCCCATACAAATAATTATATATATAAGGTTCTCCACTTAAGCTAGTTTGATGCTCCACAGCAGATGGCATTGTGTTTATTATTGAATAAACTTATACAGGGTTATTCAATAAAAGTTCTTATTATTTAAAATGGTGTTTAATTTTGCCCCAACCATCAGATCTTATTTAACATTTAAGGCTAACACCTGATTGGTTGGGGCAAAATTAGCACCATTTTAACGATAAGAAACTTTTAGAATAACCCTGATAGGTATCTTCTAGACTTAGAGGCTTTTCATTTGAGGTTGCTTTTACCCTGCAAGAACCAATCATATATCAGATTTTTATTGGTCTTCATCTGATGGTGCAGCAAAATAATAACACAGACAAATGCACCTATTACCGTATATACACTCGAGTATAAACTGTCCCAAGTAAACCGAGGTACAGTTTTAGGTAAAAAAAAGAGAAACACATATTGACTCGAGTATAAACCGAGGGGTAGTATTTGTCACTTAAGATGTTTGGAAACTACAACTCCCAGCATGCTTTATTGCTGAGAGTTGTAGTTTTCAAACATCTTAAGTGGCAAATACTTGCAAATAGGGGTAAATCCTCCTTTACTTGTGCATACAGTATGCACAAATAAAGAAGGTTTTACTCTTATTTGTAAATATTGCCCCCTGGCGTCCGTGGTATTCTCCTACCTGTCCTGTCGCTCCCACATCCTCAGTGCGCATCCGGATGATGTCACTACTCGGCGCTGCAAAGTGAGAGGCGGGTAGTGAATCATCTGGATGCGCACTGAGGATGCGGATCGCGTGGCCGCCGACAGGTATAGAGACAGGTTGACTGGGTATAAACCGAGGTAAGATTTTCAGGCTTTTTTAAAGCCTGAAAACCTCGGTTTATACTCGCGATATACAGTATTTCATAAACCTCTTAGTTGTTATTTGAAAAATAAAATTTGTTTGAATTGTTAAAAGATTTTAAAATGTAAACTTTTTAATTTTATTAAACAAAAAATGTTCTGTTTTGATTTCAGGCTTTAATCGATTAACAACACCAGCATTTTACAGAAAATTGTTTCAAGTAAACTCAGATGCTTTGATCAACGTGACGAAAATGGCTATTGTGCTGGGAAGTTAAAAGGAAGTGACAACACAGTCTCTGTCGACAAAATCTTTGAGTTTCTGCTCGATTTTAACATTGTGTTTGAAAAGGTAACAATTACTAGAGTATAAGTACCCAGCTAATGGCCTTTGGGGAGCATGTGGCTGATTAAATAAATATTGCAGCCCATGAGTCTATAAACAAAGGGGTTTTAGTAACATTACTGTGATCACATGAATGAAAAGCCTTCCAACCACGTCAGGTAACCCCAGTCTGAAGGTCCTAACGTAACCTTTTCAATTTCTTTTACTTCAATTAGATTAGCAAACTTTACATCTCTCATTCTAACACACTGGATCCATATAACAGGCTCTCTTCACTTCCCCCCAGCCCTTTGGCTTTTTAAATGAGGGAAGAGGCATCCAGTGATTTATATAAAGACATAGGACCTCCCCTAAAAGGGGCGTGTTGGGGGTGCTATTACCACATGGAGGCTTGACCAAGCCTCCCAATAAATACATACAATACAAGGACAGCCCATGAGTCTGTCTAAGTGGGGGGTGTTATGGGTGAGAGTGGAAAGCTGTGGTGGAGTTACTAGTGTGGCCCCCATTAGCAGATACGTTGATCATCCTTTGCACTAAAGTTTGTGTTTCCAGTAGTCTACCATGGGTCTACTCAAACAATGAACTATTTGGAGGCATCTATTTTGGTGAGTAACTGATTATTTTTTCTTCCTTAGCTTACGGTCCAAACTATTTCTTTGATGTAAGACAAGAAGTGATTGTTCTTTTGAGCAGCTGGCTCCCAATCTAAGACTTTTCACGTTTGAACAGATGGAAAATGTTAGTTCTGAATTCAAATACTTCCTTTCTGGCATCAGCATTGAAGTCTTGGATCTCATTCCCAAGGATAAGCTGTGTTCAATTTTATTACCGTAAGTATCAAATTGGCTTTTGAAACCTTTGTTCAAAGCCCAGCATATTTATTGAATCTGTATTTATGTAGATTTATTTATTTAAAGCACCACTTGGGTACCAGCGCTGTACATGATAAAGTCTCTATAGTTAAAAATGGTGCTAATTTTGCCCCAACCAATCAGATCTTATTTAACATTTGCAAGCTAACATATGATTGGTTGGAGCAAAGTTAGCATATTTTTAACGATAAGAACTTTATTGAATAACCCTGCTAGTATATTATTCAAAGAGGACAAAGAATTCCTGTTGCACACCACTATATGCGATTATAAAATCATTTTATTTGTATAAAGTTTGGGAGAAAGTTAACAGTGATAAGTGCAAATTAAAAACATTAAAAAATACATCACCCTATCAATGCCGATAATTCATTTTATTTACAATCAGAGAATTTCATAAGTTTATATTAGCGTCAATGAAACCGGACATAAATAGGGACAGCATTATGAAATCTATATGAGTCATTAAGTGCAAAGTTCTCAAATCTGACTATATATATTTCAATGTATACTTATCTGTACCTGCCGCTAGTGCCAATTTTTAGTGCAGCAGTGGAGTATAGAGACTTTCCTGTCAATAAAAGTGGGAAACCGGTGGTCGCATTGTTCTGACGCGTTCTGGTGCGTTTCGCCCTTCTGGACTTTCTCAAAGACGTGAACTGTATTTACTGTAATCATTACCTTTTTTTCAGGTTCTCTGCTTTCAACAGTGTTTACAATATGTTGAGATGATCTTGCAGAGCAGATCTTCAACTTCATCCTCTCCTTCCTTAACTACCAATTAACCCTCCCAGACACCCCAGGTACTGTAAATATTTTGATGTTGCAGTTAGGGGTTGTTAGACATTAGAACATTAAAAAACTGTACAAATGTAAAAGTAAGGTTTTGATGTCTGACTAAGGGTGCTATGTTTTCTCAAAAACTTGCATTCAAACATTGAGTTGGCAACTATGGTATTACCGGTACATTCAGTTTTACCCTTCGATGTTTTAAAACATAAGAATGAAAAAATTAGATTTAAAAGTTCTTCAACAAACCAACATATCCATTAACGACATAACAGAATTTGAAAGAACATGTCACTATTCCCCCATCAGCAAAGGCAACCTACAAACATATATAAACTCTTAATACACCCATACCAGCCAAACACGCTTTCAAATAGCCTGGGAAGATAACATTCAAGAAACCTGGGAAGACTCAAACTAGGCATACACCTTCAAAAATAAACAAGGGCAGTTTGAATATTGCTCTAAAAGTTATTTTCCGTTACCTACAGAGTCCCAACTCTTCTACATAATTTTCCTAGCATCAGTCCACAATGCTTCCGAAATGCAAAACCTAGGAATATGTATTACATTGGTGGACCTGCCGCCGACTACTGGGAAGAGGTCTTCCAAAATCTCAAAAGTTACTTAATACCCAAAAACCAAACCCAGGCATACCCAATAAGCAAAGAAACAACGAACTAAATAAACATGGGAAATATCTGGGCACAATTTGTCATGTTAGCTTCCAAAGTAGCATAGGAGCACAATGGGGAAATCCATCCCTAATATTTTCCAGAACAATACATAAATATCTGTTGTATTCAATTAGATCAACTGCTTGAAGTTTAGTTCTTGAAGACGTTTCATCCGATAATTAAATTAAGAAATCTGCATCATGAAAGAATGCTACACAAATCTAAGACACAATCCCAACATTCCATAAATATGGTCTATGTGGTTATAACGGCCCTTACGCATCACACCTACCATTTGGATGAAAGACCTAGGATAACCAGTTCAAAAAACATCCCTGTATACTCTTACTCCATCTTAAGGAAGTGTATTTACCCCAACATTAAAACTGTCTAAACA
Source organism: Hymenochirus boettgeri (assembly GCA_019447015.1). Taxonomy (NCBI): domain Eukaryota; kingdom Metazoa; phylum Chordata; class Amphibia; order Anura; family Pipidae; genus Hymenochirus; species Hymenochirus boettgeri. The sequence continues at coordinate 322,500 of JAACNH010000082.1, forward strand.
CCTTTTTACTTGTCTGCCAGGAAAAAAAAAAACAACAAAAACATAAATATTGTAATGCAGTCTATATATCTTTAACTAAAACACTCTTATATGTTAAAGGGCATGTCCAACCCCCAAAACTATAATCCCCCCCAGTAATGGCCCCACCATGTAGTGTATAAAATCCTTACCCTCACATCCCAGCTCCATATGTTCTCCTGTATCCCCCCCCAAAGTCCCAAAAAAACTGCCCACCAGGAGATGCCAGAGTCCATACAAGACTCTTCCTCCTGTCTCGCCTCCGGGAGAAGTTTGGCATGTGTACTGCAGCCCTTCTCCCCCTCCCACTCCTCCCTCTCCCTCCCGATTAGGATTCCCTCCCCCTAGCGTAAAAACCTTTCATATAATAATCCCCCTGTCCCCCAGCCCCAACCGCTATATTTTTATTATAGAATAGTGCCCCAAACATTACTTACCTTCCCTCTTTCCTCCGCGCACTGAACTCCCGGCAGCCGCGTCGTGATTGGCTCGCCTCAGCCAATCACAGACGCGACTGCCAGTCCCGCCCCTCTGTTGCATTTTTGTAAGCAGAGGGCCCGGCAGTGCGGTGGATGAAAGAGGGAAGGTAAGTAAAGTTTGGGGCACTTTCTGATAATAAAACTATAGCGGTTGGGGCTGGGGGACAGGGGGAATATTATATCACAAAAATGTTTTTGAAGGGTGGACATGCCCTTTAAGCAAACATACCGATACAATAGAGATGTCAGTGGGTTCAAATAGAACCCAGTTTCGAATAGAATCCGTGGGTTTCGAAGTCCCGCCGAAATGTTGGAGCTCCCGAATTTCCGGAACCCGGATTTTCGATTTTTATCATAAATAGAAAGAGACAATCATTTGAAAATGAAAAATTGAAGGTAGATTATTTCGAAAATCGAAAGTAGACAATTTGAACATCTCTACGATACAACTGTATATTTGTACCCATGTCATCCATACTGAATTTTAGCTTATCTGATGATGGTTTATGTTGTATTACATCTTGAAAAAAACCCAAAAACTATTGACCATTAAAAGGTTCTTCAAGATCATCAAGAAATAAATGACTTTGTAGGTTCTTTTTTTTCAAGTTTCCATTTCTCTCCCTCAAGCTACCATGTCGGCGGCATGATATACGGCACCAGTGAAGCTACATCAAAATGTTTTCTTCAACTTTTCCATTATGCAACAATTTATGAACTGGAAACATTTCAACGTTAATTTTATCCTGTGAGTTTGAAAATAGAAATACTGTACATACTGTATATATTGTACATACTGTACATATTGTATATACTGTACATATTGTACATACTGTACATTAACTGTATATACTGTGTACATATTGTACATACTGTGATACTGTACATAGGTAAACCACTGTACAAACTGTATATATTGTACTTACTGATATACTGTACATGTTGACATACTGTACATATTGTATATACTGTACATATTGTACATACTGTTATATTACTTGTACATATGGTACATACTGTACATACTGTATATATTGTACATACTGTACATACTGTACATGTTGTACATATGTATATATGTATATACTGTACATATTGTACACACTGTACATATTGTATATACTGTACAATGTACATACTGTACATACTGTATATACTGTACATATGGTACATACTGTACATACGTAAGATTTGTACATACTGTAATATACTGTACATGTTGACATAGTATGTACATACTGTATTATACTGTACATACCGTATATAGTGTACATATGGTACATACTGTATATACTGTACATTATGGTACATACTGTATATACGGTACATATTGTACATACTGTACATACTGTATATACTGTACATACGTAATATGTTAAATATGTGTACATACTGTCATACTGTATACTGTAATATTGACATATGTATATACTGTAATATGGTACACACTGTACAAACTGTATATATTGTACACATGTATATACTGTACATGTTGTCATACTGTACATTTGTATATACTTGTAATATTGTACTACTGTATATACTGTACATATGGTACATACTGTATGACTGTAGATATGAACATACTGTATATACTGTACATGTTGTAATACTGTATATATTGTATATACTGTACATATTGTACACACTGTACATATGTATAACTGTACTATTTGTACATAACTGTACATACTGTATATACTGTACATATGGTACATACTGTACATACTGTATATATTGGCATTACTGTCTACTTGTACACATGTTGTACATATTGTACATACTGTATATCTGTACATACCGTATATAGTGTACATATGGTACATACTGTATATTACTGTACATTATGGTACATACTGTATATACTGTACATATGTACATACTGTACATACTGTATATACTGTACATACTGTATTAGTGTACATATGGTACATACGTATAACTGTACATATTGTACATACTGATACTGTCATATGTACATACTGTATAATATTGTCATACTGTATATACTGTACATATTGTACATACTGTTATAGTGACATATGGTACATACTGTATATAGTGTACAATATTGTACACAATGTAATATACTGTACATATTGTACATACTGGGCATACTGTATATATTGTACATATGTACATATGTATATAGTGTACATATGGTAATATTGTACATACTGGATATACGTACATAGTGTACATACTGTATATACTGTCACTATTGTACATACTGTACATACTGTATATACTGTACATATTGTAATTACTTATATTGTACATACTGTATAATGTACAATTGACATACTGTATAGTGTACATATGGTACATACTGTATATAGTGTACATATTGTACACAATGTATATACTGTACATATTGTACATACTGTGCATACTGTATATATTGTACATACTGTACATATTGTATATAGTGTACATATGGTACATATTGTACTACGTGTATATACTGTATACATATTGTACATTACTGTATATACTGTACAATATTTACATACTGTAATACTGTATATAATGTACATTCATACATATTGTACATACTGTATATATGTACATATTGAACATACTGTGTATATACTGTACATATGGTAACATACTTATATACTGTATATAGTGTCCATATTTACATACGTATTACTGTACATATGGTACATACTGTACATACTGTAATATGTACATACTGTACATACTGTATAACTGTACATATTGTACATACTGTTACATACTGTATATAGTGTCCATATTGTACATACTGTATACGTACTGTCAAATATGGCTAACATACTGTACATACTGTATATAGTGTACATACTGTACACTACTGTATATAGTGTACATATTGTACTACTTGTATATACTGTACATTTGGTACATACTGTAACAGACTGTATATAGTGTACATACTGTACATACTGTTATACTGTACTATTGTACATTTACTGTACATACATATAGTGTACATATTGTACATACTGTAATGACTATGTACATACTTACATACTGTATATACTGTACATATTGTACATACTGTACTATTGTACATACTGTACATACTGTATATACTGTACATATTTTGTACATACTGTATATACTGTACATATTGTACAATTGTACATACTGTACATACTGTATATAGTGTCATATTGTACATTACTGTATATTACTGTACATTATGGTACATACTGTACATACTGTATAGACTGTACATATTGTAATACTGTAATACTGTATATACGGACATATTGTACTGTACTGTATATGATGTACATATTGTAATTACTGTAACATACTTTGTACATACTGTAATGTGTACATAGTATACGTATATAATGTTTATGACATATGGTCAACTTACTACTGTATATTAGTGTACATACTGTAATACTGGTATATACTGTACATATTGTACATACTGTACATTACTGTATATAGTGTACATATTGCTACGTACTGTATATTACTGTACATATGTAACATACTGTATATAGTGTACATATTGTACATAACTGTATATACTGTACATATTGTATCATACTGTACATACTGTATATACTGTTATAACGTTTTGGCTAAGGCTCCCAATGACTATTTCTGTAGTTGAGATAAAAGCCTCTTCAACACTCATCCTTCTGTTTCTACTTTTACCCACCCTCACATTGCTCTGTGCTTCATCATAATACCATTTACCGACTGACCCAGGCATTCATTTATAGCGTGTGATTGGAAATGTCCCAATGGGGAATAGCTGTCTATTGATTATTAGCTCATAGTAGATATTAAAGCGCATGTCCACCTCCCAAACTAAATGTTACCCACTGCTGGCCCCACGTGTGTCATGTTCAAAAATCCTTACCATCTTCTGTCCTTATGGTTCTCCTGCAGGGCCTGATCAAATCCCCCAAAGTGAAAAGTAGGAGGTCCCGGAGCCTGCTTACTTCCTGTCCTCTTGAGGACAATGGCATGCAAGTGGAGCTCTCCCCTCCCACCCTCCGGATCCCTCCATGCTCATGCATCTTTTAGAGACAATAGATTTTTGTAATGCAGGGTAACCCCCAACCCTAAACGCTAGGGTTTTAACTTTTCCCTTGGCACCCTATACTAACCTGTGTTGTATTTTAACTCTCGAAGTAGCAGTAGAGGCAGGGCCGAGGATGAAGGTGGTAAGTCTATTCGTTTTTTTTAAGTTAAAACACTAGTGTCTAGGGTTGGGGGGGCTACACTGCAGCAAATTTTTCAATAATAGTTATTATGTAAAATCATGTGGATTCCCGAATTTGTTTGTTCTCTGGGACTTATTGAAATTTACCTACACCTTCATGTAAGTGCGTTATTTAGTGTGTCGTGAACATATCTGTCTAATTATCTACATGTCTAACTGTCTGTCTGACTGTCCATCCTCGCTCTGCTATCTCAAACAGCTATACCTGTTAATTATTGTGTATTGTTTTATTTAACAGTACGATGTTCTCAGCTACTTATCTGGGGCAACTAGGAAACCTGCTGATGAACAGCACGGCCATTAGGAACCAGATGGAGGCCATACCCATACTGGTGGAGCTGGAAAAAAAGCAAGAGCTACAAAGGTGTTTGTTGATTTCATGGATGAATTTAATAGAGTTGCAGAGAAGGTAAGTGTGTTTTACTACTTAAACTTTAACCAGGCAAAAAATCTACTGCAACCACCCACTTGTGACTAAGGAGACAACCACAGCTGGCATCTCACAATGTGACATTTCTACTGTATCTTCAGTAGAGATGGCCCAACTTCATAAAGTTCAAAAGTCCGAAAAACGGACCATTAATGTCAATGGAAGGTCAATAGTTTGGAAAGTTTGAACTTTCCGAAATATTACAGTGTAAATTTACCTTACAGGCCTCTGGGACTGGGAGATGGTCTGGGGAACACGTCAGCGCGGATGCATGGTTTACATTAACCAATCAGATTTTCCGAGAATATGATTGGTTACTGTAAACCATGTAAACCAAGCATTGAAAATTGACCCATCAGAAACAGATTAGGGTTTCTGACAAACCTATATAAAGAGCTGCAAACTCTGCGGAGCTAGAAGTCAGTGATCAGAGGCGAGGTTAATCATCGGCCTCGTTGAGGCCACCGGCGGTAGGTACCCCTGGCGCGCAGGGGTACTTCTCGGGTTGGTGGCCTCAGCGGAGCTGATGTCACCGATGGAAGAAGACAGAAACCGCGCCCAAAGGGCTCTTTCAAGAGTCGCAAGGGACCTTTAAAGGCTGGTAGGGGGTCCCGGCTCGAGCTGTGGGACCCCCAAACGTCCAGCCGTGGGATTGTCGGCTATTCTGCAATCCGCAAGCGGACATTTTCGGGAATCTCTGGCTGTTCTGAGGTTTCCGGAAGCGGCCGTTCGAGGTGTGCCCAACGTTTGAAAATCCTCGTACATTCAAGAATTCTCAAATAGTCCCGTGAGTCAGAAAAAAGAAAACTAGTTTGAATAGTTGAGTTCGTCTGAACCCCAGGCATTATACTTATTTTACTGACAGCTCTGGGTGCTGAAAATTTTAATTTCAGAAAAAAATTAAATCAGGGTAAAGGCATGTGTCTAGATATAATACAGCCTAATGGTATAGAGCAGGCGTGTTTAACTTGTGACCTTTTACAAGTTTGAAAACCACAATTCCCAGCATTCTCTGTTTGCAGTAAGTTTTTTCTTAATATCCTGTAGCTAAGGCATCTGTCTAGATCTAATACAGCCTAAGCTTGTGACCTTTCACGTTTGAAAACCACAAATCCCAGCATTCTCTGCTTTGCAGTTAGTGTCTTCTTAATGAACTTTTCACATGTTTAAAACTACAACTCCCAGCATTCTCTAACTGCACAGAATTCTGGAAAACTTAGTTTTCATACATCCTGGAATAAAGACATTTTCCTGACTTAAAGACATTAAAAGCCCATGGTCATGCTTTAGCGCTTCCTACCCAAGGGTTTGAAGATGCAAGTGATTCATCTGCCCTTTCCTTACATCCATAGCTATTAGACTATTGGATTAGGGAAGCATTATATGGGTCGATTGGTTGTAAGTAGTTCAAAGTAATTTACCAGAGGTTGCATGCCTCTTTAGAAAATCCGGAATAATCCGCCGTTCGCGGACGGGATAAATCCGCGGCGGATCCCGGTTCGGGTCCGCGAACCGGCCATCTCTAGTTGTAAGTAGTTCAAAGTAATTTACCAGAGGTTGCATGCCTCTTTAGTTGTAAGTAGTTCAAAGTAATTTACCAGAGGTTGCATGCCTCTTTACACGTAAGTATTAAACACCAACTAATAGCTGGCGATAAATACTTTTGTGCGGGTAAGATTCACCCAAAATCGCACAGCCTCTGGTAAATCCCGTACGGGAGATTTGCCCAGAGAGCTTGTGCCTCTGGGTGAATCTCCCTATTAGAGTCATAAATTGTACCATATTTGCACTCGCTAAAGCATGACCTAATGTCTTTTAATGTCTGTAAGTCAGGAAAATGTCTTTATTCCAGGATATATGAAAACCATCAGGGAGATTCAATAAAAGTTCTTATCGTTTAAATTGGTGCTAATTTTTCCTCAACCAATCAGATTTTATTTAACATTTGAAAGCTAACATCTGATTGGTTGGGGCAAAATTAGCACAATTTTAAACGATAAGAACTTTTATTGAATAACCCTGTAAGTTTTCCAGAATCATTTGCAGTTAGGGAATGCTGGGAGTTGTAGTTTTAAACATGTGAAAAGTTCATTAAGAAGACACTAACTGCAAAACAGAGAATACTGGGATTTGTAGTTTTCAAACACGTGAAAGGTCACAAGCTTAGGCTGTATTAGATCTAGACAGATGCCTTAGCTACAGGATATTAAGAAAAAACTTACTGCAAACAGAGAATGCTGGGAATTGTGGTTTTCAAACTTGTAAAAGGTCACAAGTTAAACACGCCTGCTCTATACCATTAGGCTGTATTATATCTAGACACATGCCTTTGCCACAGGCAATAAATAAGATACTTGGCATGTCCCCACCCATTTCTTTAAGTGAGAAATATGTGTTTATATGTTAGATTATTAAGGCAATGCTATTATAATAACATGATTCTTCTGTTATAAGAAGGCTCTATTTCATTTTATACTCTGTGTGGAGCTTTTAGCTCCTCTATCCACACCTCTCCCTAACATGTATATTCAATCAGTATCCTGTGCTCCCAAGTCCTAACCCCATAGGTTAGTTAAACTTGTTGTGGTAAATACTAATAAATATGAACCTTGCATGTTAATCAGGATACTGTATAGGATTTAAGGTGGCTATACATATATCCGATTTTACTTATCCAACCAAGCACTCATGCAATATTAGTTTGATCTTTCCAGAACCATCTTTCCCATTATTCTATGCCACAGACAGGCGGTTCTTGCAGGATCGGTCTAATGTCGCGGGAGCACTCGGTCGGGAAAGTAAAATCGGATATATGTATGGGCTGCTTTTCATTGCCCAAAGGTGCTGTTTAGATTGCCTGGGTCAGTTCTCAGACCTGCAGGTTTATTCCACATTGTGTTCCACACTGGAACACACCGCTCATCGGATGTGCGCCGCTGAAATCATCAGAGCCGCGACTACTGTCTATGCGGCCGTGACGTCAGAATCATGTGCGCACACACTGCCTACTGAGTTTGGACGTTGCTTAGCAACCTCACCTCCGATGCCGAAGCCAAAATAAGTACCGGAGCTAGTCGACTCCAAAGAATATTGCGAATGACCCGTCAATATATTCACAACGCCCAAACTCAGTAGGCAGTGCGTGCGCACACGATCCCGACGTCACGGCCGCATAGACAGTAGTCTAAAAAACATTCAAAGGTTTTTTCATGTTTCAAGTCTCAATCTCATCTTTCCTTTACAAACCATTGTTTTCTTTATCTTCTTACTGGTTTCAGAACCTGGTTGTCAGTATAATTCTTTACAATCTCTAAAGGGTTGTACGGGGAGTGTTGTAGAGTGTTGTATGGGGAATGTTGAAGGGGGTTGTATGGGGAATATTGTAGAGGGTTGTACGGGGTATGTTGTAGAGGGTTGTACGGGGAATGTTGTAGAGGGTTGTACGGGGAATGTTGTAGAGGGTTGTACGGGGATTGTTGTAGAGGGTTGTATGGGAAATGTTGTAGAGGGTTGTACGGGGACTGTTGTAGAGGGTTGTACAGGGACTGTTGTAGAGGGTTGTATGGGGAATGTTTAGAGGGCTGTTGGGTAATTTTGAAGGCTTCAGGTGCCAAACCGCTGCCCATTAAACAACAGATCTTGCAAGTACCTTAGGCTGAGGCCAAACTGCACCGGGTTCCCGCGCATACAAAAGCGTGCGCATAAACGCTCGTGATTGCACGCGTGTTGCCAAACGGTCATGGTTGTGATTGCTCGATGATTCTCAATATGAGCACATGCGATTGCACGCAGCGCTCAGTAGCGTACTAGTGTGCCCATCACTACTGTAGCGCATTCGGATCGCGTTTAAAAGTGCATTAGTGTGGCCTAGCCGTTATTCATTATTAGTTTAATAGACAATCCTTTTATTAAGCGCAGCCATAAACCAATAGGGAAAGTGTGGGATGTTTTATGAGAGAACGCTTTTCATTTCTTGCAGGTAGAAGTTATTTCCACCCTGAGTGTCACTCAACTAGCAGAAGTAGCAGTGCAGTTTGTGAATCTGCAGAATGAAGACATCGCCTGTCAGATTGTAGGAAGGCTGCAGCAAATTTCCATTAGTAACGTATATTTGTTCTTGGACCAGTTCAGTGACTTATTCCGACAGGTATAAAGAACTTTATCCATCTAAAACTACATAGATAAGCGCTTAGCCCATATTTAGCAGTTCACCCTGTGTAAATGCAACTCAACACTAGAGATATCATTCAGTTATGTAATTCTATATTCTCCTTTTCCAGTCTGGCATTGTTCATTGGCCAAATCTAAACGTCCAATCAAAATTCCTCTCTGGATCAATCAACATTTTGAAGAATGAGTTTTCTGCATATAATAACAGCCAGTGGGAGCTGCTGTTCTCAGTGAGGTTAAAACCGTTCCTCCTTAGCATTCAGGCTGATGAATTAAATACACTTCTCCACTCAGCGGATTGTGACAGCTACCCAATCATGTAAGTGTCTGGAACCTTATGGAAGACAAAAATGCAATGTTTACCCCCAACCAAAAATGTTGCAGATGCTATTTTAAATCTTATTGTAATCACCCCACCAATGACTGACTGTCCTCTATAGTTACTTCTAGGCGCCGAAACATTACGCCTTGTTTTTTAATGGATTAATAAACACCAGTTGCATCAAGTCTGGTGTGCACAGGTTTTTTTAATTTTCTATAGTTATTTCTGGTTAGATTTCTGGTTTCTATGTTGTAGTAGCATTGAATGAATAATATTCATAGTTCATTGATCATAGTGTAGCTTAAAGGGCATCTACTGTATACCGAAAAATTGGTTATTTTAAATTGACCATAACTGGAAACTATAATTCTTCCCAACCACCACTGTATAATTTTTTGTTGATCTGCCCCCTATTTCTTTAGATATCCAATCTAAAACTTCTTATATTTTAGCTGTCAATCAAGTTCCTTGCTCTCAAAAACTATTGTTCTGTGAATAGTTTTACTGTAGCTGTAATGGTGACACAGTTTTGACAGTTAGAATGCTGTATGCTGTGTGCAGGCTTGACAGTTGGTTTGTGGGGAAAAAGTCAGGTCGGATGGAAGTGGGAGTGGTTAAAAGAGGGAGGGGAGATACTGCTCCTAAATAAAAATTGTGCTGGATCGAAGGCATGCAGCAACAAACGCAAATAAGTGCTAATTACATGCATTCGATTATAGATTAAGATGAAGTAATTTTTTCAGTATAGTGTAAGCCTCATTACCACTTTGCCTCATTGAGGACTGATCTGACAATCACAAACATAACTTCAATCAAACATAAACTTTTTCTTTTCAGTGTGAGCAATCTGAATGATATATTTGATGACCTCTCCTCTAACACCTGCCAAAGCATATACAGCAGCCTGTACACATTCCTCAAGAGTAAGTTTACAGAGTGAAGACCTTTAGTATTTCCATATAACCAAGATTGCTACAACTATTGTCAGTTGCTTTGTTATATTCGTGAGTAGAGATGTCCGAACTTTGCAAAATCCGGTCCGCTCGAGGATCCGTGAATTTTCGGAAAAATTCGAAAATCCGCGAGCGGACCCATTAAGATTTAAAAAAACTCGAAAATACGATAAATCCTCGTAATTTTTAAAATTTTCGAAAATACATATTTCCGAAAATACGAGGAATCCTCGTAATTTCGAAAATTTTAGAAAAATATGTTCTCGTATTTCGAAAATATGAGAAATCTTCTAATTTCGAAAATTTTCGAAAATACGAGAAATCCCCGGTTCGGAAGTTCGGAAGGTGGAAAATCCGGAAAATCCGGAAAAATCCGCCATTCGCGAACGGGATAAGTCCGCGGCGGATCTGATCCGCGAACCAGCCATCCATATTCGTGAGAAGTAGAATTTCTTTAGTAGAGATGGGATCCGGGTCTAACACAGATCCGGATCCGAGACCAAACTCCTCGGTTCCAAAATCTGATTGATCCATCCGAATCCGGATGGATTGTCCGGTTTTCGGACAATCCATTTGAAAATAAGATCGTTAAAAAATGGTCTCTGATCGTATTTTCGAGGATTTTTGAAGGTTCAAGGCTATTTTCGAAAATTATTGAAAATAGCCTCAAATGTTCAAAAAAACCTCGAAAATTCGTTACGTTTTTGGATTTTCAGATCGCCGGGATTTTCCCGAGATCCAGGAATCTGAAAACGGAACAAAACTAGTTAGTTTCGGCCATCTTTATTCTTTAGTTAACTAGGGCCCCAACCACATCACAGAGCTACTGAGTCAAACTGTAACTTAAAGGGAAGATTTAAGTGAAACAAAAAACTGGTCACGTGTCTGCCCCCAACTGATATATTCAGCACATTATTAGATGTATTATTAGCCAAATATTTAAGCATAATTATTTCCCCCATTGTGGAAGAAGGCTTCCCCCTCCACGCAGCCAATAAAGGCTGTGACATCTGACATCACAGCCAATGATTGACTGCTCTATCCCCTGCTGCCTCCTCTGCTCATGCTCACGTTCCTAAAAGCTCATTGAGCAAACAGAGGAGGCAGATAAGGATCTTATCATTAAATATCTGGTTACAAATACATGTAATAAACTGGAAAAAAAGCAGTTGGGGTTATGGGCAGATGACTGACAAGTCACCAGTTTTGTGTTTTAAGGGTGGACATGCCCTTTAAACTCCCTATTCTCATCTGGAATGAATATGTTTTCTACTGTGGGGTCTGTGACCATTTGGCAGATCATCTAATAGATAGAGATGTCCGAACTTCGAAAAATCCGGTCCGCGCGAGGATCTGCGGATTTTCGAAAAAATCCGAAAATTCGAAAATCCGCGAGCGGACCCGTTAAAATGTATTAAAATTAAAGTTCGGCAAAATCCGCATTAAAAGTGGTCTAAATAGCCTTGGTAACGTACACTTAACCACTCAGGGACCTGGGTAATGGCCTTAGAAGCATGTATAAATGCCAACAATACCTAAAAAGTACAGTCCGCTAGCGTGACTTAAAAAAAACGGTATTTTTCGAAAATACGAGGATTCCCGTAAAAACGAAGATTTCCGTAAAAAAACGAGGCTTTCTGTAACTATGATAGCTGCCATTGGCTAATTTGGATCATGTGGCTTGCTCCGTCTTGAAAATTTATACGAATTACTCGTTTTTACGAGAATTCTCGTAATTACGAGAATACTCGTAATTACGTGAATCCTCGTAATTACGCGAATCCTCGTAATTACGAGGATCTTCGGTTTTTCCGTATCCCGCAAGTATCGTAGATCCTCGTAATTACGGAGATACTCGTATTTTCGAAAATTTTCATAAAAAAAAAAAATCCGCAGTTCGGAAGTTCGGAAGTCCGGAAAGTCCGGAATAATCCGCCGTTCGCGGACAGGAGAAATCCGCGGCGGATCCGGGTTCGGGTCCGCGAACCGGCCATCTCTACTAATAGATAAATAAGTCACCTTCACAATACAAAAAACAAAGAAACACAACATTTTATAGATTGTAGTTTGGTATCCCATTGAGCATCTATTTAGGATCTTTTTAATCACTTCTTAAAAAGTCTTATTTTAAGATCCCTTATTGCAGACACAACCCCCCCCGCCCCCCCCCCGAACTATAGACTGCTATTTATGTACAAATATAAACTTTACAGGGTTGGACAATGTACAATGTGGCTGCCTTTTGGTACCCAAATAACGTTAATATTTTAAGCAGAAACTGGCAACTTTTGTTCAATTTTCAAAATTACAAAGAAGTTCGAAAATTTGAAAGCGAACCCATGAAAATCAATGGGAGAAAAAAACAACAGAAAGTTAAGATCGAATTTAAGGCATAATTAGCAATATTAAAGGGTCACTATACTCACTGAAACAAATTTACATTTTCTGAAACTGCAATTTGAGACAAGTAAAATGGTGGTACTCACATATTTATCTGTGCTTGCTTTGTCATTATTATTATTCATTAAATTATTAATGTTTAGTGAGTGCTCCTAATTCCCCCCACCCTCCCTTACTCACTGCCTCCTTGTAGTGTCTGCGACACTTATAAGCTTTGCACAGCCTCACCACAGACCCAGCTCTGCTTACACATCTCCCTCCCCCTGCTGTCTTTACTCTGCTGATTCTCTTAAATGTTGCAGACAGTGTGCTGGCAGGTCAAGCATTGGTCACATTACAATTTCTGCTTCCGAGTGACAGGTCTTTCCCTGTAAATGCTCTGATTAAAATGATGATTTCTCAGAATCTACTGCTCAGATTTAAAATCTCGCTTGGAATCTTGCTGTATCTAAAGTTACTATTTTTGAAAATTCTATTTTTTAGAGTACAGATAGCCTTTAAGGTCTAGGCCACACTGATGCGCTTTTAAACAGAGTGCTGCGTGTACGATCCGTTAATCGGATCACATGCGACCTGCATTTTTTGCGCAAATGCAATTTTCCACCCTCACTCCAGAACTTTTATTGAATCTCGCTGTAAGCTATTTATCCTGATTGTTTCTTTTACTTCCTCCAGCAAACGTTTGCACGAGAAGTAATGACACAGACGAAGATTGGTTCTTAAGATCATTTGGCCAATTTAGAATTTACGCTCCGTACAGTGACATCATTGAGATTCAACCAGCCTTTAATGGGGTAATTGTTATCTACCAATCTAATGACTAATTGGAGAATAAAAGCGTTCTATTAGGCATCGGTGACATGTTCTTTATCTTACCACAGATGAAACTTCTCAACAATTTGTCTTCAGAGCAGCTCGCTGGTTTGTTACTAAGCGGCCTTGTTCTCTCTAATGAAAGCAACATTGAAATATTTGCTCGGGTTTTGCAAGCAATGACCTTTAATGGGCTGGACATCTTTCTAGGAAGCCTTCAGACTATTGCTGCTGAGGTAAGAGTGTGGTAACTATTGCTTTAAGAGACACATTAGTGCTGCAAATGTAATTCATTCTCCCTTTGCTCTTTCCATGTGTCTTGTGAGATTCCAGTTCTGATTCTGTGATTACTATTACATATCAAGCAGGAAATGTACATCACAATATTTTGAACAAAAAAAACATTTTAAATAAAAAACATTTTTGCTTCTTGACAGTTTCCTATTAAAGGTGAAGTTTAAACTAAATCACATATTTTCAGATTTATGGTGAAGACACTTTTGATTATAGAAAATGTGTCAATTGCCTTTTTAAGCAATTCTTATCCAAAGAAATATGTGTGGTAAGTCAGTAAAATCTTTTACTATAGCCAGCTCTGCATAGTAACAGAATCTGAGGTTGAATAAAGACAGGTACGTCCATAAAGTCTAACCTTTTCATCCTCCTTTTTAACCCTACCTAACGGTTGATCCAGAGGAAGGCAAAAAAGTATACAGTATATTAATGTCAGTAATTCTCAATATTATATAGTATCCCTGTACCAACCAGAACTACAGTTTATGTATTAATACCAGTAATTCTCAATATTATATAGTATCCCTGTACCAACCAGAACTACAGTATATGTATTAATACCAGTAATTCTCAATATTATATAGTATCCCTGTACAAACCAGAACTACAGTATATGTATTAATACCAGTAATTCTCATTATTATATAGTATCCCTGTACCAACCAGAACTACAGTATATGTATTAATACCAGTAATTCTCAATATTATATAGTATCCCTGTACCAACCAGAACTACAGTATATGTATTAACACCAGTAATTCTCAATATTATATAGCATCCCTGTACCAACCAGAACTACAGTATATGTATTAATACCAGTAATTCTCAATATCTTTTAGTTTTAGAAACTTATCTAACCCACTTATAAACCAATTTAATGAACTTGCCATTACCACATCTGCTGGAAGACAGTTCCACACTTTCACCATTCTCCTTTAAAGAAACCTTTCTCACTTGAAGATGAAACGTTTTTGTTCCAATCTTAAAGGGACTGTCCACCCCTCTTTTGAATTATTAACATGTGGTAGATTAGCCCCCAAAACCTAGACATCGTTTAACTCTCAAGCTGTAATTCGGCTCCCACACAGAGATATTATACTTACATGCTCCTCCTCGCTCCACCGCCGCGGCTCTGCACTTCCGGGTAAGGCAGTCAAGTGTCGGCCGTGACTGTGATGTCACGGCCAATCACTGACTGCCATTTCCGGAGCAGTCTCCACTGCGGCTGCTCGGGAACAGAAAAAGAACAGAGCAGCCACAGTGGAGACTGGGAGAAGAACCTGGAAGCGGTGGTGGAGCGAGGAGGATGTAAGTATAATATCTCTGTGTGGGAGCCGAATTACAGGTTGAGACTTAAACGATGTCTAGGTTTTGGGGGCTAATCTACCACATATTAATTTTTCAAAAGAGGGGTGGACAGTCCCTTTAAAGAAAGGGCACGAGTCCTCTGATATGACCGATTAGTGAACAATGCACCTTTATTGTATGGCCCATTAATATATTTGTATAAAGTGATCATATCCCCACGCAAACGTCTCTTCTCCAATGTAAACATCCCTAACTTGTCTAATCTGCCTGCATAGTCAAGTCTCTCCATTCCCCTTATTATTTTAGTTGCACTTCTCTGTTTCCATTTTCAAGATGTCCCTTTTGTATATGGGATTCCAAAACTGCACCGCATATTCCAAATGAGGCCTTACCAGTGCCTTGTAAAGATGGAGAATAATATTTTTCTTTTTTGAATCTATTCCCCTCTTTATACAAGACAATATCTTGCTAGCTCTAGCCGTTGCTACCTGGCATTGTTTGCTACAGCTAAGTCTGTTATCTACCAGAACCCCCAAATCTTTTTCCATTAGAGATTCACTTAACACAGAGTTTTTTATGGTGTAGGTGGCACAGTGATTCAGTGATTATTAAATCCCAAATGCATCACCTTACATTTATCAACATTGAATCTCATCTGACATTCTGCTGCCCATTTTGATAATCTATCTAGGTCAGCTTGCAGCACTTGCACATCATTTGAAGTTCCAAAGCTCTGCATAGTTTAGTGTCATCAGCAAACGCAGAGAACTTGCTCTCAATGCCCCTTCTAAGTCATTTATAAACAGATTAAACAGAAGCGGCCCCAGTACAGAACCCTGAGGCACTCCGCTTAGAACTTTAGCCCACATAGATGTAGCTCCATTGACCACCACTCTCTGTTTACGATCCAATAACCAGTTCTCTATTAATGTATAAATGTTTTTTTCTAGGCCAACAGTCCTCATTTTATACAGTCGCCTATGTGGCACCATTTCAAAAGCTTTAGCAAAATCAAAGTATGCCACATCCACTGCTAGGCCTGAATCTAAATTCTTTCTCACTTCTTCATAAAAACCAAGTAAATTTGTCTGACACAATCTATTTCTCATAAATCTATGCTGGCTACTTACTAATAAGATTAGTTCTGGAGAAAAAGTCAATGATATTATCCCGTAAAAAAGTTTCCAGCACCTTCCCTACCACTGATGTTAGGCTTACAGGTCTATAATTACCAGGTTGGGAACGACTACCATTTTTGAATATTGGTATTACATTGGCTTTTGTCCAATCCAGCGGCACATCACTAGACAAAGGTGAATCAAAGAAGATAAGATACAGCAGTCCACTTCTGATCAATATCTTTACCTAAGAACAATTCCCCCCAGTCTATAAGCAGGAGTGATTCCTTTAACAACATAAAATTACCTTTCCTAAAGTTAAAGGTTTTTGTTAACCCAGTGAACTATTGTTTTTTGCAACCTATATTAAATGACCCTATATCATGGTCACTATTCCATAATCTTTCCATTGCCTTCATCTCCAAAATGAGCTCAGGGTTATTAGATATTACCAGATCCAACAACGAATCCTGTCTAAGGGCTAGGCAACACTAGCGCGTTTTTCGGGTGTTTGCGCGCGCGTTTTGCGCTCGCGCCCACGATTTTCTCTAAAATGGAAATCGCGAGAACGCGAAAATTCCCGTGATTTCTGATGCGCATGCGATTGCGCGTCCATTCGCATTTTGGTAACGCATGCGTTCACCCTTTTTGGTGCGGTAACGCATGCGTTTCCATAATGCAAAAAGGTGAAAACGCAAGCGCAAAACGTGAACGCGGAATGCACAAGAATCGTGCACACGATCGCATGCGATAACGCTCGCGATTTGGTGTGCGATTCCTGTGCGTTGCAGTGTGGCCTCACCCTTATAGGAACTTCTACTATCTGTGAAAAAAAATGCTCATGATGCTCAGGATAATTAAAGTCCCCCCAACCATAAAATGTTGAACACCAGCAGCCTTTGCCAATTGCATATCGAGATTTATTTTCACATCCTTACTGGAATTTGGTGGCTTATAACATACAACAACAATTCATTTACCCACCTTCTTGCTTTCTGTACACAGCTCCACCCATATTGTTTCTGCCTTATCATTTATACCCCCATCTATCTCATCTTTTCAAGTTTGTTGTTTAACATACATACATACTCCCCCTCCTTTCTTATTAACTGTCATGCCTAAATAAGGAGTATCCTTCAATATTTATTGTCCAGTCATGTAAATCATTTAGCCATGTTTCTGCTATCACATCATACCTTTCCTTTAAAGCTATTAGTTCTAGTTCCCCAGTTTTCCCAGCCAGACTTCTTGCATTTGTAAACATACATTTTAGATTATCATTCAATTTACTTTCATATTTGACGTACGTCTCCTTATCTTCTATGCTCCCTCCTCCCCTATCTCCTCCCTCCTTTATCTTGTTAGTTCCCCTGATCCCTAACCCCTCTATCTACCCATGTGAAGTCCAACGTACCCCTCATACCTAGTTTAAAATCTCCTCCAACTTCCCCAACTTTCAATGGGGAGGTGCAGTGGTATATATTCTTATAAAAACTTCTAAGCTATGTAGCCAAGAGTTTTTTTTATAAGGATATATTACACTGCACCTCCCCATTGAAAGTCCATTATAAGTCCAGACTTATGTATTATAAATATATATTCAATTATTTATTTTGACCTAATATCTAAGAATTCCGTTTTCTTAAGTGATATCTCATTTGCATGACAGACTGCAGAATCCTCCAATCCCTCATTTCATTTTACATTAAAATGACCAATCATTGCTTCTTCCACTTTCATAGAAAAACGTTGTGTCTATTTCTATGGGTGCGAGTGTTTTCCTCGATGCATTCTATGGCACCATCGCGGACCGGTTTAAATTCCTAACCGCTGACCAATGGATGGACTATTGGGAGATCAAACTTAGCTTGTTCCTTGGAAGCATCACCGAAGACCAGATTAACCTTATTCCTGTAACCATTAACTGTGAAAAGTTACAAATCATGTAAGGAAAACAATAAAAACAGATACATTATCAACATTCCCTCTAGATGTATATCGGCTGAATGTGCAGATATGTTTTATCTATGAGCATACACACCACAGTGCATTTTAGACTCTTTACAATAGAGACATAGTTGGGTGCTATCACTATTAGAGATGGATCCGAACCCGGACCCGCAGGAACTCGGACTAATTTCAAAAATTTTGCGAAATTACTAGAATTTTCGAAAATGTATTTTATATTCATTTTTGCCTCGGGCAACCAATCAGATGTGTGTACACATGGGCCTTTCCCCCAGTACAGAGCTCCATCTCTGTATCCAAGGTGGCAATACATGTAGTGATATTATTGGACGATTGGTACTGATCATATCGCTATAAAAAAATGTCACCATGTCCGATAAAGAAAACTAATGTTGCTCCAAATAAACAGCATAACATTCACCTTCATACCATTTAACTGTGATTAGATAGAAGAGAATAGTAGCAGATTATTATTTCTATATATTTATGGTCTGATTATTTCCTAAATGGTTCTTTTTTTTTCATCCACCATAGAGTTACTGCAATGGACAAGCATTTTAAAGAACTCTCAACAGATATCCAACAAGCCTTCTATGAGAAGATAAAATCTGTGTTATTGTCTTTGAAGCAAGGCGCTGGTAAGAGAAATCGAACCCTGCGTTACTTTACTGAACTTTTATTTCGTTTTTTTTTCTTATTTTACTATTTTCTTTTTCTCGTCTTTTTAGATTCAGCGTGTTCTAGTGGTACCTTTGGTAGTGCCGGGTGGCTGAAAACCAACTTGGCTTCCTTCAGTGTCTTGGCCACATATGATGATATAATCACTTTTAAACCTGATTTCATATTTGTAAGTATGACACTTTCACCGGCCACCAACCAGTATCACTGCCCCACCCTCAGAATCACCACCACCCAGTATCACTGCCCCACCCTCAGAATCCCATACCTCATAATCAACACCACCACAATCATCATCATCATCAAATCATCTCACCACAATCCATCACAATCACATCAAATCATCACACACTCAAACACAGATCACATATCATCACATCAATCATCAATCCAATCAGATCATCAATCTCCATCTCCTCAGATCCAATCATCCATCTTTCACAAATCAATCAAATCTGCAATCATCATCCATCTCAATACCAAACCTCAAGCTCACATCATCAAAACCCATCCAATCATCATCAAGAAACCCAACATCCACCACAACAAATCCGACACATCAATCAACATCATCGCCCCGAAATCAATCATCACACAAATCATCAGCATCATGAATCATCGATAATCAACAACAACTCAAAATCCAATCATCACTTCCACTCTCCCAATCCACATCGAAAAATCAAATCCATCATCAAATCCACACACATCACCCGTCACCAAAAAAACAAACCCGTATCATGCCCCACCCTCAGAATCACCACCACCCAGTATCACTGCCCCACCCTCAGAATCACCACCACCCAGTATCACTGCCCCACCCTCAGAATCCCCACCACCCCAATAAAAATACCTTGCCAGACAGTGACCCATAGCTACTAACCAGACCCTGTGATAATATTGGCAGAGGAAGAGAAAATGCAAAATTGGATGGGTAGTTACAAATTGACTGGAGAGAAGGTCATGGCTGTATTTTTAAAATGTGCATGTAATCTTTTAAAGAGAATTAACAGGGAGATTCAATAAAAGTTCTTATCGTTGCCCCAACCAATCAGATCTTATTTAACATTTGAAAGCTAACATCTGATTGGTTGGGGCAAAATTAGCACCATTTTAAACGATAAGAACGTTTATTGAATAACCCTGTTAGAGTACAAGCTTTAAAACATGGAATCTATTGCAGTGGTCATAAAGTGGTGTCAATATAGACCAACAATGCAATGGAATACAGTGCCAAAATACAGAATGTGCTGTATCCCAAGGAAGAGGTATTTTTTTTTAGATATGGGCCATTAGACGCCCACTAAGAAGATGTAGGGGACAAAAAGGTCCAAATACTGAGGAAAGAGTCAAAAAAGAAATGAGGAGATTCAAAGAGCTTCTAGGGAGAAATAGTCAGGTAAATACTGTCAGGATCATTTACCCAGTGCCGCGATCGCTCTGGGTAAATGCTCCTTTCGCTTTTCAATATCGCGTTTGCGAATCTGGGTAAATCCCACTAAGAGATGCGCCCACTGGAGGATTTTGAAGGCAGCTGTTTGCTGGCGTTAAAATCTTGCGCTAAAACTAGTTCAAACGCGATATTGAATTGCGAGTGCCAGATGTGTGGGTGATTTTTGCGTAACCCGCGCATCCATCGCTTATATGGAGTTCGCTAACGGTAAGACACGCTTACCGTTAGCGAACTTGTGAGTCCTTCATTTTATCCTTCACCAGCCCCATTGATTTAAGGGATATCAATTCAGCATTGTGTGAATTGTGAAATAGCAGCTAGATACAATATTGGCCATTTCCAGAAAGAATTTCTAATAATTCAGTCCAATTTCTTTGTCTAGACGGACGCTCTGTCTGTGCTCACAGCTGAACAGCTTGGCTGGTACTGTGTAAAGACTCAAGCCTTCAAAGACAGCGATAAGATTGCACTAGTCATGGATGCGGTAGACAAGCACAATATCGGCGCATTTATAGATGGCTTCAATGATGCTGCTAAACAGGTAAAATTCATTTTTAAAAATAGTTTTTACAGCCTAAAATTTCAGGAGAGTTCAGAATTAAAAACAATCTAAGAACTCCGGCGTGCTTTAACAGGAACTTTTATTGCCAAATTGCCACAATCTAATCGAAGAACTCCGGCGTGCTTTAACAGGACACCTTTTATTGCCAAATTTGCCACAATCTAAGAACTCTCCGGCGTGCTTTAACAGGAACTTTTATTGCCAAATTTCCACAATCTAAGAACTCTCGCGGCGTGCTTAACAGGAATTTTATTGCCAAATTGCCACAATCTAAGAACTTCGGCGTGCTTTAACAGAAACTTTTATTGCCAAATTGCCACAATCTAAGAACTCCGGCTGCTTTAACAGGAACTTTTATTGCCAAATTGCCACAATCTAAGAACTCCGGCGTGCTTTAACAGGAACTTTTATTGCCAAATTGCCACAATCTAAGAACTCCGGCGTGCTTTAACAGGAACTTTTATTGCCAATTGCCACAATCTAAGAACTCTCCGGCGTGCTTAAACAGGAAACTTTTATTGCCAAATTGCCACAATCTAAGACCTCCGGCGTGCTTTAACAGGAACTTTTATTGCCAAATTGCCACATCTAAGAACTCCGCGTGCTTTAAACAGGAACTTTTATTGCCAAATTGCCACAATCTAAGAACTCGGCGTGCTTTAACAGGAACTTTTATTGCCAAATTGCTTGCACAATCTAGAAACCCTCGGCTGCTTTAACAGGACTTTTATTGCCAAATTGCCACAATCTAAGAACTCCGCGTGCTTAGCAGACTTTTATTGCCAAATTGCCACAATCTAAGAACTCCGGCGTGCTTAAGCAGGACCTTTTATTGCCAAATTGCCACAATCTAAAACTCCGGCGTGCTTTACAGGAACTTTTATTGCCAAATTGCCAACAATCTAAGAACTCCGGCGTGCTTTAACAGAACTTTTATTGCCAAATTGCCACAATCTAAGAACTCCGGCTGCTTTAACAGGAACTTTTATTGCCAAATTGCCACAATCTAAGAACTCCGGCGTGCTTTACACAGGAACTTTTATTGCAAATTGCCACAATCTAAGAACTCTCCGGCGTGCTTTAACGGAACTTTTATTGCCAATTGCCACACTCTAAGAACTCCGGCTTGCTTTAACAGTAACTTTTATTGCACAATTGCCACAATCTAAGAACTCCGGCGTGCTTTAACAGGAACTTTTATTGCCAATTGCCACAATCTAAGAACTCACGGCGTGTTCTTAACAGGAACTTTTATGCAAATTGCACAACTAAGAACTCCGGCATGCTTTAACAGGAACTTTTATGTCCAATTGCCACAATCTAAGAACTCCGCGTGCTTTAACAGGAACTTTTATTGCCAATTGCCACAATCTAAGAACTCCGGCGTGCTTTAACGAGAACTTTTATTGCCAATTGCCACTCTAAGAACTCCGGCGTGCTTTAAACGAACTTTTATTGCCAATTCCACAATCTAAGACACCGGCGTTGCTTTAACAGGAACTTTTATTGCCAAATGCCACAATCTAAGAACTCTCCGGCGTGCTTTAACAGGAACTTTTATTGCCAAATTGCCACAATCTAAACTCCGGCGTGCTTTAACAGGAACTTTTATTGCCAAATTGCCACAATCTAAGAACTCCGGCGTGCTTTAACAGGAACTTTTATTGCCAAATTGCCACAATCTAAGAACTCCGGCGTGCTTTAACAGGAACTTTTATTGCCAAATTGCCACAATCTAAAACATTTTGATAACCACCAGATTAAATAACTTTGACAGTAATAACTTCATCAATTTTATTTAACTCCCTAAGGGCTCGTTCACACTACATCAGTTTGTTCCTTTTTTCAAACGCAGGTGCGTTTTAAAAAACGGACAGACAGTAAAACTCACACACTCACACTTGCTGCGTTATATTCCGTTCCAGTCCGTTTTAAAAATGCACTGCTCAATACTGCTCCACATTTAAAGAGCATGACAATGATAACAATGGATAAAAATGCGTTTGCATTTGGGTCCATTTTTCAAAAGGATGTCTGGGAGTTCCTGTGATGTCATTGGCCGGTTCATAAAACGCAACGGCCACAAACAGATAATTACGCACACGCAAACGTTCAGCAATGGACAGAAACATGTTGTGTACTTTTCTTGTCTTGTCAATTGTGTTGTTTTACTTACGCCACTGAACCATACGGAGATTAATACTAGAAACACGCTATTTACCTTAACCCGATCCTGGATACAATACCTGAGTAAACAGATTACGTCAGGTATTGCATCGCGGGATCGGGCTAAAGAATGTGACTTTAACGCTCCACAACCTGTCCCATTAAGTTCACGCAATACTCAACGATAGGGGTTTTGAATCGTACACACAGCGCTATTTCCAAAAACATTTATAATTGGCGCTGTGCTCTAAATCCATCTAAAACCCACGTTAACCCCGAAATTTCTTTGATTTTGATGTTAAGGCCTTTTTTTACGTTTTCACAACATTTGACTAATTTTCTTTTTCAGAACAATATCACCCAATTGTCCAGTCTGGTAGCCCGAAAGTTCTTTGTTGGAGAAATTTTCCTTCATCTTGAACTCTTTTCCCGGTTTACTCTGGAGGATTATATAGTCTGGTTTAAATACCGGCTGGCGTTTTTCATTAACATTTTGGATGCAAAGCAATTGGAGCTATTCCATCGATATATATCCTGTGATTACTCGCATCCCTGTAGAGTTCTCATATTCTATTGCATTTTGACTTCTTCTTTTGGATATAAAGAATTATATAGAAAACTAGGAGCCTCATCTCGAATATGATACAATATAATGTAGGTAGTTAGAGAAGAATTAAAGAAAAGGGGTTTCATGAAATGTTGAGGCCTACATCTCACATAAACAGTATGTTAAAAATGATAAACAGATATGTTATAAACACCAAACTAGGGCTTGTTCACAGTAGATGCTTTTTTTATATATTGTGGATTTTATAAGCGCCAACATCTTCCTAGCGCTTTACAATTACATGTATACACTCTCATTAGCCCTGCCCGAAGAGTTACATCTAAGCACATTTGACACATACAACCTATCAGGTCTTTATATTGTGGGGGAAACCGGAGTGCCAGGAGGAAACCCACGCAAGCACGGGGAAAACATACAAATCCTTGCAGATGTGTCCAAGGGTGGAATCGAACTCAGGACTTTTTCTAATTTGTATTAGGGACATGGATACACAAAGATATGCCATAACCATTCACACTACTACGATTTTGCACATTCTCAGCGTTATTCAATAAAGTTCTTATTGTTTAAAATGGTGCTAATTTTTCCCCACCAATCAGATGTTAGCTTTCAAATGTTATAAGATCTGATTGGTTGGGGCTAAATTAGCACCATTTTAATTATAAGAACTTTTTATAATCTCCTTCTGTTTTTAGTAACGCACGTTTGCAGCAGTTTAGTGTGATTACACACACTCTATAGTAATGCATGAAAACACACATTTTTTTGCCATTTACCCCAAAAACGCACTAAAACATACTGCATAAAAAACAACGGAAATGCATAAAAGCTTTCCTTGATTGATTGATATATTCGTAGCTGAAACAAAAACACAAACAGATCAGGTACAATATTTTGGCAACATTTTGATTGGTTTAGTTTTCCTCACAGCATCCAATTATGTTTTCTTTCATTTTCCTCATGACAGTAGGCTGGATAAAGCTAACTGCTTATTGACTTGGGTAGATTGCTAGTTTGTGTCATACAATAATTGTACTGTATGTGATACATCTCTTTATCTCTCTGCAGTGTGGAAATCTTCCTGATACCTCAAACATACAGACAGCCAAGCCATATACACTTCATTATTTCAGTTCTCAACCAACAGAAACAAATGACAGGTAAGATTATCATTGGTGGGTGAAATATCTAAGTATTTTAAACTCAGTACTAATTGTACCCATTGACTGCCCCCCTGAGCAAATAACATACAATTATATATTTTATATTCTTCTTAGGTGACCCTGTACCAGCTCTGCCTTCCCGATTATGACTGGCTCCTTAAATACTTCGGAAAGTTCACTGCTGAAATAGCGTGGAATAGTTTGCGTGCACTATACCCGACATTCAATGAGTAAGTCAAAAGTCAAAAGAGCTAGACCTGATTATTTCTAACTATCACTATTATTTGGTGTGACCTTTAGCCTTCTAGGGGCATATTATATACATTACTGTGATCACATGAATGAAAAGCCTCCCAACCACGTCAAGGTAACCCCATCTGGAAGGTCCTAACTTCTAACCTTACTTTCTCAAACTTTTGCATTCTGATACTTGTGCATTGGATTTTGAATTTTGTGAGCTGCTCACTACATTAGACAACTTACCCCCTCACATTCTAAAGATGTCCGGACACTGGACTATTGACTTCCATTTTCCACAATGCGTTAAAGGACAGTTATACTCACCTTCCCTCCGCTCCTCTTCTTTGGTCATTACCTTTTACCGGGTGAGGACCTAAACCGCTAGTCCTCACCCCTGGGTTCAGCTTAACTTGAAGCACAGCCTTACTGAAACGCTGCTCTGGTAGGCCCACCCCCTCCCCCCGTCGGCGAAGAGGCCAATAGAAGGCAGCTCTGCAATGAGCGTGCCTTCCTATTAGCCTCGTCGCACAAGGAGAGGAGGGGCAGAGCCTACCAGAGCAGCTGTTTCAGTAAGGCTGTGCTTCAAGTTACATGAACCCATGGGTGAGGACCTAGCGGTTCAGGTCCCTCACCCTGGGTAAAAGGTGCTGACCAAAGAGGAGGGGAAGGTGAGTATAATTGTCCTTTAACTTTTCAATAATGTCAGTTTGGATTTATTTAACTAGCTTTGCTATACGATGTATTAGCCAGGGACATCTGATTCAGTCGTTTACAGTGAGCAGTCCCCTTCTCCCATTAGCGATGTGGCATCCACACTAATTCAATTGTTTGTGCTTTCAGGTTAACAGCAAGAAGCTTCTGACTGGAGAGCAGTTGGGTCAGGCAGTTGTCACCTCCGCTCTCATTAGCAACGTATCTTCCATTAACATTGGTTTGACAACATTGGACTCGACCTTGAATACCTGTATAATTTCATTCACAGGAGCCTTACAGTGCTTTATATTAAAGGTAAATTAGGCTGTTAGAAACCTATTTTAGTTATGTGTTATTAAATCCTAACTTTCCCTTTAAATTATAATGAATAATCCTATAGACAATGGTGAGACCAAATGAATTGATGCAATGGTTCTCATTGTTCATGGATTTTCATCTTTGTCAGGAGCCGAATGCCGTGTCTAGTAATCGTTAGACACGCTTTTGAGAGAACACTGTGAAGTTGTCTTCCATTTGGCCCAAGATCTGTCCATTGCTGATGCTGAGAAGTGGATGTCTCAAATGAATTCTGCTTCCAAATATTAATGGGACCATGTTGGAGCTGTTACCATTGGCTGCTGGATGTGAAATTTACCAAGCGGTGTAAGTAAAGCACAAGCCTAAGGTGTCTATCTCAGGGCTTAAATAATCTTCACCTTTTAATCCCCTATAGACAGGTTGCTTACAGAGGGAAGCGGTGCTGTGATAACCTGACGCTCCCTAATTTTTAGTTATTCAGTAGGAAGGATCGCGAAAATGATGATAATGGGAACTTCATCCTTGATTGCTGCCCAAAGTGGATGTTCATTGCAGTCAACAATTATCCAAAGATGTTCCTTTAGCACGGTCTAAAAAATTCCGGGTACTCTTTACCATGACTGAAAATACAGATACCAGCGGGTATTTCAATAATGGCCAGTATTGCCGTTCATGTCAAAGGTCAAAAATGAATATTGTGGTTGAAACGCCACCCACCGATAATAGTGGTATTATTTTGACCAGTAAAAAGGATCACTATCAGTTATTACCAATAGCAAACCATTAGAAATAGCAGCCATTGATTCAGCCCATTGTTTTGAATAGCAACGGGTCTCACTTTACAAATCTCTGCCCTAAAGGTGAAGAAGACCCAGTCACAGTTGTTAGAAGGTCAATTTGTTGTGAGTCTTATTTAGATTATACACAAAAAATAGAAGCCTAGTGCACATCCAATTGCAACTGTGGCTTCCAACAATTAGGGTTAATTAAAGCTGCAGTGTTTTCTTTATAATGAGCCGACAATCAAATCTCCGGTTTCACCCTGTGAGAAATTATAAAATTACTAGACATTAAGCCCGCTACAATAACGGGCACTAGAGCATAGAATGCCCCTTAGTGTCAAGCATAGTCCCTCATGTCCAAGGCCAGAGTACCCTCTTAGTGTCCCCAAATCCAGCCCCCCCCCTGTCCCAAATCCGGGGCCCCCTCTGTACAATCCAAGCCCTCTTGTCCCAAACCAGAGGGCCCTTTCTGTCCCAATCAAGGGCCCATCTGTCCCGAATCCAGGCCTCCTTATGTCCAAATCCATGCGGCTCTCTTTCCCAAATACAGGGCCCCTGTCCCAAGTACCTTACCTGCAGTCGATTAATTGCTGTTCTCCTCCTCATGTTTTCCTGTGTTCTCTCCCTCTTAGTAGTGAGTCATGTAGGAACTGCAGACACTCACCCTCTAGTGGTGATCCATAGGAATGCAGAGACTCCCCTCTAGTGGTGAGTCAATAGAACTGCAGAGACTCTCCCTCTATGTGGGTCATAGGAACTGCAGAGCCTCCCCCTAGTGGTGAGTCCATAGGAACTGTAGTGACCACACACACGGACACAGGGACGCACACTACAGGAGATTCATAAAGTTCTTATTACCATCAGATGTTATTTAAACTTAAAGCTAACATCTGATTGGTTGGGCACAATTAGCACCCTTTTAATGATAAGAACTTTATTTAATAACCCTGTTAGGGTTTATTATATAGGATATCAAGGTGATTGTTCAACTTCTTGCTTCCAGAGGTTGAGTGTAGGGTTCCATATTTTGAATTCAAAATAGAGGACACCTAACTAAAGCAGGTGGGGTGCGGACACTGATAAATGCTGGCCACAGACAATGGTAAAAATGCTTGTACTTGGCTATTGGAAAAAGGATTGGCACAAAGACGTAAAATTCTCAAACTGATAAATGGTTGGAAAACTATACTTAATATTGAAACAGACATTCGCAAAATGGTTGGCACAGACATTGGTAAACAGTTGGAATATTGCAGTCATAAAATGGCCACTTGATGCACAATGTCAATAAAGTCCCAGTAGATCACCACTTGCTTGAAAACACACTCCCAGATTTCCCTACAATTTAACACTCTGCGAACAGGGAATGCTGGGATTTGTAGTTTCCAAAACTCAATCCCTGCTCCATAGAGCTTAGTGTGTTGATTCTTTTACTACTACATAAGAACATTAATTGACTAAATAAATAATTCAATAAATAATTGAAAGTAGTGTGGTGGAGTGCATCACTAGTACACTGGCTCACAGCCTCCTTCTCCCCTCCCGACCACCCATCCAGCTAATCTCCTCGCAAGTTCAGGCTGACACTTACCAGGCACTGTGTACACCGGAATCCTTCAGGAACAGCAGCACAGCCCCGCCCAACCTCCACTGCTGCACCACATTCATTGGCTCTAGCACAAGTTAAGAAGGATGAACTGAACTGAAAAGTTTAGCACGATTTGGAGGACATGGGATCTCCTGGAGTGTCGGAGTTGTTGTGGCAATGTAAGGGCAATGTAAGGGCGGAGCCAGCATGCGCAAACGCGCTTTACTGTTTAAACATTTGAAAAAACTGATTTTTCACCCGATTTTGAAAAATCCATCCTCATCCGGACCCAACACCCCAAGCCCCCCAGATTAGCAAACGGAATGTACAATCCCAGCAAAAAACGGATGTCTGGAATCCCTATTTGAGTTGACATCACCTTACCCTCTCTGGCGCACTGGCTGAAAACGAAGAGTTCAACCAGGAAGCTTACATTGCTGAACCTTTCCAGCCATAACTTCTCACAAATTTTATGGAGATGTGATTTAGGTTTTATTTTGAAGGTGCGATGGAGGATTTTTATACATTCTTACTAGTTTGGGAGAATTTGAACCACAGTTACCCCTTTAATGCTTACATCTGTATTACCATTGTTTTGCGACTTAAAAAAGCCTGCCTCTCTCTGGAAAATTAAAAATTAGTTAATACGTTGGCCAAATTATTTTAAGCCCAGCAACCACTTCACGGTTTGCTTTATTCTGCTGGGTCCTAACTTTTTACCCTTTTTTACCTTAGTACTTTTACCTTCATAGGAGACATATTTCTCTCGACATCTTTTCTTATATCAGTACCTGCTCTTGTTTAGTTTATGTCTCCCATACATGATGTTCCTCTGGGACAAATTGATAATTAAACTAGAATTCTTACATAATATTTATTTATTTTCTTTGCCTTCAAATCCATCACCTAGACAATGTATATTTAGTCTTACAAGCCAAAAGAAAATGGAAGTATATCATTTTGAGAAGTCATATTTGCAAAATCATTTCACTCCGGTGAAGGTAATTGGGTTACTGAATATATAAAAAACAATATTTGACTTATGGGCAAATGAAACATAAATTTATAACTCTACCCTCTCAACAATCTCTGTTTCCCATAGATAACTCTGTGTTTGAGGGGCCTAGACCCTTCACCTGGACAACAAAGGGATTGGGTAGAGAGTGGGTAACCCAGGATAAGGCCAGGCTGCTCCATAGGCATTCCTGGGCAGAGTCTAGCCATTTCCCACCTGACTACCCCTGAATGTTGTGATGTATGGTATAACTAAATAAAAATGGTTATCATCACCAAAAGTATTAATTAAATTATTATGAACACTTACAGGTTTTATATTCCAAGTCCCCTTGTAGCACAGTGCAACAGTGCAGCAAGCTGTGAAGCGACCAGAGGGCTGAGGTCATATACTGGGTTCCCTGCCTTACAGTATGTTACATACTCGTAGCAGTCAAAGGCTCTGCCCCCTGGTGTAGGCATTTTTAACATGTGGTTCACTGGTATAAGAGCCTGCACCCCTCTCACCAAATCAAATCTGTCACTCCGCTGTGCAGGGCAGGGGGGATCCCTATAAAACCATTGGCTTGATGTCAGCGATGATGCCCATAATTAATGGTGGGGGTAAGATGAGGGGACTGTCTTAAGGTGGTGCAGGCTCCTGGTATTGTTGAAGGGAAATTGCGAATGACCCGTCAATATATTCACAACGCCCAAACTCAGTAGGCAGTGCGTGCGCACACGATCCCGACGTCACGGCCGCATAGACAGTAGTCTAAAAAACATTCAAAGGTTTTTTCATGTTTCAAGTCTCAATCTCATCTTTCCTTTCAAACCATTGTTTTCTTTATCTTCTTACTGGTTTCAGAACCTGGTTGTCAGTATAATTCTTTACAATCTCTAAAGGGTTGTACGGGGAGTGTTGTAGAGTGTTGTATGGGAATGTTGAAGGGGGTTGTATGGGGAATATTGTAGAGGGTTGTACGGGTATGTTGTAGAGGGTTGTACGGGGAATGTGTAGAGGGTTGTACGGGGAATGTTGTAGAGGGTTGTACGGGGATTGTTGTAGAGGGTTGTATGGGAAATGTTGTAGAGGGTTGTACGGGGACTGTTGTAGAGGGTTGTACAGGGACTGTTGTAGAGGGTTGTATGGGGAATGTTTAGAGGGCTGTTGGGTAATTTTGAAGGCTTCAGTGCCAAACCGCTGCCCATTAAACAACCGATCTTGCAAGTACCTTAGGCTGAGGCCAAACTGCACGGGTTCCCGCGCATACAAAAGCGTGCGCATAAACGCTCGTGATTGCACGCGTGTTGCCAAACGGTCATGGTTGTGATTGCTCGATGATTCTCAATATGAGCACATGCGATTGCACGCAGCGCTCAGTAGCGTACTAGTGTGCCCATCACTACTGTAGCGCATTCGGATCGCGTTTAAAAGTGCATTAGTGTGGCCTAGCCGTTATTCATTATTAGTTTAATAGACAATCCTTTTATTAAGCGCAGCCATAAACCAATAGGGAAAGTGTGGGATGTTTTATGAGAGAACGCTTTTCATTTCTTGCAGGTAGAAGTTATTTCCACCCTGAGTGTCACTCAACTAGCAGAAGTAGCAGTGCAGTTTGTGAATCTGCAGAATGAAGACATCGCCTGTCAGATTGTAGGAAGGCTGCAGCAAATTTCCATTAGTAACGTATATTTGTTCTTGGACCAGTTCAGTGACTTATTCCGACAGGTATAAAGAACTTTATCCATTAAAACTACATAGATAAGCGCTTAGCCCATATTTAGCAGTTCACCTGGTAATGCACTCAACACTAGAGATATCATTCAGTTATGTAATTCTATATTCTCCTTTCCTCTGGCATTGTTCATTGGCCAAATCTAAACGTCCCAATCAAAATTCTCTCTGGATCAATCAACATTTTGAAGAATGAGTTTCCTGCATATAACAGCCAGTGGGAGCTGCTGTTCTCAGTGAGGTTAAACCGTTCCTCCTTAGCATTCAGGCTGATGAATTAAATACACTTCTCCACTCAGCGGATTGTGACAGCTACCCAATCATGTAAGTGTCTGAACCTTATGGAAGACAAAAATGCAATGTTTACCCCCAACCAAAAATGTTGCAGATGCTATTTTAAATCTATTGTAATCACCCCACCAATGACTGACTGTCCTCTATAGTTACTTCTAGGCGCCGAAACATTACGCCTTGTTTTTTTTAATGGATTAATAAACACCAGTTGCATCAAGTCTGGTGTGCACAGGTTTTTTTAATTTTCTATAGTTATTTCTGGTTAGATTTCTGGTTTCTATGTTGTAGTAGCATTGAATGAATAATATTCATAGTTCATTGATCATAGTGTAGCTTAAAGGGCATCTACTGTATACCGAAAAATTGGTTATTTTAAATTGACCATAACTGGAAACTATAATTCTTCCCAACCACACTGTATAATTTTTTGTTGATCTGCCCCCTATTTCTTTAGATATCCAATCTAAAACTTCTTATATTTTAGCTGTCAATCAAGTTCCTTGCTCTCAAAAACTATTGTTCTTGTGAATAGTTTTACTGTAGCTGTAATGGTGACACAGTTTTGACAGTTAGAATGCTGATTGCTGTGTGCAGGCTTGACAGTTGGTTTGTGGGGAAAAAGTCAGGTCGGATGGAAGTGGGAGTGGTTAAAAGAGGGAGGGGAGAATGCTCCTAAATAAAAATTGTGCTGGATCGAAGGCATGCAGCAACAAACGCAAATAAGTGCTAATTACATGCATTCGATTATAGATTAAGATGAAGTAATTTTTTCAGTATAGTGTAAGCCTCATTACCACTTTGCCTCATTGAGGACTGATCTGACAATCACAAACATAACTTCAATCAAACATAAACTTTTTCTTTTCAGTGTGAGCAATCTGAATGATATATTGATGAACCTTCCTCTAACACCTGCCAAAGCATATACAGCAGCCTGTACACATTCCTCAAGAGTAAGTTTACAGAGTGAGGAAGACCTTTAGTATTTCCATATAACCAAGATTGCTACAACTATTGTCAGTTGCTTTGTTATATTCGTGAGTAGAGATGTCCGAACTTTGCAAAATCCGGTCCGCTCGAGGATCCGTGAATTTTCGGAAAAATTCGAAAATCCGCGACGGCGACCCATTAAGATTAAAAAAACTCGAAAATACGATAAATCCTCGTAATTTTTAAAATTTTCGAAAATACATATTTCCGAAAATACGAGGAATCCTCGTAATTTCGAAAATTTTAGAAAAATATGTTCTCGATTTCGAAATATGAGAAATCTTCTAATTTCGAAAATTTTCGAAAATACGAGAAATCCCCGGTTCGGAAGTTCGGAAGGTGGAAAATCCGGAAAATCCGGAAAAATCCGCCGTTCGCGAACGGGATAAGTCCGCGGCGGATCTGATCCGCGAACCAGCCATCCATATTCGTGAGAAGTAGAATTTCTTTAGTAGAAGGGATCCGGGTCTAACACAGATCCGGATCCGAGACCAAACTCCTCGGTTTCCAAATCTGATTGATCCATCCGAATCCGGATGGATTGTCCGGTTTTCGGACAATCATTTGAAATAAATCGTTAAAAAATGGTCTCTGATCGTATTTTCGAGGATTTTTGAAGGTTCAAGGCTATTTTCGAAAATTATTGAAAATAGCCTCAAATGTTCAAAAAAACCTCGAAAATTCGTTACGTTTTTGGATTTCAGATCGCGGGATTTTCCCGAGATCCAGAGAATCTGAAAACGGAACAAAACTAGTTAGTTTCGGCCATTTTATTCTTTAGTTAACTAGGGCCCCAACACATCACAGAGCTACTGAGTCAAACTGTAACTTAAAGGGAAGATTTAAGTGAAACAAAAAACTGGTCACGTGTCTGCCCCCAACTGATATATTCAGCACATTATTAGATGTATTATTAGCCAAATATTTAAGCATAATTATTTCCCCCATTGTGGAAGAAGGCTTCCCCCTCCACGCAGCCAAAAGGCTGTGACATCTGACATCACAGCCAATGATTGACTGCTCTATCCCCTGCTGCCTCTCTGCTCATGCTCACGTTCCTAAAGCTCATTGAGCAAACAGAGGAGGCAGATAAGGATCTTATCATTAAATATCTGGTTACAAATACATGTAATAAACTGGAAAAAAAGCAGTTGGGGTTATGGGCAGATGACTGACAAGTCACCAGTTTTGTGTTTTAAGGGTGGACATGCCCTTTAAACTCCCTATTCTCATCTGGAATGAATATGTTTTCTACTGTGGGGTCTGGTGACCATTTGGCAGATCATCTAATAGATAGAGATGTCCGAACTTCGAAAAATCCGGTCCGCGCGGGATCTGCGGATTTTCGAAAAAATCCGAAAATTCGAAAATCCGCGAGCGGACCCGTTAAAACGTATTAAAATTAAAGTTCGGCAAAATCCGCATTAAAGTGGTCTAAATGCCTTGGTAACGTACACTTAACCACTCAGGGACCTGGGTAATGGCCTTAGAAGCATGTATAAATGCCAACAATACCTAAAAAGTACAGTCCGCTAGCGTGACTTAAAAAAACGGGTATTTTCGAAAAACGAGGATTCCCGTAAAAACGAAGATTTCCGTAAAAAAACGAGGCTTTCTGTAACTATGAAGCTGCCATTGGCTAATTTGGATCATGTGGCTTGCTCGTCTTGAAAATTATACGAATTACTCGTTTTTACGAGAATTCTCGTAATTACGAGAATACTCGTAATTACGTGAATCCTCGTAATTACGCGAATCCTCGTAATTACGAGGATCTTCGGTTTTTCCGTTCCCGCAAGTATCGTAGATCCTCGTAATTACGAGACGATACTCGTATTTTCGAAAATTTTCATAAAAAAAAAAATCCGCAGTTCGGAAGTTCGGAAGTCCGGAAAGTCCGGAATAATCCGCCGTTCGCGGACAGGAGAAATCCGCGGCGGATCCGGGTTCGGGTCCGCGAACCGGCCATCTCTACTAATAGATAAATAAGTCACTTCACAATACAAAAACAAAGAAACACAACATTTATAGATTGTAGTTTGGTATCCCATTGAGCATCTATTTAGGACTTTTTAATCACTTCTTAAAAGTCTTATTTTAAGATCCATTATTGCAGACACAACCCCCCCCCCCCCCCCCCCCGAATAGACTGCTATTTATGTACAAATATAAACTTTACAGGGTTGGACAAGTACAATGTGGCTGCCTTTGGTACCCAATAACGTTATATTTTAAGCAGAAACTGGCACTTTTGTTCAATTTTCAAAATTACAAAGAAGTTCGAAAATTTGAAAGCGAACCCATGAAATCAATGGGAGAAAAAAACAACAGAAAGTTAAGATCGAATTTAAGGCATAATTAGCAATATTAAAGGGTCACTATACTCACTGAAACAAATTTACATTTTCTGAAACTGCAATTTGAGACAAGTAAAATGGTGGTACTCACATATTATCTGTGCTTGCTTTGTCATTATTATTATTCATTAAATTATAATGTTTAGTAGTGTCCTAATTCCCCCCACCTCCCTTACTCACTGCCTCCTTGTAGTGTCTGCGACACTTATAAGCTTTGCACAGCTCACCACAGACCCAGCTCTGCTTACACATCTCCCTCCCCCTGCTGTCTTTACTCTGCTGATTCTCTTAAATGTTGCAGACAGTGTGCTGGCAGGTCAAGCATTGGTCACATTACAATTTCTGCTTCCGAGTGACAGGTCTTTCCCTGTAAATGCTCTGATTAAAATGATGATTTCTCAGAATCTATGCTCAGATTTAAAATCTCGCTTGGAATCTTGCTGTATCTAAAGTTACTATTTTGAAAATTCTATTTTTTAGAGTACAGATAGCCTTTAAGGTTAGGCCACACTGATGCGCTTTTAAGCAGAGTGCTGCGTGTACGATCCGTTAATCGGATCACATGCGACCTGCATTTTTGCGCAAATGCAATTTTCCACCCTCACTCCAGAACTTTTATTGAATCTCGCTGTAAGCTATTTATCCTGATTGTTTCTTTTACTTCCTCCAGAAACGTTGCACGAGAAGTAATGACACAGAAGAAGATTGGTTCTTAAGATCATTTGGCCAATTTAGAATTTACGCTCCGTACAGTGACATCATTGAGATTCAACCAGCCTTTAATGGGGTAATTGTTATCTACCAATCTAATGACTAATTGGAGAATAAAAGCGTTCTATTAGGCATCGGTGACATGTTCTTTATCTTACCACAGATGAAAATTCTCAACAATTTGTCTTCAGAGCAGCTCGCTGGTTTGTTACTAAGCGGCCTTGTTCTCTCTAATGAAAGCAACATTGAAATATTGCTCTGGGTTTTGCAAGCAATGACCTTTAATGGGCTGGACATCTCTAGGAAGCCTCAGAATTTGCTGCTGAGGTAAGAGTGTGGTAACTATTGCTTTAAGAGACACATTAGTGCTGCAAATGTAATTCATTCTCCCTTTGCTCTTCCATGGTCTTGTGAGATTCCAGTTCTGATTCTGTGATACTATTACATATCAAGCAGGAAATGTACATCACAATATTTTGAACAAAAAAAACATTTAAATAAAAAAAACATTTTTGTTCTTGACAGTTTCCTATTAAAGGTGAAGTTTAAACTAAATCACATATTTTCAGATTTATGGTGAAGACACTTTTGATTATAGAAAATGTGTCAATTGCCTTTTTAAGCAATTCTTACACAAAGAAATATGTGTGGTAAGTCAGTAAAATCTTTTACTATAGCAGCTTGCATAGTAACAGAATTGAGGTTGAATAAAGACAGGTACGTCCATAAAGTCTAACCTTTTCATCCTCCTTTTTAACCCTACCTAACGGTTGATCCAGAGGAAGGCAAAAAGTAACAGTATATTAATGTCAGTAATTCTCATATTATATAGTATCCCTGTACCAACCAGAACTACAGTTTATGTATTAATACCAGTAATTCTCAATATTATATAGGATCCCTGTACCAACCAGAACTACAGTATATGTATTAATACCAGTAATTCTCAATATTATATAGTATCCCTGTACAAACCAGAACTACGTATATGTATAATACAGTAATTCTCATTATTATATAGTATCCCTGTACCAACCAGAACTACAGTAATGTATTAATACCAGTAATTCTCAATATTATATAGTATCCCTACCAACCAGAACTACAGTATATGTATAAACACCAGTAATTCTCAATATTATATAGCATCCCGTACCAACCAGAACTACAGTATATGTATTAATACCAGTAATTCTCAATATCTTTAGTTTTAGAAACTTACTAACCCACTTATAAACCAATTTAATGAACTTGCCATTACCACATCTGCTGGAGACAGTTCCACACTTTCACCATTCTCCTTTAAAGAAACCTTTCTCACTTGAAGATGAAACGTTTTTGTTCCAATCTTAAAGGGACTGTCCACCCCTCTTTGAATTATTAACATGTGGTAGATTGCCCCCAAAACCTAGACATCGTTTAACTCTCAAGCTGTAATTCGGCTCCCACACAGAGATATTATACTTACATGCTCTCCTCGCTCCACCGCCGCGGCTCTGCACTTCCGGGTAAGGCAGTCAAGTGTCGGCCGTGACTGTGATGTCACGGCCAATCACTGACTGCCATTTCCGGAGCAGTCTCCACTGCGGCTGCTCGGGAACAGAAAAAGAACAGAGCAGCCACAGTGGAGACTGGGAGAAGAACCTGGAAGCGGTGGTGGAGCGAGGAGGATGTAAGTATAATATCTGTGTGGAGCCGAATTACAGGTTGAGACTTAAACGATGTCTAGGTTTTGGGGGCTAATCTACCACATATTAATTTTTCAAAAGAGGGGTGGACAGTCCCTTTAAAGAAAGGGCACGAGTCCTCTGATATGACCGATTAGTGAACAATGCACCTTTATTGTATGGCCCATTAAATATTTGTATAAAGGATCATATCCCCACGCAAACGTCTCTTCTCCAATGTAAAAATCCCTAACTTGTCTAATCTGCCTGCATAGTCAAGTCTCTCCATTCCCCTTATTATTTTAGTTGCACTTCTCGTTTCCATTTTAAGATGTCCCTTTTGTATATGGGATTCCAAAACTCACCGCATATTCCAAATGAGGCCTTACCAGTGCCTTGTAAAGATGGAGAATAATATTTTTCTTTTTTGAATCTATTCCCTCTTTATACAGACAATATCTTGCTAGCTCTAGCCGTTGCTACCTGGCATTGTTGCTACAGCTAAGTCTGTATCTACCAGAACCCCCAAATCTTTTTCCATTAGAGATTCACTTAACACAGAGTTTTTTTAGTGTGTAGGTGGCACAGTGATTCAGTGATTATTAAATCCCAAATGCATCACCTTACATTTATCAACATGAATCTCATCTGACATTCTGCTGCCCATTTTGATAATCTATCTAGGTCAGCTTGCAGCACTTGCACATCATTTGAAGTTCCAAAGCTCTGCATAGTTTGTGTCATCAGCAAACGCAGAGAACTTGCTCTCAATGCCCCTTCTAAGGCATTTATAAACAGATTAAACAGAAGCGGCCCCAGTACAGAACCCTGAGGCACTCCGCTTAGAACTTTAGCCCACATAGATGTAGCTCCATTGAACACCCACTCTCTGTTTACGATCCAATAACCAGTTCTCTATTAATGATAAATGTTTTTTTAGGCCAACAGTCCTCATTTTATACAGTCGCCTATGTGGCACCATTTCAAAAGCTTTAGCAAAATCAAAGTATGCCACATCCACTGCTAGGCCTGAATCTAAATTCTTCTCACTTCTTCATAAAAACCAAGTAAATTTGTCTGACACAATCTATTTCTCATAAATCTATGCTGGCTACTTACTAATAAGATTAGTTCTGGAGAAAAAGTCAATGATATTATCCCGTAAAAAAGTTTCCAGCACCTTCCCTACCACTGATGTTAGGCTTACAGGTCTATAATTACCAGGTTGGGAACGACTACCATTTTTGAATTTGGTTTACATTGGCTTTTGTCCAATCCAGCGGCACATACTAGACAAAGGTGAATCAAAGAAGATAAGATACAGCAGTCCACTTTGATCAATATCTTTACCTAAGAACAATTCCCCCCAGTCTATAAGCAGGAGTGATTCCTTTAACAACATAAAATTACCTTTCCTAAAGTTTAAGGTTTTTGTTAACAGTGAACTATTGTTTTTTGCAACCTATATTAAATGACCATATCATGGTCACTATTCCATAATCTTTCCATTGCCTTCATCTCCAAATGAGCTCAGGGTTATTAGATATTACCAGATCCAACAACGATCTGTCTAAGGGCTAGGCAACACTAGCGCGTTTTTCGGGTGTTTGCGCGCGCGTTTTGCGCTCGCGCCCACGATTTTCTCTAAAATGGAAATCGCGAGAACGCGAAAATTCCCGTGATTTCTGATGCGCATGCGTGCGCGTCCATTCGCATTTTGGTAACGCATGCGTTCACCCTTTTGGTGCGGGTAACGCATGCGTTTCCATAATGCAAAAAGGTAAAACGCAAGCGCAAAACGTGAACGCGGAATGCACAAGAATCGTGCACACGATCGCATGCGATAACGCTCGCGATTTGGTGCGCGATTCTGTGCGTTGCAGTGTGGCCTCACCTTATAGGAACTTCTACTATCTGTGAAAAAAAATGCTCATGATGCTCAGGATAATTAAAGTCCCCCCAACCATAAAATGTTGAACACCAGCAGCCTTTGCCAATTGCATATCGAGATTTATTTTCACATCCTTACTGGAATTTGGGGGCTTATACATACAACAACAATTCATTTACCCACCTTCTTGCTTTCTGTACACAGCTCCACCCATATGTTTTCTGCCTTATCATTTATACCCCCATCTATCTCATCTTTTCAAGTTTGTTGTTTAACATACATACATACTCCTCCTTTCTTATTAACTGTCATGCCTAAATAAGGAGTACCTTCAATATTTATTGTCCAGTCATGTAAATCATTTAGCCATGTTTTCGCTATCACATCATACCTCCTTTAAAGCTATTAGTTCTAGTTCCCCAGTTTTCCAGCCAGACTTCTTGCATTTGTAAACATACATTAGATTATCATTCAATTTACTTTCATATTTGACGTACGTTCTCCTTATCTTCTATGCTCCCTCCTCCCCTATCTCCTCCCTCCTTTATCTTGTTAGTTCCCTGATCCCTAACCCCTCTATCTACCATGTGAAGTCCAACGTACCCCTCATAATAGTTTAAAATCTCCTCCAACTTCCCCAACTTTCAATGGGGAGGTGCAGTGGTATATATTCTTATAAAAACTTCTAAGCTATGTAGCCAAGTTTTTTTATAAGGAGATATTACACTGCACCTC
This sequence comes from Hymenochirus boettgeri, assembly GCA_019447015.1. Lineage (NCBI taxonomy): Eukaryota > Metazoa > Chordata > Amphibia > Anura > Pipidae > Hymenochirus > Hymenochirus boettgeri. Next base: position 362,595 of record JAACNH010000082.1, read on the forward strand.
CCATTGAAAGTCCATAGCCTTATGTATTTAAATTATATTCAATTATTTATTTTGACCTAATATCTAAGAATTCCGTTTTCTAAGTGATATCTCATTTGCATGACAGACTGCAGAATCCTCCAACCCTCATTTCATTTTACATTAAAATGACCAATCATTGCTTCTTCCACTTTCATAGAAAAACTTGTGTCTATTATCGGGTGCGAGTGTTTTCCTCGATGCATTCTATGGCACCATCGCGGACCGGTTTAAATTCCTAACCGCTGACCAATGGATGGACTATTGGGAGATCAAACTTAGCTGTTCCTTGGAAGCATCACCGAAGACCAGATTAACCTCATCCTGTAACCATTAACTGTGAAAAGTTACAAATCCATGTAAGCAAAACAATAAAAACAGATACATTCAACATTCCCTCTAGATGTATATCGGCTGAATGTGCAGATATGTTTTATCTAGAGCATACACACCACAGTGCATTTAGACTCTTTACAATAGAGACATAGTTGGGTGCTATCACTATTAGAGATGGATCCGAACCCGGACCCGCAGAACTCGGACTAATTTCAAAAATTTGCGAAATTACTAGAATTTTCGAAAATGTATTTTTAATTCATTTTTGCCTCGGGCAACCAATCAGATGTGTGTACACATGGGCCTTTCCCCCAGTACAGAGCTCCATCTCTGTATCCAAGGTGGCAATACATGTAGTGATATATTGGACGATTGGTACTGATCATATCGCTATAAAAAAATGTCACCATGTCCGATAAAGAAAAACTAATGTTGCTCCAAATAACAGCATAACATTCACCTTCATACCATTTAACTGTGATTAGATAGAAGAGAATAGTAGCAGATTATTATTTCTATATATTTTGGTCTGATTATTTCCTAAATGGTTCTTTTTTTTTCATCCACATAGAGTTACTGCAATGGACAAGCATTTTAAAGAACTCTCAACAGATATCCAACAAGTCTTCTATGAGAAGATAAAATCTGTGTTTGTCTTTGAAGCAAGGCGCTGGTAAGAGAAATCGAACCTGCGTTACTTTACTGAACTTTTATTTCATTTTTTTTCTTATTTTACTATTTTCTTTTTCTCGTCTTTTTAGATTCAGCGTGTTCTAGTGGTACCTTTGGTAGTGCCGGGTGGCTGAAACCAACTTGGCTTCTTCAGTGTCTGGCCACATATGATGATATAATCACTTTAAACCTGATTTCATATTTGTAAGTATGACACTTTCACCGGCCACCACCAGTATCACTGCCACCCTCAGAATCACCACCACCAGTATCACTGCCCCACCCTCAGAATCACCACCACCCAGTATCACTGCCCCACCCTCAGAATCACCACCACCCAGTATCACTGCCCCACCCTCAGAATCACCACCACCCAGTATCACTGCCCCACTCAGAATCACCACCACCCAGTATCACTGCCCCACCCTCAGAATCACCACCACCCAGTATCACTGCCCCCACCTCAGACTACACCACCACCCAGTATCACTGCCCCACCTCAGAATCCCACCCACCCAATAAAAATACCTTGCCAGACAGTGACCCATAGCTACTGACCAGACCCTGTGATAATATTGGGCAGAGGAAGAGAAAAGCAAAATTGGATGGGTGTTACAAATTGACTGGAGAGAAGGTCATGGTGTATTTTAAAATGTGCATTGAATCTTTTAAAGAGAATTAACAGGGAGATTCAATAAAAGTTCTTATCGTTGCCCCAACCAATCAGATCTATTTAACATTTGAAAGCTAACATCTGATTTGTTGGGGCAAAATTAGCACCATTTTAAACGATAAGAACGTTTATTGAATAACCCTGTTAGAGTACAAGCTTTAAAACATGGAATCTATTGCAGTGGTCATAAAGTGGTGTCAATATAGACCAACAATGCAATGGAATACAGTGCCAAAATACGAATGGGCTGTATCCCAAGGAAGAGGTATTTTTTTTAGATATGGGCCATTAGACGCCCACTAAGAGATGTAGGGGACAAAAAGGTCAAATACTGAGGGAAAGAGTCAAAAAAGAAATGGGAGATTCAAAGAGCTTCTAGGGAGAAATAGTCAGGTAAATACTGTCAGGATCATTTACCCAGTGCCGCGATCGCTCTGGGTAAATGCTCCTTTCGCTTTTCAAATCGCGTTGCGAACTGGGTAAATCCCACTAAGAGATGCGCCCACTGGAGGATTTTGAAGGCAGCTGTTTGCTGGCGTTAAAATCTTGCGCTAAAACTAGTTCAAACGCGATATTGAATTGCGAGTGCCAGATGTGTGGTGATATTTTGCGTAACCCGCACATCGACACTTATATGGAGTTCGCTAATGGTAAGACACGCTTACCGTTAGCGAACTTGTGAGTCCTTATTTTATCCTTCACCAGCCCCATGATTTAAGGGATATCAATTCAGCATTGTGTGAATTGTGAAATAGCAGCTAGATACAATATTGGCCATTTCCAGAAAGAATTTTAATAATTCAGTCCAATTTCTTTGTATGACGGACGCTCTGTCGTGCTCACAGCTGAACAGCTGGCTGGTACTGTGTAAAGACTCAAGCCTTCAAAGACAGCGATAAGATTGCACTAGTCATGGTGCGGTAGACAAGCACAATATCGGCGCATTTATAGATGGCTTCAATGATGCTGCTAAACAGGTAAAATTCATTTTAAAAATAGTTTTTACAGCCTAAAATTTCAGGAGAGTTCAGAATTAAAAACAATCTAAGAACTCCGGCGTGCTTTAACAGGAACTTTTATTGCCAAATTGCCACAATCTAAGAACTCCGGCGGTCTTTACAGGAACTTTTATTGCAAATTGCCACAATCTAAGAACTCCGGCGTGCTTTAACAGGAACTTTTATTGCCAATTGCCACAATCTAAAACATTTGATAACCACAGATTAAATAACTTTGACAGTAATAACTTCATCAATTTTATTAACTGCCTTAGGGCTCGTTCACACTACATCAGTTTGTATCCGTTTTTCAAATGCAGGTATGTTTTAAAAATGGACAGACAGTAAAACTCACACACTCACACTTGCTGCGTTAATTCCGTTCCAGTCCATTTAAAAGCACTGCTCCACATATTTAAAGAGCTGACAATGGATAACAATGGATAGAAATGCGTTTGCATTTGTGTCCGTTTTTAAAAAAAAAAAAAGGAAAAATGGATGTCTGGGAGTTCCTGTGATGTCATTGGCCCTGGTCATAAAACGCAACGGCCACAAACAGATAATTACGCACACGCAAACGTTCAGCAATGGACAGGAAAACATGTTTGACTTTTTCTTGTCTTGTCAACTTGTGTTGTCTTTACTTACGCCACGTGAAACCCATACGGGGAGATTTAATACTAGGAAACACGCTATTTACCTTAACCCGATCCTGTGATACAATACCTGAAGTAAACGAGATTACGTCAGGTATTGCATCGCGGGATCGGGCTAAGGTAAGAATGTGACTTTAACGCTCCACAACCTGTCCCATTAAGTTTCACGCAATACTCAACGATAGGGGTTTTGAATCGTCAGCACAGCGCTATTTCCAAAAACATTTTTAAATGGCGCTGTGCTCTAAAATCCATCTAAAACCCACGTTAACCCGAAATTTCTTTGATTTTGATGTTTTGCGAATGACCCGTCAATATATTCACAACGCCCAAACTCAGTAGGCAGTGCGTGCGCACACGATCCCGACGTCACGGCCGCATAGACAGTAGTCTAAAAAACATTCAAAGGTTTTTTCATGTTTCAAGTCTCAATCTCATCTTTCCTTTCAAACCATTGTTTTCTTTATCTTCTTACTGGTTTCAGAACCTGGTTGTCAGTATAATTCTTTACAATCTCTAAAGGGTTGTACGGGGAGTGTTGTAGAGTGTTGTATGGGAATGTTGAAGGGGGTTGTATGGGGAATATTGTAGAGGGTGTACGGGTATGTTGTAGAGGGTTGTACGGGGAATGTGTAGAGGGTTGTACGGGGAATGTTGTAGAGGGTTGTACGGGGATTGTTGTAGAGGGTTGTATGGGAAATGTTGTAGAGGGTTGTACGGGGACTGTTGTAGAGGGTTGTACAGGGACTGTTGTAGAGGGTTGTATGGGGAATGTTTAGAGGGCTGTTGGGTAATTTTGAAGGCTTCAGTGCCAAACCGCTGCCCATTAAACAACCGATCTTGCAAGTACCTTAGGCTGAGGCCAAAACTGCACGGGTTCCCGCGCATACAAAAGCGTGCGCATAAACGCTCGTGATTGCACGCGTGTTGCCAAACGGTCATGGTTGTGATTGCTCGATGATTCTCAATATGAGCACATGCGATTGCACGCAGCGCTCAGTAGCGTACTAGTGTGCCCATCACTACTGTAGCGCATTCGGATCGCGTTTAAAAGTGCATTAGTGTGGCCTAGCCGTTATTCATTATTAGTTTAATAGACAATCCTTTTATTAAGCGCAGCCATAAACCAATAGGGAAAGTGTGGGATGTTTTATGAGAGAACGCTTTTCATTTCTTGCAGGTAGAAGTTATTTCCACCCTGAGTGTCACTCAACTAGCAGAAGTAGCAGTGCAGTTTGTGAATCTGCAGAATGAAGACATCGCCTGTCAGATTGTAGGAAGGCTGCAGCAAATTTCCATTAGTAACGTATATTTGTTCTTGGACCAGTTCAGTGACTTATTCCGACAGGTATAAAGAACTTTATCCATTAAAACTACATAGATAAGCGCTTAGCCCATATTTAGCAGTTCACCTGTGTAATGCACTCAACACTAGAGATATCATTCAGTTATGTAATTCTATATTCTCCTTTCCTCTGGCATTGTTCATTGGCCAAATCTAAACGTCCCAATCAAAATTCTCTCTGGATCAATCAACATTTTGAAGAATGATTTCCTGCAATATAACAGCCAGTGGGAGCTGCTGTTCTCGTGAGGTTAAACCGTTCCTCCTTAGCATTCAGGCTGATGAATTAAATACACTTCTCCACTCAGCGGATTGTGACAGCTACCCAATCATGTAAGTGTCTGGAACCTTATGGAAGACAAAAATGCAATGTTTACCCCCAACCAAAAATGTTGCAGATGCTATTTTAAATCTATTGTAATCACCCCACCAATGACTGACTGTCCTCTATAGTTACTTCTAGGCGCCGAAACATTACGCCTTGTTTTTTTTAATGGATTAATAAACACCAGTTGCATCAAGTCTGGTGTGCACAGGTTTTTTTAATTTTCTATAGTTATTTCTTGGTTAGATTTCTGGTTTCTATGTTGTAGTAGCATTGAATGAATAATATTCATAGTTCATTGATCATAGTGTAGCTTAAAGGGCATCTACTGTATACCGAAAAATTGGTATTTTAAATTGACCATAACTGGAAACTATAATTCTTCCCAACCACACTGTATAATTTTTTGTTGATCTGCCCCCTATTTCTTTAGATATCCAATCTAAAACTTCTTATATTTTAGCTGTCAATCAAGTTCCTTGCTCTCAAAAACTATTGTTCTTGTGAATAGTTTTACTGTAGCTGTAATGGTGACACAGTTTTGACAGTTAGAATGCTGATTGCTGTGTGCAGGCTTGACAGTTGGTTTGTGGGGAAAAAGTCAGGTCGGATGGAAGTGGGAGTGGTTAAAAGAGGGAGGGGAGAATGCTCCTAATAAAAATTGTGCTGGATCGAAGGCATGCAGCAACAAACGCAAATAAGTGCTAATTACATGCATTCGATTATAGATTAAGATGAAGTAATTTTTTCAGTATAGTGTAAGCCTCATTACCACTTTGCCTCATTGAGGACTGATCTGACAATCACAAACATAACTTCAATCAAACATAAACTTTTTCTTTTCAGTGTGAGCAATCTGAATGATATATTGATGAACCTTCCTCTAACACCTGCCAAAGCATATACAGCAGCCTGTACACATTCCTCAGAGTAAGTTTACAGAGTGAGAAGACCTTTAGTATTTCCATATAACCAAGATTGCTACAACTATTGTCAGTTGCTTTGTTATATCGTGAGTAGAGATGTCCGAACTTTGCAAAATCCGGTCCGCTCGAGGATCCGTGAATTTTCGGAAAAATTCGAAAATCCGCGACGGCGACCCATTAAGATTAAAAAAACTCGAAAATACGATAAATCCTCGTAATTTTTAAAATTTTCGAAATACATATTTCCGAAAATACGAGGAATCCTCGTAATTTCGAAAATTTTAGAAAAATATGTTCTCGATTTCGAAATAGAGAAATCTTCTAATTTCGAAAATTTTCGAAAATACGCAGAAATCCCCGGTTCGGAAGTTCGGAAGGTGGAAAATCCGGAAAATCCGGAAAAATCCGCCGTTCGCGAACGGGATAAGTCCGCGGCGGATCTGATCCGCGAACCAGCCATCCATATTCGTGAGAAGTAGAATTTCTTTAGTAGAAGGGATCCGGGTCTAACACAGACCGGATCCGAGACCAAACTCCTCGGTTTCCAAAATCTGATTGATCCATCCGAATCCGGATGGATTGTCCGGTTTTCGGACAATCATTTGAAAATAAATCGTTAAAAAATGGTCTCTGATCGTATTTTCGAGGATTTTTGAAGGTTCAAGGCTATTTTCGAAAATTATTGAAAATAGCCTCAAATGTTCAAAAAAACCTCGAAAATTCGTTACGTTTTTGGATTTCAGATCGCGGGATTTTCCCGAGATCCAGAGAATCTGAAAACGGAACAAAACTAGTTAGTTTCGGCCATTTTATTCTTTAGTTAACTAGGGCCCCACACACATCACAGAGCTACTGAGTCAAACTGTAACTTAAAGGGAAGATTTAAGTGAAACAAAAAACTGGTCACGTGTCTGCCCCCAACTGATATATTCAGCACATTATTAGATGTATTATTAGCCAAATATTTAAGCATAATTATTTCCCCCATTGTGGAAGAAGGCTTCCCCCTCCACGCAGCCAAAAGGCTGTGACATCTGACATCACAGCCAATGATTGACTGCTCTATCCCCTGCTGCCTCTCTGCTCATGCTCACGTTCCTAAAGCTCATTGAGCAAACAGAGGAGGCAGATAAGGATCTTATCATTAAATATCTGGTTACAAATACATGTAATAAACTGGAAAAAAAGCAGTTGGGGTTATGGGCAGATGACTGACAAGTCACCAGTTTTGTGTTTTAAGGGTGGACATGCCCTTTAAACTCCTATTCTCATCTGGAATGAATATGTTTTCTACTGTGGGGTCTGGTGCCATTTGGCAGATCATCTAATAGATAGAGATGTCCGAACTTCGAAAAATCCGGTCCGCGCGGGATCTGCGGATTTTCGAAAAAATCCGAAAATTCGAAAATCGCGAGCGGACCCGTTAAAACGTATTAAAATTAAAGTTCGGCAAAATCCGCATTAAAGTGGTCTAAATAGCCTTGGTAACGTACACTTAACCACTCAGGGACCTGGGTAATGGCCTTAGAAGCATGTATAAATGCCAACAATACCTAAAAAGTACAGTCCGCTAGCGTGACTTAAAAAAACGGGTATTTTCGAAAAACGAGGATTCCCGTAAAAACGAAGATTTCCGTAAAAAAACGAGGCTTTCTGTAACTATGAAGCTGCCATGGCTAATTTGGATCATGTGGCTTGCTCGTCTTGAAAATTATACGAATTACTCGTTTTTACGAGAATTCTCGTAATTACGAGAATACTCGTAATTACGTGAATCCTCGTAATTACGCGAATCCTCGTAATTACGAGGATCTTCGGTTTTTCCGTTCCCGCAAGTATCGTAGATCCTCGTAATTACGGAGACGATACTCGTATTTTCGAAAATTTTCATAAAAAAAAAAATCCGCAGTTCGGAAGTTCGGAAGTCCGGAAAGTCCGGAATAATCCGCCGTTCGCGGACAGGAGAAATCCGCGGCGGATCCGGGTTCGGGTCCGCGAACCGGCCATCTCTACTAATAGATAAATAAGTCACTTCACAATACAAAAACAAAGAAACACAACATTTATAGATTGTAGTTTGGTATCCCATTGAGCATCTATTTAGGACTTTTTAATCACTTCTTAAAAGTCTTATTTTAAGATCCATTATTGCAGACACAACCCCCCCCCCCCCCCCCCCCGAATAGACTGCTATTTATGTACAAATATAAACTTTACAGGGTTGGACAAGTACAATGTGGCTGCCTTTTGGTACCCAATAACGTTATATTTTAAGCAGAAACTGGCACTTTTGTTCAATTTTCAAAATTACAAAGAAGTTCGAAAATTTGAAAGCGAACCCATGAAATCAATGGGAGAAAAAAACAACAGAAAGTTAAGATCGAATTTAAGGCATAATTAGCAATATTAAAGGGTCACTATACTCACTGAAACAAATTTACATTTTCTGAAACTGCAATTTGAGACAAGTAAAATGGTGGTACTCACATATATCTGTGCTTGCTTTGTCATTATTATTATTCATTAAATTATAATGTTTAGTAGTGTCCTAATTCCCCCCACCTCCCTTACTCACTGCCTCCTTGTAGTGTCTGCGACACTTATAAGCTTTGCACAGCTCACCACAGACCCAGCTCTGCTTACACATCTCCCTCCCCCTGCTGTCTTTACTCTGCTGATTCTCTTAAATGTTGCAGACAGTGTGCTGGCAGGTCAAGCATTGGTCACATTACAATTTCTGCTTCCGAGTGACAGGTCTTTCCCTGTAAATGCTCTGATTAAAATGATGATTTCTCAGAATCTATGCTCAGATTTAAAATCTCGCTTGGAATCTTGCTGTATCTAAAGTTACTATTTTGAAAATTCTATTTTTTAGAGTACAGATAGCCTTTAAGGTTAGGCCACACTGATGCGCTTTTAAGCAGAGTGCTGCGTGTACGATCCGTTAATCGGATCACATGCGACCTGCATTTTTGCGCAAATGCAATTTTCCACCCTCACTCCAGAACTTTTATTGAATCTCGCTGTAAGCTATTTATCCTGATTGTTTCTTTTACTTCCTCCAGAAACGTTGCACGAGAAGTAATGACACAGAGAAGATTGGTTCTTAAGATCATTTGGCCAATTTAGAATTTACGCTCCGTACAGTGACATCATTGAGATTCAACCAGCCTTTAATGGGGTAATTGTTATCTACCAATCTAATGACTAATTGGAGAATAAAAGCGTTCTATTAGGCATCGGTGACATGTTCTTTATCTTACCACAGATGAAAATTCTCAACAATTTGTCTTCAGAGCAGCTCGCTGGTTTGTTACTAAGCGGCCTTGTTCTCTCTAATGAAAGCAACATTGAAATATTGCTCTGGGTTTTGCAAGCAATGACCTTTAATGGGCTGGACATCTTCTAGGAAGCCTCAGAATTTGCTGCTGAGGTAGAGTGTGGTAACTATTGCTTTAAGAGACACATTAGTGCTGCAAATGTAATTCATTCTCCCTTTGCTCTTCCATGGTCTTGTGAGATTCCAGTTCTGATTCTGTGATACTATTACATATCAAGCAGGAAATGTACATCACAATATTTTGAACAAAAAAAACATTTAAATAAAAAAAACATTTTTGTTCTTGACAGTTTCCTATTAAAGGTGAAGTTTAAACTAAATCACATATTTTCAGATTTATGGTGAAGACACTTTTGATTATAGAAAATGTGTCAATTGCCTTTTTAAGCAATTCTTACCAAAGAAATATGTGTGGTAAGTCAGTAAAATCTTTTACTATAGCAGCTTGCATAGTAACAGAATATGAGGTTGAATAAAGACAGGTACGTCCATAAAGTCTAACCTTTTCATCCTCCTTTTTAACCCTACCTAACGGTTGATCCAGAGGAAGGCAAAAAGTAACAGTATATTAATGTCAGTAATTCTCATATTATATAGTATCCCTGTACCAACCAGAACTACAGTTTATGTATTAATACCAGTAATTCTCAATATTATATAGGTATCCCTGTACCAACCAGAACTACAGTATATGTATTAATACCAGTAATTCTCAATATTATATAGTATCCCTGTACAAACCAGAACTACGTATATGTATAATACAGTAATTCTCATTATTATATAGTATCCCTGTACCAACCAGAACTACAGTAATGTATTAATACCAGTAATTCTCAATATTATATAGTATCCCTTACCAACCAGAACTACAGTATATGTATAAACACCAGTAATTCTCAATATTATATAGCATCCCTGTACCAACCAGAACTACAGTATATGTATTAATACCAGTAATTCTCAATATCTTTAGTTTTAGAAACTTACTAACCCACTTATAAACCAATTTAATGAACTTGCCATTACCACATCTGCTGGAAGACAGTTCCACACTTTCACCATTCTCCTTTAAAGAAACCTTTCTCACTGAAGATGAAACGTTTTTGTTCCAATCTTAAAGGGACTGTCCACCCCTCTTTGAATTATTAACATGTGGTAGATTAGCCCCCAAAACCTAGACATCGTTTAACTCTCAAGCTGTAATTCGGCTCCCACACAGAGATATTATACTTACATGCTCTCCTCGCTCCACCGCCGCGGCTCTGCACTTCCGGTAAGGCAGTCAAGTGTCGGCCGTGACTGTGATGTCACGGCCAATCACTGACTGCCATTTCCGGAGCAGTCTCCACTGCGGCTGCTCGGGAACAGAAAAAGAACAGAGCAGCCACAGTGGAGACTGGGAGAAGAACCTGGAAGCGGTGGTGGAGCGAGGGAGGATGTAAGTATAATATCTGTGTGGAGCCGAATTACAGGTTGAGACTTAAACGATGTCTAGGTTTTGGGGGCTAATCTACCACATATTAATTTTTCAAAAGAGGGGTGGACAGTCCCTTTAAAGAAAGGGCACGAGTCCTCTGATATGACCGATTAGTGAACAATGCACCTTTATTGTATGGCCCATTAAATATTTGTATAAAGTGATCATATCCCCACGCAAACGTCTCTTCTCCATGTAAAAATCCCTAACTTGTCTAATCTGCCTGCATAGTCAAGTCTCTCCATTCCCCTTATTATTTTAGTTGCACTTCTCGTTTCCATTTTAAGATGTCCCTTTTGTATATGGGATTCCAAAACTCACCGCATATTCCAAATGAGGCCTTACCAGTGCCTTGTAAAGATGGAGAATAATATTTTTTTTTTTGAATCTATTCCCTCTTTATACAGACAATATCTTGCTAGCTCTAGCCGTTGCTACCTGGCATTGTTGCTACAGCTAAGTCTGTATCTACCAGAACCCCCAAATCTTTTTCCATTAGAGATTCACTTAACACAGAGTTTTTTTAGTGTGTAGGTGGCACAGTGATTCAGTGATTATTAAATCCCAAATGCATCACCTTACATTTATCAACATGAATCTCATCTGACATTCTGCTGCCCATTTTGATAATCTATCTAGGTCAGCTTGCAGCACTTGCACATCATTTGAAGTTCCAAAGCTCTGCATAGTTTGTGTCATCAGCAAACGCAGAGAACTTGCTCTCAATGCCCCTTCTAAGGCATTTATAACAGATTAAACAGAAGCGGCCCCAGTACAGAACCCTGAGGCACTCCGCTTAGAACTTTAGCCCACATAGATGTAGCTCCATTGAACACCCACTCTCTGTTTACGATCCAATAACCAGTTCTCTATTAATTGATAAATGTTTTTTTAGGCCAACAGTCCTCATTTTATACAGTCGCCTATGTGGCACCATTTCAAAAGCTTTAGCAAAATCAAAGTATGCCACATCCACTGCTAGGCCTGAATCTAAATTCTTCTCACTTCTTCATAAAAACCAAGTAAATTTGTCTGACACAATCTATTTCTCATAAATCTATGCTGGCTACTTACTAATAAGATTAGTTCTGGAGAAAAAGTCAATGATATTATCCCGTAAAAAAGTTTCCAGCACCTTCCCTACCACTGATGTTAGGCTTACAGGTCTATAATTACCAGGTTGGGAACGACTACCATTTTTGAATTTGGTTTACATTGGCTTTTGTCCAATCCAGCGGCACATACTAGACAAAGGTGAATCAAAGAAGATAAGATACAGCAGTCCACTTTGATCAATATCTTTACCTAAGAACAATTCCCCCCAGTCTATAAGCAGGAGTGATTCCTTTAACAACATAAAATTACCTTTCCTAAAGTTTAAGGTTTTTGTTAACAGTGAACTATTGTTTTTTGCAACCTATATTAAATGACCATATCATGGTCACTATTCCATAATCTTTCCATTGCCTTATCTCCAAATGAGCTCAGGGTTATTAGATATTACCAGATCCAACAACGATCTGTCTAAGGGCTAGGCAACACTAGCGCGTTTTTCGGGTGTTTGCGCGCGCGTTTTGCGCTCGCGCCCACGATTTTCTCTAAAATGGAAATCGCGAGAACGCGAAAATTCCCGTGATTTCTGATGCGCATGCGTGCGCGTCCATTCGCATTTTGGTAACGCATGCGTTCACCCTTTTGGTGCGGTAACGCATGCGTTTCCATAATGCAAAAAGGTGAAAACGCAAGCGCAAAACGTGAACGCGGAATGCACAAGAATCGTGCACACGATCGCATGCGATACGCTCGCGATTTGGTGCGCGATTCTGTGCGTTGCAGTGTGGCCTCACCTTATAGGAACTTCTACTATCTGTGAAAAAAAATGCTCATGATGCTCAGGATAATTAAAGTCCCCCCAACCATAAAATGTTGAACACCAGCAGCCTTTGCCAATTGCATATCGAGATTTATTTTACATCCTTACTGGAATTTGGGGGCTTATACATACAACAACAATTCATTTACCCACCTTCTTGCTTTCTGTACACAGCTCCACCCATATGTTTTCTGCCTTATCATTTATACCCCCATCTATCTCATCTTTTCAAGTTTGTTGTTTAACATACATACATACTCCCCTCCTTTCTTATTAACTGTCATGCCTAAATAAGGAGTACCTTCAATATTTATTGTCCAGTCATGTAAATCATTTAGCCATGTTTTCGCTATCACATCATACCTCCTTTAAAGCTATTAGTTCTAGTTCCCCAGTTTTCCAGCCAGACTTCTTGCATTTGTAAACATACATTAGATTATCATTCAATTTACTTTCATATTTGACGTACGTTCTCCTTATCTTCTATGCTCCCTCCTCCCCTATCTCCTCCCTCCTTTATCTTGTTAGTTCCCCTGATCCCTAACCCCTCTATCTACCATGTGAAGTCCAACGTACCCCTCATATAGTTTAAAATCTCCTCCAACTTCCCCAACTTTCAATGGGGAGGTGCAGTGGTATATATTCTTATAAAAACTTCTAAGCTATGTAGCCAAGTTTTTTTTATAAGGAGATATTACACTGCACCTCCCATTGAAAGTCCATAGCCTTATGTATTTAAATTATATTCAATTATTTATTTTGACCTAATATCTAAGAATTCCGTTTTCTAAGTGATATCTCATTTGCATGACAGACTGCAGAATCCTCCAACCCTCATTTCATTTTACATTAAAATGACCAATCATTGCTTCTTCCACTTTCATAGAAAAACATTGTGTCTATTATCGGGTGCGAGTGTTTTCCTCGATGCATTCTATGGCACCATGCGGACCGGTTTAAATTCCTAACCGCTGACCAATGGATGGACTATTGGGAGATCAAACTTAGCTGTTCCTTGGAAGCATCACCGAAGACCAGATTAACCTCATCCCTGTAACCATTAACTGTGAAAAGTTACAAATCATGTAAGCAAAACAATAAAAACAGATACATTTCAACATTCCCTCTAGATGTATATCGGCTGAATGTGCAGATATGTTTTATCTAGAGCATACACACCACAGTGCATTTAGACTCTTTACAATAGAGACATAGTTGGGTGCTATCACTATTAGAGATGGATCCGAACCCGGACCCGCAGAACTCGGACTAATTTCAAAAATTTGCGAAATTACTAGAATTTTCGAAAATGTATTTTTAATTCATTTTTGCCTCGGGCAACCAATCAGATGTGTGTACACATGGGCCTTTCCCCCAGTACAGAGCTCCATCTCTGTATCCAAGGTGGCAATACATGTAGTGATATATTGGACGATTGGTACTGATCATATCGCTATAAAAAAAGTCACCATGTCCGATAAAGAAAAAACTAATGTTGCTCCAAATAACAGCATAACATTCACCTTCATACCATTTAACTGTGATTAGATAGAGAGAATAGTAGCAGATTATTATTTCTATATATTTTGGTCTGATTATTTCCCTAAATGGTTCTTTTTTTTTCATCCACATAGAGTTACTGCAATGGACAAGCATTTTAAAGAACTCTCAACAGATATCCAACAAGTCTTCTATGAGAAGATAAAATCTGTGTTTGTCTTTGAAGCAAGGCGCTGGTAAGAGAAATCGAACCTGCGTTACTTTACTGAACTTTTATTTCATTTTTTTTCTTATTTTACTATTTTCTTTTTCTCGTCTTTTTAGATTCAGCGTGTTCTAGTGGTACCTTTGGTAGTGCCGGGTGGCTGAAACCAACTTGGCTTCCTTCAGTGTCTGGCCACATATGATGATATAATCACTTTAAACCTGATTTCATATTTGTAAGTATGACACTTTCACCGCCACCACCAGTATCACTGCCACCCTCAGAATCACCACCACCATATCACTGCCCCACACTCAGAATCACCACCACCCAGTATCACTGCCCCACCCTCAGAATCCCACCACCCATATCACTGCCCCACCCTCAGAATCACCACCACCCAGTATCACTGCCCCACTCACAGATCACCACCACCCAGTATCACTGCCCCACCCTCAGAATCACCACCACCCAGTATCAATGCCCCCACCTCAGACTACACCACCACCCAGTATCACTGCCCCACCTCAGAATCCCACCCACCCAATAAAAATACCTTGCCAGACAGTGACCCATAGCTACTGACCAGACCCTGTGATATATTGGGCAGAGGAAGAGAAAATGCAAAATTGGATGGGTGTTACAAATTGACTGGAGAGAAGGTCATGGTGTATTTTAAAATGTGCATTGAATCTTTTAAAGAGAATTAACAGGGAGATTCAATAAAAGTTCTTATCGTTGCCCCAACCAATCAGATCTATTTAACATTTGAAAGCTAACATCTGATTTGTTGGGGCAAAATTAGCACCATTTTAAACGATAAGAACGTTTATTGAATAACCCTGTTAGAGTACAAGCTTTAAAACATGGAATCTATTGCAGTGGTCATAAAGTGGTGTCAATATAGACCAACAATGCAATGGAATACAGTGCCAAAATACAGAATGCTGTATCCCAAGGAAGAGGTATTTTTTTTAGATATGGGCCATTAGACGCCCACTAAGAGATGTAGGGGACAAAAAGGTCAAATACTGAGGGAAGAGTCAAAAAAGAAATGGGAGATTCAAAGAGCTTCTAGGGAGAAATAGTCAGGTAAATACTGTCAGGATCATTTACCCAGTGCCGCGATCGCTCTGGGTAAATGCTCCTTTCGCTTTTCAAATCGCGTTGCGAACTGGGTAAATCCCACTAAGAGATGCGCCCACTGGAGGATTTGAAGGCAGCTGTTTGCTGGCGTTAAAATCTTGCGCTAAAACTAGTTCAAACGCGATATTGAATTGCGAGTGCCAGATGTGTGGTGAGTATTTTGCGTAACCCGCACATCGACACTTATATGGAGTTCGCTAATGGTAAGACACGCTTACCGTTAGCGAACTTGTGAGTCCTTAATTTTATCCTTCACCAGCCCCATTGATTTAAGGGATATCAATTCAGCATTGTGTGAATTGTGAAATAGCAGCTAGATACAATATTGGCCATTTCCAGAAAGAATTTTAATAATTCAGTCCAATTTCTTTGTATGACGGACGCTCTGTCGTGCTCACAGCTGAACAGCTTGGCTGGTACTGTGTAAAGACTCAAGCCTTCAAAGACAGCGATAAGATTGCACTAGTCATGGATGCGGTAGACAAGCACAATATCGGCGCATTTATAGATGGCTTCAATGATGCTGCTAAACAGGTAAAATTCATTTTTAAAAATAGTTTTTACAGCCTAAAATTTCAGGAGAGTTCAGAATTAAAAACAATCTAAGAACTCCGGCGTGCTTTAACAGGAACTTTTATTGCCAAATTGCCACAATCTAAGAACTCCGGCGGTCTTTACAGGAACTTTTATTGCAAATTGCCACAATCTAAGAACTCCGGCGTGCTTTAACAGGAACTTTTATTGCCAATTGCCACAATCTAAAACATTTGATAACCACAGATTAAATAACTTTGACAGTAATAACTTCATCAATTTTATTTAACTGCCTTAGGGCTCGTTCACACTACATCAGTTTGTATCCGTTTTTCAAATGCAGGTATGTTTTAAAAAATGGACAGACAGTAAAACTCACACACTCACACTTGCTGCGTTAATTCCGTTCCAGTCCATTTAAAAGCACTGCTCCACATATTTAAAGAGCATGACAATGGATAACAATGGATAGAAATGCGTTTG
Source organism: Hymenochirus boettgeri (assembly GCA_019447015.1). Lineage (NCBI taxonomy): Eukaryota > Metazoa > Chordata > Amphibia > Anura > Pipidae > Hymenochirus > Hymenochirus boettgeri. Next base: position 379,105 of record JAACNH010000082.1, read on the forward strand.
CATTTGTGTCCGTTTTTAAAAAAGGATGTCTGGGAGTTCCTGTGATGTCATTGGCCCTGGTCATAAAATGCGTTAAAACGCAACCGCCACAAAGATAATTACGCACACGCAAACGTTCAGCAATGGACAGAAAAACGTGTTTGACTGTTTCTTGTCTTGTCAATTTGTGTTGTATTTACTTACGTCACATGAAACATATACGGGGAGATTCAATACTAGGAAACACGCTATTTACCTTAACCCGATCCTGCGATACAATACCTGACGTAAACGAGATTACGTCAGGTATGCATCGCGGGATGGGCTAAGGTAAGAATGTGACTTTAACGCTCCACAACCTGTCCATTAAGTTCAGCAATACTCAACGATAGGGGTTTTGAATCGTCAGCACAGCGCTATTTCCAAAAACATTTTTAAATGGCGCTGTGCTCTAAAATCCATCTAAAACCCACGTTAACCCGAAATTTCTTTGATTTTGATGTTTTAAGGCCTTTTTTTACGTTTTCACAACATTTGACTAATTTTCTTTTTCAGAACAATATCACCCAATTGTCCAGTCTGGTAGCACGAAAGTTCTTTGTTGGAGAAATTTTCCTTCATCTTGGAACTCTTTTCCCGAAGTTTACTCTGGAGGATTATATAGTCTGGTTTAAATACCGGCTGGCGTTTTTCATTAACATTTTGGATGCAAAGCAATTCGGAGCTATTCCATCAGATATATCCTGTGATGTACTCGCATCCCTGTAAGAATTCTCATATTCTATTGCATTTTGACTTCTTTTTTGGATATAAAGAATTAGATAGAAAACTAGGGAGCCTCATCTCGAATATGATACAATATAATGTAGGGTTAGAGGAAGAATTAAAGGAAAAGGGGTTTCATGAAATGTTTTGAACATGGGCCTACTATCTACACAAAACAGATATGTTAAAAATGTATGAAACAGATATGTTATAAAAGCAACAAACTAAGGGGCTTGTTCACAGTAGATGCATTTTTTATTATTATTGTGGATTTTTATAGCGCCAACATCTTCCGTAGCGCTTTACAATTACATGTATACACTCTCATTAGGACCTGCCCCGAAGAGCTTACAATCTAAGCACATTTATTTGACACATACAACCTATCAGTATGTCTTTATGATTGTGGGGGAAACCGGAGTGCCAGGAGGAAACCCACGCAAGCACGGGGAGAACATACAAAATCCTTGCAGATGTGTTCAAGGGTGGAATCGAACTCAGGACTTTTTCTAATTTTTGTATTAGGGACATGGATATCACAAAGAGATGCCATAACACCATTCACACTACTACGATTTTGCACATTCTCAGCGTTATTCAATAAAAGTTCTTATTGTTTAAAATGGTGCTAATTTTCCCCAGCCAATCAGATGTTAGCTTTCAAATGTTAAATAAGATCTGATTGGTTTGGGCTAAATTAGCACCATTTTAAATTATAAGAACTTTTATTGAATCTCCCTGTCTGTTTTTAGTAACGCACGTTTGCAGCAGTTTAGTGTTATTACACACTCCATTAAAGTCTATGGGGAAAAAATCTATAGTAATGCATGAAAACACACATTTTTTTGCCATTTACCCCAAAAACGCACTAAAACATACTGCATAAAAAAACAACGGAAATGCATATAAATGCATTGCAAAAATGCTTTAAATCGATGCAATTGATTGGATTTTGTTTCATGCATTTTGCATCGTGTTGAGTGAACGTAGCATAAAACACAAACAGATCAGGTACAATAATGTTGGCAACATTTTGATTGGTTTAGTATTTCCTCACAGCATCCAATTATGTTTTCTTTCATTTTCCTCATGACAGTAGGCTGGATAAAGCTAACTGCTTATTGACTTGGGTAGATTGCTAGTTTGTGTCATACATATAATTGTACTGTATGTGATACATCTCTTTATACTCTCTGCAGTGTGGAAATCTTCACTGATACCTCAAACATACAGGACAGCCAAGCCATATACAACTTCATTATTTCAGTTCTCAACCAACAGAAACAAATGACAGGTAAGATTATCATTTGGTGGGTGAAATATCTATAGTATTTTATAACTCAGTACTAATTGTACCCCATTGACTGCCCCCCTGAGCAAATTAACATACAATTATATATTTATATTTCTGTCTAGGTGACCCTTGTACCAGCTCTGACCTTCCCGATTATGACTGGCTCCTTAAATACTTCGGAAAGTTCACTGCTGAAATAGCGTGGGATAGTTTGCGTGCACTATACCCGACATTCAATGCAGTAAGTCAAAAGTCAAAAGAGCTAGACCTGATTTATTTCTAACTATCACTATTATTTGGTGTGACCTTTAGCCTTCTAGGGGCATATTTATATATACATTACTGTGATCACATGAATGAAAAGCCTCCCAACCACGTCAAGGTAACCCCAGTCTGGAAGGTCCTAACTTCTAACCTTACTTCTCAAACTTTTGCATTTCTGATACTTGTGCATTGGATTTTTGAATTTTGTGAGCTGCTCATACATTAGACAACTTACCCCCCAACATTCTAAAGATGTCCGGACAACTGGACTATTGACTTCCATTTTCCACAATGCGTTAAAGGACAATTATACTCACCTTCCCTCCGCCTCTTCTTGGCAGCACCTTTTACCCAGGGTGAGGACCTGAACCGCTAGTCCTCACCCCTGGGTTCGACGTAACTTGAAGCACAGCCTTACTGAAACGCTGCTCTGGTAGGCTCCACCCCCTCCCCCCGTCGGCGAAGAGGCCAATAGGAAGGCATGCTCTGCAATGAGCGTGCCTTCCTATTAGCCTCGTCGCACAAGGAGAGGAGGGGGCAGAGCCTACCAGAGCAGCGTTTCAGTAAGGCTGTGCTTCAAGTTACATGAACCATGGGGTGAGGACCTAGCGGTTCAGGTCCTCACCCTGGGTAAAAGGTGCTGACCAAGAAGAGGAGGGGAGGGAAGGTGAGTATAATTGTCCTTTAACTTTTCAATAATGTCAGTTTGGATTTATTTAACTAGCTTTGCTATACGAGTGTATTAGCCAGGGACATCTGAGTCAGTCGTTTACAGTGAGCAGTCACCCTTCTCCCATTAGCGATGTGGCATCGCACACTAATTCAATTGTTTGTGCTTTCAGGTTAACAGCAAGAAGCTTCTGACTGGAGAGCAGTTGGGTCAGGCAGTTGTCACCTCCGCTCTCATTAGCAACGTATCTTCCATTAACATTGTGTTTGACAACATTGGACTCGACCTTGAATACCTGTATAATTTCACAGGAGCCTTACAGTGCTTTATATTAAAGGTAAATTAGGCTGTTAGGAAACCTATTTTAGTTATGTGTATATTAAAATCCTAACTTTCCCTTTAAATTATAATGAATAATCCTATAGCAATGGTGAGACCAAATGAATTGATGCAATATGGTTCTCATTGTTCATGGATTTTCATCTTTGTCAGGAGCCGAATGCCGTGTCTAGTAAATCGTTAGACACGCTTTTGATGAGAACACTTGAAGTTGTCTTCCATTTTGCCCAAGATCTGTCCATTGCTGATGCTGAGAAGTGGATGTCTCAAATTGAATTCTTGCTTCCAAATATTAATGGGACCATGTTGGAGCTGTTACCATTGGCTGCTGGATGTGAAATTTACCAAGCGGTGTAAGTAAAGCACAAGCATGAGGTGTCTATCTCAGGGCTTAAATAATCTTCACCTTTTAATCCCCTATAGACAGGTTGCTTGACAGAGGGAAGGCGGTGACTGTGATAACCTGACGGCTCCCATTAATGTTTAGTTATTCAGTAGGAAGGATCGCGAAATGATGATAATGGGAACTTCTATGCCTTAGATTGCTGCCCAAAGTGGATGTTCATTGCAGTCAACAATTATCCAATGATGTTCCTTTAGCACGGTCTAAAAAATTCCGGGTACTCTTTACCATGACTGAAAATACAGATACCAGCGGGTATTTCAATAATGGCCAGTATTGCCGTTCATGTCAAAGGTCAAAAATGAATATTGTGGTTGAAACGCCACCCACCGATAATAGTGGTATTTGTTTTGACCAGTAAAAAGGATCACTATCAGTTATTACCAATAGCAAACCATTAGAAATAGCAGCCATTGAATTCAGCCCATTGTTTTGAATAAGCAACGGGTCTCACTTTACAAATCTCTGCCCTAAAGGTGAAGAAGACCCAGTCACAGTTGTTAGAAGGTCAATTTGTTGTGAGTCTTATTTAGATTATACACAAAAAATCCAGAGGGCCCTCTCTGTCCCAAATCCAAGGGCCCCATCTGTCCCGAATCCAGGGCCCTCCTTAGTCCCAAATCCAGGGGCCTCTCTTTCCCAAATACAGGGCCCCTGTCCCAAGTACCTTACCTGCAGTCTGATTAATTGCTGTTCTCCCTCCATGTGTTTCCTGTGTTTCTCCCTCTAGTAGTGAGTCAATAGGAACTGCAGAACTACCCTTTGGTGAGTCATAGGAAATGCAGAGGACCTCCCTCTAGTGGTGAGTCAATAGGAAATGCAGAGACTCTCCCTCTAGTGGTGAGTCAATAGGAATGCGAGCAGAGACTCTCCTCTAGTGGTGAGTCCATAGGAACTGTAGTGACACACACACACGGACACAGGGACGCACACTTACAGGGAGATTTAATAAAAGTTCTTATTACCAATCAGATGTTATTTAAGACTTGAAAGCTAACTCTGATTGGTTGGGGCAAAATTAGCACCCTTTTAAATGATAAGAACTTTTATTGAATAACCCTGTTAGGGTTTTATTATATAGGATATCAAGGTGATTGTTCAAACTTCTTGCTTCCAGTAGGTTGAGTGTAGGGTTTCCATATTTTGAAATTCAAAATAAAGGACACCTAACTAAAGCAGGTGGGTGTGCGGACACTGATAAAATGCTTGGCACACAGACAATGGTAAAAATGCTTAGTACTTGGATTATTGGAAAAAGGATTGGCACAAAGACTGGTAAAATTCTCAATACTGATAAATTGGTTGGAAAACTGATACTGTGAAATAGTTGAAACAGACATTCTCAAAATGGTTGGCACAGACATTGGTAAAACAGTTGGAATATTGGCAGTCATAAAATGGCACTTGATGCACAATGTCAATAAAGTCCCAGTAGATCACCACTTGCTTGAAAACTACAACTCCCAGATTTCCCTACAATTTAACACTCTGCGAACAGGGAATGCTGGGAGTTGTAGTTTCCAAAACTCTATCCCTGGCTGCCATAGAGCTGTAGTGTGTGTGATTCTATTTACTACTACTATAAGAACATTAATTGACTAAATAAATAATTCAATAAATAAATTGAAAGTAGTGTGGTGGAGTGCATCACTAGTACACTGGCTCACAGCCTCCTTCTCCCCTCCCGACCACCCATCCAGCTAATCTCCTCGCAAGTTCAGGCTGACACTTACCAGGCACTGTGTACACACGGAATCCTTCAGGAACAGCAGCACAGCCCCGCCCACTTCACACTGCTGCACACATTCATTGGCTCTAGCACAAGTTAAGAAGGATGAACTGAACTGAAAAGTTTTAGCACGATTTGGAGGACATGGGATCTCCTGGAGTGTCAGGAGTTGTTGTGGCAATGTAAGGGCAATGTAAGGGCGGAGCCACGCATGCGCAAACGCGCTTTACTGTTTAAAAACTGATTTTTCACCCGATTTTGAAAAATCCATCCGGACCCCGGATTTAGCCCCCAAAAACTGGACGAATCCAGCAAAAAACGGATGTCTGGAATCCCTAGTTGAGTGACATCACCTTACCTCTGCTAGCCCCTCTGCCCTGGGGGAGAAGCATGCTCAGTTAAAACTTAACGCTGGGAAATCAGGAAGTACCTGGGGGGAAAATTGACAGTTTAGAAGGGGAGCCTATTAATGCAGACAGGCTGGTCACATGACTACAAGCTGGTCACATGGCTAAAAAAACAGGAAGAGTTCAACCAGGAAGTTACATTGCTGAACCTTTCCAGCCATAACTTCTCACAAATTTTATGTGGAGATGTGATTTAGGTTTTATTTTGAAGGTGCGATGGAAGGATTTTTATATCATTCTTACTAGTTTGGGAGAATTTGAGACCACAGTTACCCTTTAAATTGCTTACATTCTGTATTACCATTGTATTGCGACTTAAAAAAGCCTGCCCTTCTCTCTGGATAAATTAATTAGTTTAATAAGTTGGCCAAATTATTTTAAGCCCAGCAACCACTTCACGGTTTGCTTTATTCTGCTGGGTCCTAACTTTTTACCTTGTTTACCTTAGTAACTTTTTACCTTCATAGGAGACATATTTCTCGAACATTTTCTTTATATCAGTACCTGCCTTCTTGTTTAGTTTATGTCTCCCATACATGATGTTCCTCTGGGACAAATTGATAATTAGAACTAGACATTCTTTACATAATATTTATTTATTTTCTTTGCCTTTCCAGAATCCATCACCTAGACAATGTATATTTAAGTCTTACAAGCCAAAAGAAAATGGAAGTATATCATTTTGAGAAGTCATATTTGCAAAATCATTTCACTCCCGGTGAAGGTAAGTTGGGTTAGCTGAATATTATAAAAAACATATTTGACTTATTGGGCAAATGAAACATAAATTTATAACTCTACCTCTCAACAATCTCTGTTTCCCATAGATAACTCTGTGTTTGAGGGGCCTAGACCCTTCACCTGGACAACAAAGGGATTGGGTAGAGAGTGGGTAACCCAGGATAAGGCCAAGCTGCTCCATAGGCATTACCTGGGCAGAGTCTAGCCAATTTCCCACCTGACTACCCCTGAATGTTGTGATGTATGGTATAACTCAAATAAAAATGGTTATCATCACAAAAAGTATTAATTAAAATTATTATGAAACTTACAGGTTTTATATTCCAAGTCCCCTTTTAGACAGTGCAACAGTGCAGCAAGCCTGGAAGCGACCCAGAGGCTGAGGTCATATACTGGGTTCCCCTGCCTTACAGTAGTTTACATACTCGGTAGCAGTCAAAGGCTCTGCCCCCTGGTGTAGGCAATTTTTAACATGGGTTTCACTGGTATAAGAGCCTGCACCATCTCACCAAATAATCTGCACTCCGCTGTGCAGGGCAGGGGGGATCCCTATAAAACCATTGGCTGTGATGTCAGCGATGATGCCCATAATTAATGGGTGGGGGTAAGATGGAGGAGGACTGTCTTAAGGTGGTGCAGGCTCCTGGTATTGTTGAAGGGAAAGTGTGGTTCAAGAGTGGTTGAGGCTGCAGTAAGAAGATTATTTGGTAAAATGGGGTGTAGGCATTCCCTTTAATACAAACTGATTTGTACAGATACAGATTTTGACGGTTTTACCAAATTCTTTATTTTTTAACTCTTTTCAGATGCCCCTTGTATCCATGGCTCACAAGAACTCTCTGAATGGCTACAAAAGAATATGGGCAGATTCTGCAGACAATCCACTGTAAATGACACACTATTGTTTTACCCAGGCCTTGATGAAGTAAGTTACAACAGGCTTTGCTACCTCTCCTAAGGCCAGACATGAACGTGGGTAGAAACAGCCAGAAGACTTTTGCATTTAACTTCTTGTTTAACCTTCTGCTTGTCTGCTAATGTGCTTTCTCATCCATACGGCTGTATCTCTTTAAGGGGTATTGACACATATAGAGATGCCAGGATCTTCTGTTCCCTCTTCTGACTGTTGATTAATTCTTGTGTGAAATTCACGTTTTCAATCTTTCAGTCAAGGGTTTTCACTGGTGTTGGTAGAGACGTATAAATTACATTGCAGTCTTAAAGGAACACTTCCATGCTGGATAGTTAGGGGTTCCAACACTCACGTCCACCTTATTCCAAGATTGAATTCAGATATTTGCTTCAAAACTATTTTCATTTACAGAGAAACAGATCCCTGACACATCCCCTTCCCATAACTTCGGGTAAGAACTGTCACTGCCTTGCTGGCATTCACATTAAGAGGCTGATAAATAGTTCACCCTTAAAACAAAAAACTGCCCAATTGTCAGTTACCAGTGGTCAACCCCAACTGATTTATTTTGCACTTTATTACCTGCATTACTGCATTGCTAACCAGATATTTAAGGATAGGTATTAGCTGGCTCCTCCCTCCATACAGTCTGTGACTGCTGACATCACAACCAATAATTGCCTGCTGCCTCCTCTGCACATGCTCAAGCTTAGAAAAAGCTCTTAGATCAGAGGGAGGAGGCAGATACTTTTACCAGAAAGGAATAGAGTATTTTAAAGAGGAACAAAAGTTTGTATACCTCCTAGGTTTGGGGGATTGTGAAGTTAGGTGTGATGGGTGGACATAACCTTTATGTACAACATATTTGTGCTACTTATCATTACTGTTAATTGTTCCCACCCATTAAGGTTTTTAAAACATATATATATATATATATTAACCCCGTTCTATGTATACCCCTTTGTATGCATGCCATGCCATATAAAATCTGAATCTTGGTTCTTGCATGGGTTAATTTTAAAGGGGAACTGTGGTCTAAAAATGACTTTAGGTAAATTGATAGGAATTGCTCCCCTGAGAATTTTTGCAATTTATTTCCATTGTTTATTTTACATAGTTTTGAAGATATTTACATTTTTGTGTGTGATATGGCAGCAGCATCACCAGGACCCTGCACTTCCTGCTCTGAAATGGTCAGTCAATCTGTCCTGTGTCTCCTCCTCCCTTTTGCAGCCCCCCCTGGTCCCTCCCACTCATGGACCCCATGGTCCCTCCAGTTGCAGGCCCCCCCATGGCCCATTATCTTACAGCCCCATGTGGCCCCGCCCACTCATGGGTGCTGTGGCCCCGCCCACTCACGGGTGCCGTGGGTTACTCAGACACCCCCCCTACAGAAAACTCTGGAATCAGCCTTTTCAGGCAGAGTGATAACTGTGCCTGAAAAGGATGTTTTCACATAGTGAAAGAGAAGGGCTGTAGATTCCCTTACCTTCTCTGTCAGGACTTCACACAGCAGAGAGGAGGAGGGACTTCCTGTCTCCCTCACGCACTGAGGGAGTCTGAGGCTGTGCTCACCGGCGGCACTGTGCAGGAGAAGCCTCAGGAATGTCACAAGTCATCCTCCCACCCATTAACTTTCTGGTCAGTCATTTCTGTATATCTTTAGCTGTGGAGCACGTAGAGAGGTGGTTGATGGCTCGTTTTAAAGGTAGGAAACTGGCCTTTCATTTAAACTTAACTTGTTTGGAGACCACAGATCCCCTTTAAATCTATTTTAAAACTGAAATAAATGAGAATGTATCCTTAATCTTTGTATTTTACAGAAACCTGTAAACACACACAGTAAATTCCATTGTTGTCTGCAAATGTTTAGTTTGATCAGTAGCAAAGTTTTTTTTCTTTCAAAGGAGAAATATAGCCCAAATATAAATATTAAAAATGGCATATCATCCCCATACACATGCAATTACGATTTCCATTGGAATCTATCGGGACACATACGGTGGAAACCGCATACATGGGCCGTATGGGAATTGGTTGGCCGTACACACACACACGCATCCAATCCTATTGGCTCCCTTAACTATAGTAGAGAGAACCAATACCAATAACAATAGTTCCTCTGCGTCATTGTCGCTCATTTTCGGTCCCCACACCTGTCATATACTCAGCAAATCTGGGATTTGGCAGGTATCTGTAATGTGTATGGGGGTCATATTTATAAAGGTGTGGGATTGCAATTTTGCGATGCCTCGCTTTTACAGAATGTTACAGTGATTGTAATTGTACAATATAATCCCATTACGGTGGTGTACTACTGCATGGTATTGCATTCTCCTTGTACACTTAGGGTCATATTTAATAACCCACGGTATTGGCAACTCACAATACCATGGATTATCGTAAATGCAAGACTGTGGACATAAATGTGTGCTCAAGATTGTACATTTATGATACCCCACGGTATCGGAAGTTACTGATACGGGTTATTGAATATAAGTAGTTTCTGCTAATAAAATCTACTCCTGAACAAAGCAGTGCCTGGACAAATCTGTAGAAAACTTCCAGGTATGGAAATTGAATGATATCATCAGTTTTTTCCCTCAGGGGCATGGTCTGTATAGTTCTTCTGCCCTATAGGAGGCATGCAGGCCAATTTTACTCCCTTTCATTGGATGATATATGCCCCAGTGTAAGTGTACTTTTTTAGGGGCAATAAACTCGTATATATGCTGTATGAACACTGTCATTGCATTAAATAGGCAAACATGTTCCATGTTTTTCAAGAAAAACTAAAATGTACTGTAGGTTGGTACAAAACCATGTATTCATTATATAATTAAGGCAGCATATTATCAGTGCATGATGAAGTTATCTGACTCTTTCTTCAGAATTTAAATGTATATCTATGTCATATATACAGTATGGTTATTTGTATAATATATTGACCTGCATGTTATTTTTATCATTTTAAATTTGGTCACAGATAGACTTGCCCTTTAATATTTTGTAACCTGTTCTTTCATAGTTAAAGTATCTTTTTCCTTTTTCACTTTCAATAAATATTCGTTTCAAAAACGCCCAAGTGTTTGTTTTTGTAATGGGTATATAAAGAAGGGTATATAGAAGACTAACAGAGATGCTACTGGTTGGACTAAACTATAAATGCAGATGAGACTTGGGTTTACTTTACATAACAGGAAACATGAAATAACAAAGGGGAACTGGGCAGAACCATCTGAATCTTTGCTTCTTCGCTTTTAACCAAACTTTCTACACTATCTTTATACTTTCAGGTTGCTAAAATTAATTCACTTTGCTTATGACTTTTGCCTTATGGACTATGACTAAAAAAAATTTAATAAGAGAGGATGAAAGTGCAACTTTGGTCTCCGAACAAGTAAGGGTTAAAGAAAGCATGCAGTTTTTCCTTTAAAATGAACCCAGAATCACATCTCTCTCTACAGCCTGTGAGAAACTATACTGCGTATAATGGTCAAGAGTAGAGATGTAATGTGGGTTCGAATAGAACCCGGTTTGTAATTGAATCTGAGGGTTTCAAAGTCCTGACGAAACTTTCGGAACTCTCAGATTTCACGGAACCTGGATTTTCCGAATGTTAGATTTTTATCGAAAATAGACGATTATCGAAATCGAAAATAAAAAACGAGAAAATAACCCTCGAAAGTAATGATCGATTTCGGTAACCCTCGAAAGTAATGATCGATTTCGGTAACCCTTGAAAGTAATGATCGATTTCGGTAACTCACGAAAATAGAATGCAGAAACTCGTAAACAGTCCGATCGTGAGGAAAGATAGTTTTAAAATAAGTTTTGGTTGTATTTACGGGTTCCCCAGACCATCCCCAGTGTCATTTCTAGTAACCTACTATTACTATTTGTCCCTCAAAATGGACAGAAACTTTAAAAAAAAATTCTCTCATAGACTTCAATGGGTTCGTTTTCAAAAATTCGAAAAAACAAAAATCTCTAGTCAAAAGTACTGCTTCGAGTAGGTTGAATAACATCACCTGACCATCTGCTCCTTCCACCCCAGGGACAGAGCATGCTCACTTAAGACTTAATGCTGGGAAAGACAGGAAGTACCTGCTGATCCCATGAATACAGGTTGGTGGAAGCAGGAAGGGATCTAGAATTTATACTGCTAAACCTTTCCAGCAACACAATGTTTGTGTTCCAGGGTTTATTTTAAAGATACAACATAAATGTTTTTATTTAACCCTAACTTGTTTGGAGGCCACAACAAAATGGCACCATTAATAGGGTTTTGCTAAGGAATGTACAAAAGCAGTGGGTATAAAACCAGCACTGGGTTTGAATAAAATGTCAACCAATGTCTTCTGGAAGGGAATTCTGGAGAACAGGGAAGTTAATGAAATCCATATACGGTAATGTGGCTTGTATATGGGTAGTTAGCATCGTGTTGGGTAGACAAAAAATAAAGCTTAAAATGTTAGGTTAAAGCAAGACATGATGGTGCGAAAATCTACAGGTCATATCCATAAAGCAAGGAAGTTAGAAAAGTGCTGTAAAAATGGAACATCTAGCAGCATCTGAAACCTGAGATTATTGACAACACTCGTGTCTCAACGATGGCAAATATCAAACTATATTACGCTCCCATGTGGAGAACTAAAAGAGATGTATCAGGAGCATCTCAATGCACACACCATGATCAGATGCCTTGTGTGCCATCGTGCCTCTTGTGCCTCTCCCCTTGCATTCATGGGAGCTGCATACATGTAAAAAGCCCTTGTTGGTAAATATTTGAACATATTCATACTACCATTATACGTATGGTAGTTAATTTTATATTTTGTACAAACTGTGGTCATAAAAGATCAAGATACATTATAGTACTTGCCCACTGATTACCTAGTGACTTACTGTAGGACAGGGTTTATAATGCTATCAGTAAGGACTGGTTAGGACCTTACTTTATCGCAGTTGATAAAGTACCACTAGTAGCAGTATTTTTTCAACTGCAGTGTTTTATTCCCTATGATATCTGCCCATTGATGTCAACAGGTCAATACCAGGCAGTATTGAAACACTGCATGGTATCAGTCTTTTACGTCCGTATTGAATAAAGAGAGCTGTGTGTCCATATTGTTTAACTTTATTACCTTATCCATGTTTACCTATTTGACAGTTGATCTAGAGGAAAGGGAAAATACCCTGTCTGAATCTACATCCAGTATTGATAAGTCAAAGTATAAGTTTAAAAGGCAGCACGGTGGCTCAGTGGTTAGCACTGATGCCTTGCAGCGCTGAAGTCCTGAGTTCGATTCCACCCTTGGACACATCTGCAAGGAGTTTGTATGTTCTCCCCGTGCTTGCGTGGGTTTCCTCCGGGCACTCCCACAATCATAAAGACCTACTGATAGGTTGTATGTGTTAAATAAATGTGCTTAGATTTGAGGTAGGGCCTGATGTGAATGTATCCATGTAATTGTAATATGCTACGGAAGATGTTGGCGCTATATAAATCCACAACAATAATAATAAAAATTCAATAAAAGTTCTTGTTCTTTAAAATAGTGCTAATTTTGCCTCAACCAATCAGATCTTATTTAACATTTGAAAGATAACATCTGATAGGTTGGGGCAGAATTAGCACCAAACTTTTTTTGAATCTCTCTGTTACAGTTATTTTATTTACCCTTATAAAGAATGTTTAACATTCTGCTCTCATGCTTCCTGTTTTGTGGGGAGTGAATGTGTTTCCCACTTTTACGATCAACAATCTCAGGGACTTCTATGGCAAAACAAAAAATAGATGCCATGTGAACATATGATACGAAAAGGTAATACTCCTAGCCAATTTGTCAAAAGATGTCCTGATCAATAAAACAGGATTATCATGTTTTGGATTTCTAGATAGGGCAAGTCCACCCCCAAAACAAGATTTAAGTAACCTGTAGAAAACACTCCCTAGGTATAAAAAGTCCAGATGCACACTACCCCAGGGGTGCAGGATCCTAAAAATCTCCCTACTTCCCAGGGAGTATGTATAATATCAACAATAAATAATAAGGAGTGAATGACATATTTATTCAAAACCAAACATCACAATGTTTCAGGGGGGTCGGCCCCCTTCATCACCTGATCACGGTTTTGTAACTAATCTTAGGTCTGTAAGTTAAACGCTTTGGGGTGGGGGTGAGCGTGTGTGTGTGTGGGGGGGGAAAGGGCCTACAAGTTAAATGATAATATATACACTGCCCTGAAGTGCTTCAACACAAAGTTTTTAAAGTTATTTAACTTGATACCTGCCATCTCTGCTCAGCATCTCCCGGCTCTTCCGGGTACAGATATTCGAAACTGGTGAGTTTTGTTCCATTTTCGAAATTTTTCGGAATTTCAAAAAAATTCAATAATCTGAAAACGAGCCCAGCACATATTAGTCAATAGGGGGGAAAAATCTGAAAGTTCTGGGTAAAATATGGGTAGAAAAAGCATGGTAGATGGCAGTAGATGGCTCAGGCACCTGGGTAATGGTCAGTGGAATATATACATATCACAAACGCGTTATTAATAACGAAATTCCTTTACACTCAAGCTATTTTCGAGTTTCCGCATATAAATGAGGCAACTTTCCGTATCCTGCAAAAGCAGCCTTGTATGATAGGAACCCTCAAAAAGTAGCCACATATATTCGGAACCATTGAAAGTAGCTTTGTATATTAGGAACCCTCAAAAGTAACCTTGGTAACCCTCAAAAGTAGCTTGGTATATTCGGAACAATCGAAAGTAGCCTTGTTTGTTCAGAACCACCGAAAGAAGCCTCTGTAACTCACGAAATTAGCTCCGTATTTTTAATAATTTTCTAAAATTCGAGATCCAAAAGTTCCAAACGGTACCAACAGTACTTTGGAACTGGACATTCCGAGTCAGAACTGGGTTCTATTTGAACCTGAACTTCTCTACTTCCAGTTGGCCATGACATCAGTGTTTACCAGAAAACAGAATGTTGGCCCATTTGCTTTAACCCAATATTATATCTTGCAGTGAACAAAAGGAAAGTAAGAAAATTCTACATAATACATTAGAGGCTCAAATTACAATGGGAGCAACAGTGGAGAATTTAATTATAATAACCACTCAGTTATGTCACTGAACGATTATGATAAGAAAACGTCCCACTGAAGCTCCCATAACGTTCTGGCCATCCACTGTTCCAACCACCATTATGGTTTTATAAAAGCAAAAGTAACTCACTGATAGTTTTTACCTGCACAATGCAGAGAGGAGAGAGTGAGGATCCTTTCTTATGAATAGGGGCACACTCTCTATATGGGCACGCTCTCTGCTCTCAGCAAGCAGACTGCATTGTGGGTAAAATCTACAGTGGATTAATCATGGTTGACCTGAGGGGAATAGAAAGTTTTTCTGTTTCATCTACTTATTTACTTTTGAAATGGCAGCATTACAATGGTACAGGAAAAAATTAAGTTTTTAAAGCTGTACACAGCCTTTAGATTAAAAACAATTAATATATAAACCTTATGTATTAAAATAAATAATATGCCCCTTCACATTATGATATAAAGCTGGGTACACACCATACAATAACATGGCCTGACTTGCGGCCGCGGCCGCTCGCTTGCTCGTCCTAATTTGACTAACGCACCATCGGATGGGTCGGAAAAGCATGGTCAATCATGTGTTTCTCTATGGACCACATGATTTGTCACGGCTAACTGGACGCAACTGATGGCCCTTCCTCCTGGCTGACTGGTCGGAAACCTCGAACGGTTGCTCAGGAAGAAGGATTGCATTGTGTGTATCCACCTTAAGGATATTACCACACCCCGGAGTTCCCGGCAGCCTTGTGCTTTTGTATGGTTAGGGAACTCCTTGGTGCCGTAATATAAAATGAATAATTATCTAAACCTGGGGCTAACGATTCAAAACACTTTAAAGATAAAGTTACACAATATGAAGGACACCTTGAGGCTTATTTATTAACTGCTTATTAGCAATGAATTAGCAACTACCAAACTGCAGGCTTAATAATAAAACAAATGCCCCTTTTGATGCTCAGGGAAATTTAGCCCATTGTTAAAGGGTCCAGCGATTTTGTAACTTTCTTTTATTTAACTGAAAAACAGGAGAGAAATGCCCTATGGTCTTATCTCCAGTTCTTCAGTAAAACTTGCAGGAGAGGAGGAAGAACTTAACGCCGATCGATCCCGCGCCAGCTTCTCTGACGCGTCCATGCTCCTTTGCACTGTGTTCGCATGTGAGCACAATGCAAAGGACTGGGGATGCGTTGGAGAATGTCAGTGGGGCTGGATCGATCCGGGTAAGTTCTTCCTCCTCTCCTGCGAGTTTTACTGAAGAACTGGAGATAAGACATAGCACATTTCCCTCCCGTTCTTCAGTTAAACAGAATAAAAGAAAGTTACAAAAGTTACAAAATACTCAAAACATAAACTATTTAAATAGTTAAACCCTCCGGTCCCAACTCTGTCTGCCCCTCTTCTTAGTTTCATAGTCCTTCTGGGTGTTAGTTGTCAGTCACAGCCAATTACTACACGAGTTACCTCCTCTGTGGTTTTGCAAGTTTTTAAATGGCTCCTAAAGCCATCGGAGGAGGTGGAAATAATTTAATGAGGGGCTGGTGGTCCCAGGTAAGTATTGTGGTCTTAGGGTTGGGGGGGGGTTTCCTGGTTTTGGAATAGTTCATTTTAAGGGTTAAGGGTTCCATAAGCCTGAAATATGGCATCCACATTGATTTGGGGCAAGATGTATCATTGATCAATAACCTAAATGATTTCTGTATGTTGTTTAAAACTGCAGTCTTAATTATCTAGACCAATGACAGATTATAATAATACACAACATGTGGCTGTCGGGTTAGTAGAGAAATGTGTCTAAACTGACGTGTGAAGTTTCAAATGTTCATGAATATATATTGACAATAAGTCAAGTTGACCCTAAAATAAAAGAACTTAGGGACAACACAAGGCCCCATATACATATTGGTTCATCTACATGTCTTATAAAAAGAACCGTCAGAGAACCCAACTACAAATAATGGGGTGCACAAGGCAAGTGCCACATCCAAGAGATTGCATGTAATGAGTCCGTCTTGCTTGTCTTCTATAATTGCACATCACATAAACCTTGTAATATAAAGCTGTAAATGTTATCTTACTAGTATCAACCAACAATGTTTCCTTCATAGTATAATAATAATAATAATAATAATTCACCTGCACCCCCTATTGTCAATTACAAGGATACTCGCCAAGAAATTCCAGGTCAGAGGCATCAACTAATGGAATTCCATGTTCACTTTTCATATTTATTTTAAAGGATGGGGTCCAGGTTTCAGTTAGTCTTGGGACTGATGATAAAACTAAGCCAATTAGAACTGATGACTAGAGATGGACTAGAACCCGAGTTGGAGCCAAACTATTCGAATTCGAACGAATTCGGACTTCTCGAACTATCCCAGACCCGGATTTTCGATATTTTCGGACTTTCAATAAATATTGAATGTTCGACCGTTCGAATGTGCAAGTAAAATGCCTATTATACCTATACGCGAGCATCAAATCCACGAGTAAAGTGTCCATTAAAACCTATACGCGAGCATCGAATCTGCGAGTAAAATGTCCATGGTATCTAGGCGCGAACATCGAATCTACGAGTAAAGTGTCCATTAAACCCTATACGCGAGCATTGAATCTGCAAGTAAAATGTACATGGTACCTAGGCGCGAACGAGCTCGAAAATATCGCGAATGAGAGTAAAACTGATTTTTCGAATGTCCTGGATATTGGAACATGTTCCCCAGACCATTTCCCAGGTCCCACAGCCATTTACATTAAGTTACCATTATATTTTATTTGTATTTCATTAGAACTTTTCGAACTATTTGACTCCCATTGACTTTAACGGGTCCGTTTTCTAACTTTCCATATAGTTCGAAAGTTCGAAAACGGACCGAACTTTCGAAAGTTCGGCCATCTCTAGTGATGACATAGCTAAGCACTGTTTATTATTCATTTTTCCTGTGCATAAAATGATTGTTCACAATGCTGTAGATGTATGATATCATCATTATGCCATCCAGTATATATATAAGAAACACTTTCTTTTTTTCAGTTCCTGTTAATAGACATACTGTCTCCGGCGCAACTGGCTGAAATGACTGTGAGATCTACACTTAACAACACACTACGCACCAATCAAATCCTAGCTCTCATTAAAACGGATCAGTACAGCAATATTGTTGAATACATCAAAGAGTTTAATTTACTTGCCCAGCAGGTAATTGTACAAACGATACAGCTTGGTTCACCTTTAAGATATAATACTAGACTAGAAATGAGATGAAAACTATAAGGAAACCTATTAAAATCAAGGGTGTAATGACACCTGGAACACTATAGGACAGTATGAGGTATCGTCCAATAATTGCTTTGTGTGTGGTGTCAAATGATGAAAAAGGATAACATCTGAAATTTTTTCTGTAGCGATAATATCGGCATCAATAGTCCAATAATATCACTACTTGTATGCCAGTCATTAGTCCTGAAGCATTTCCTCTATATCTTTGGATTAAGTTTAGATAATTAGAACTGAGACACCAGACTAAATAGGTAGAAGAAGTCAGAAGAAGTCCTGACCTGAGCGAATATCACTGATATGCTCCAAAGGTACAGTAGAGTTGAGGAGTAGAGTTGAGGGAGCATGCTAATTTGAGGCTACTCAGAGCATTGAATCATTAATGTCAGTTCTTCTGAAACATTTTCTGTCACATCATAGAAAGTGGATCATGTCACTGATGTCATCATAAGGCAAACCAAACCAACACCATAACATTAAATATATATCTACATTTATAGATATATATTTATACAGTATAGAATATCTGTTGTGTTCAGTTAGATCAACTGGACTTAAAGTTTAGTTCTTGAAAACTTCTCAATACAACAGATATACCATGACTAGAGATGTAATGTGTGTTCGATTAGAGCCCAGTTTCGAATTGAATCTGAGGGTTTCAAAGTTCCGACGAAACTTTACGAACTCCCGAATTTCATGGAACCCGGAATTTAGAATTTTTGATTTTTATCGAAAATTGAAAGTAGACAATTTTCGAAAATCAAAACTCAAACAGTTTCGAACATCTCTAACCATGACCTGGATGGATGAATATTACAGATATACCATGACCTGGATGAATGAATATTACAGATATACCATGACCTGGATGAATGACTATTACAGATATACCATGACCTGGATGGATGAATATTACAGATACACCATGACCTGGATGAATGTATATTACAGATATACCATGACCTGGATGAATGAATATTACAGATATACCATGACCTGGATGGATGAATATTACAGATATACCATGACCTGGATGGATGATATTACAGATATACCATGACCTGATGGATGAATATTACAGATATACCATGACCTGGATGAGAATATTACAGATATACCATGACCTGGATGGATGAATATTACAGATATACCTGACCTGTGAATGACTATTACAGATATACCGACCTGGATGGATGATATTACAGATATACCATGACCTGGATGAATGAACTATTACAGATATACCATGACCTGGATGGAGAATATTACAGATATACCATGACCTGGATGGATGAATATTAAGATATACCATGACCTGATGGATGAATATTACAGATATACCATGACCTGGATGGATGAAATATTACAGATATACCATGAACTGGATGGATGACTATTACAGATATACCATAACCTGTATGAATGAATTACAGATATACCATGACCTGGATGGATGATATTACAGATATACCATGACCTGGATGAATGAATATAAAGATATACCATGACCTGGTGGATGAATATTACAAGATTACCTGACCTGGATGGATGAATATTACAGATATACTGACCTGGATGGATGACATTACAGATATACCATGACCTGGATGGATGAATATTACAGATATACCATGACCTGATGGATGATATTACAGATATACCATGACCTGGATGGTGAATATTACAGATATACCATGACCGGATGAGAATATTACAGATATACCATGACCTGGATGGATAAATATTACAGTTATACCATGACCTGGATGGATGAATATTACCGATATACCATGACCTGGATGAATGAATATTACACATATACCATGACCTGGATGATGACTATTACAGATATACCATGATCTGTATGAATGAATATTACAGATATACCAGACCTGATGGATGAAATTACAGATATACCATGACCTGGATGGATGATATTACAGATATACCATGACCTGGATGAATGAATAATACAGATATAACCATGACCTGGATGAATGAATATTACTGATATACCATGACCTGGATGAATGAATATTCGATATACCATGACCTGGATGAATGAATAATACAGATATACCATGACCTGGATGGATGATTTACAGATATACCATGACCGGATGGATGATATACAGATACCATGACCTGGAGAATGAATATTACGTATACCATGACCTGGATGATGAATATACAGATATACCATGACCTGGATGATGAATATACAGATATACCTGACCTGGATGAATGAATATACAGATATACAGACTGGATGAATGAATATACAGATACCATGACCTGGATGGATGAATATTACAGATATACCATGACCTGGATGAAGAATATTACAGATATATTATGAACTGGATGGATGAATATTACAGATATTCCGTGACCTGGATGGATGAATATACAGATATACCATGACCGGATGAATGAATATTACAGATATACCATGACCTGGAGGATGAATATACAGATATACCATGACGGATGGATGAATATTACAGATATACCATGACCTGGATGGATGAATATTACAGATATACCATGACCTGAGGAATGAATATTACAATACCATGACCTGGATGGATGAATATTACAGATATACCATGACCTGGATGGATGAATATTACAGATATACCATGACTGGATGGATGAATATTACAGATATACCATGACCTGGATGAATGAATAATACAGATATACCATGACCTGGATGAATGAATATTACTGATATACCATGACCTGGATGAATGAATATTGCTGATATACCATGACCTGGATGAATGAATAATACAGATATACCATGACCTGGATGGATGAATATTACAGATATACCATGACCTGGATGGATGACTATTACAGATATACCATGACCTGGATGAATGAATATTACTGATATACCATGACCTGGATGAATGAATAATACAGATATAACATGAATGGATGAATGAATATTACAGATATACCATGACCTGGATGAATGAATATACAGATTACCATGACCTGGATGGATGAATATTCAGATATACCATGACCGGATGGATGAAATTACAGATATACCATGACCTGGATGAAGAATATTACAGATATATTATGAACTGGATGGATGAATATTACAGATATACCGTGACCTGGATGGATGAATATTACAGATATACCATGACCTGAGGAAGAATATACAGTATACCATGACTGGATGGATGAATATTACAGATATACCATGACCTGGATGAATGAATATACAGATATACCATGAACTGGATGGATGAATATTACAGATACCGTGACCTGGATGGATGAATATTACAGATATACCATGACCTGGATGGATGAATATTACAGATATACCATGACCTGGATGAATGAATATTACAGATATACATGCCGATGGATGACTATTACAGATATACCATGACTGTGAATGAATATAGATATACCAGACCGATGGATTAAGATATACCATGACCTGGATGGATGAATATTACAGATATACCATGACCTGGATGAATGAATATTACAGATATACCATGACCTGGATGGATGACTATTACAGATATACCATGACCTGTATGAATGAATATACAGATATACCATGACCTGGATGGATGAATATTACAGATATACCATGACTGGAGGATGAAATTTACAGATATACCATGACCTGGATGAATTGAATAATCAGATATACACAGACCTGGATGAATGAATATTACGATATACCATGACCTGGATGAATGAATAATAACCGAATACCATGACCTGGAGGATGAATATTACAGATATACCATGACCTGGATGGATGAATATTACAGATATACTATGCACTGATGGATGAATATTACTGATATACCATGACCTGGGAATGAATAATACAGATATACCATGACCTGGATGGATGATATTACAGATATACCATGACCTGGATGAATGAATATACAGATATACTATGAAATGGATGGATGAATATTACAGATATACCGTGACCGGATGGATGAATATTAAGATATACCATGACCTGGATGAATGAATATTACAGATATACCATGACCTGGATGGATGAATATTACAGATATACCATGACTGGATGAATAATATTACAGATATACATGACACTGGATGGATGAATATTACAGATATACCCTGACCTGGATGGATGAATATACAGATATACCATGACCTGGATGATGATATTACAGATTTTACCATGACCTGATGAATGAATATTACAGATATACATGACTGGATGGAGAATATTACAGATATACCCTGACCTGGATGATGAATATTACAGATATACCATGACCTGGATGGATGAAATTCAGTATACCATGACTGGATGAATGAATATACAGATAGACCATGACCTGGATGAATGAATATTACAGATATACATGACCTGGATGGATGAATATTACAGATATACCATGACCTGGATGAATGACTATTACAGATATACCATGACCTGGATGGATGAATATTACAGATATACCATGACTGGATGAATGAACTATTACAGATATACCAGACCTGGATGGATGGAATATTACAGATATACCATGACCTGGATGGATGAATATTAAAGATATACCATGACCTGGATGGATGAATATTACAGATATACCATGACCTGGATGGATGAAATATTACAGATATACCATGACCTGGATGGATGATATTACAGATAAATACCATAACTGTATGATGAGATTACAGATATACCATGACCTGGATGGATGAATATTTACAGATATACCATGACCTGGATGAATGAATATAAAGATATACCATGACCTGGTGGATGAATATTACAGATTACCATGACCTGGATGGATGAAATTACAGATATACTGACCTGGATGGATGATATTACAGATATACCATGACCTGGATGGTGAAATTACAGATATACCATGACCTGATGGATGATATTACAGATATACCATGACCTGGATGGTGAATATTACAGATATACCATGACCGGATGAGAATATTACAGATATACCATGACCTGGATGGATGAATATTACAGATATACCATGACCTGATGGATGAATATTACCGATATACCATGACCTGGATGAATGAATATTACAGATATACCATGACCTGGATGATGACTATTACAGATATACCATGACTGTATGAATGAATATTACAGATATACCAGACCTGATGGATGAAGATTACAGATATACCATGACCTGGATGGATGATATTACAGATATACCATGACCTGGATGAATGAATATACAGATATACATGACCTGGATGATGAATATTACGATATACCATGACCTGGATGAATGAATATTCGATATACCATGACCTGGATGATGAATATACAGATATACCATGACCTGGATGGATGAATTTACAGATATACATGACCGGATGGATGATATACAGATACCATGACCTGGAGAATGAATATTACGTATACATGACCTGGATGATGAATATACAGATATACCATGACCTGGATGATGAATATACAGATATACCTGACCTGGATGATGAATATACAGATATACAGACCTGGATGAATGAATATACAGATATACCATGACCTGGATGGATGAATATTACAGATATACCATGACCTGGATGAAGAATATTACAGATATATATGAACTGGATGGATGAATATTCAGATATATCCTGACCTGGATGGATGAATATACAGATATACCATGACCTGGATGAATGAATATTACAGATATACCATGACCTGGAGGATGAATATACAGATATACCATGACGGATGGATGAATATTACAGATATACCATGACCTGGATGGATGAATATTACAGATATACCATGACCTGATGGAATGAATATTACAATACCATGACCTGGATGGATGAATATTACAGATATACCATGACCTGGAGGATGAATATTACAGATATACCATGACTGGATGGATGAATATTACAAGATATACCATGACCTGGATGAATGAAATAAAAGATATACCATGACCTGGATGAATGAATATTACTGATATACCATGACCTGGATGAATGAATATTGCTGATATACCATGACCTGGATGAATGAATATACAGATATACCATGACCTGGATGGATGAATATTACAGATATACCATGACCTGGATGGATGACTATTACAGATATACCATGACCTGGATGAATGAATATTATGATATACCTGACCTGGATGAATGAATAATACAGATATAACATGAATGGATGAATGAATATTACAGATATACCATGACCTGGATGAATGAATATACAGATTACCATGACCTGGATGGATGAATATTCAGATATACCATGACCGGATGGATGAAATTACAGATATACCATGACCTGGATGAAGAATATTACAGATATATATGAACTGGATGGATGAATATTACAGATATACCGTGACCTGGATGGATGAATATTACAGATATACCATGACCTGAGGAAGAATATACAGTATACCATGACTGGATGGATGAATATTACAGATATACCATGACCTGGATGAATGAATATTACAGATTACCATGAACTGGATGGATGAATATTACAGATTACCGTGACCTGGATGGATGAATATACAGATATACCATGACCTGGATGGATGAATATTACAGATATACCATGACCTGGATGAATGAATATTACAGATATTACCATGCCGGATGGATGACTATTACAGATATACCATGACTGTGAATGAATATACCGATATTACCAGACCGGATGGAGAAATTAAGATATACCATGACCTGGATGGATGAATATTACAGATATACCATGACCTGGATGAATGAATATTACAGATATACCATGACCTGGATGGATGACTATACAGATATACCATGACCTGTATGAATGAATATACAGATATACCATGACCTGGATGGATGAATATTACAGATATACCATGACCTGGATGGATGAATTACAGATATACCATGACCTGGATGAATTGAAAATCAGATATACAGACCTGGATGAATGAATATTACTGATATACCATGACCTGGATGAATGAATACATAACGATATACCATGACCTGGATGGATGAATATTACAGATATACCATGACCTGGATGGATGAATATTACAATATACTATGCACTGATGATGAATATTACTGATATACCATGACCTGGGAATGAATAATACAGATATACATGACCTGGATGGATGATATTACAGATATACCATGACCTGGATGAATGAATATACAGATATACTATGAATGGATGGATGAATATTACAGATATACCTGACCGGATGGATGATATTAAGATATACCATCCTGGATGAATGAATATTACAGATATACCATGACCTGGATGGATGAATATTACAGATATACCATGAACTGGATGAATAATTACAGATATACATGAACTGGATGGATGAATATTACAGATATACCCTGACCTGGATGGATGAATATACAGATATACCATGACCTGGATGATGATATTACAGATACCATGACCTGGATGAATGAATATTACAGATATACATGAACTGGATGGATGAATATTACAGATATACCCATGACCTGGATGATGAATATTACAGATATACCATGACCTGGATGGATGAATATTACAGTATACCATGACCTGGATGAATGAATATACAGATATACCATGACCTGGATGAATGAATATTACAGATATACATGACACCTGGATAATGAATATTACAGATATCCATGACCTGGATGAATGATATTACAGATACCATGACCTGGATGAATGAATATTACAGATACCATGATCTGGATGGATGAATATTACAGATATACCGTTACTGGATGAATGAATATACGATATAGCATGACCTGGATGGATGAATATTACAGAATATACAATTTGACCTGGATGGATGAATATTACAGATATACCATGACCTGGATGAATGACTATTACAGATATACCATGACCTGGATGGATGAATATTACAGATATACCATGACCTGAGATGGTGAAATTACAGATAATACCATGACCTGTATGGATGATATTACAGATATACCATGACCTGGATGGCTATGAATATTACAGATATACCATGACCTGGATGATGAATATTACAGATATACCATGACCTGGATGGATGAATATTACAGATATACCATGACCTGATGGATGAATATTACGATATACCATGACCTGGATGAATGAATATTACAGATATACCATGACCTGGATGATGACTATTACAGATATACCATGACCTGTATGAATGAATATTACAGATATACCATGACCTGGATGGATGAAATTACAGATATACCATGACCTGGATGGATGATATTACAGATATACCATGACCTGGATGATGAATATACAGATATACCATGACCTGGATGAATAGATATTACGATATACCATGACCTGGATGAATGAATATTCTGATATACCATGACCTGATGAATGAATATACAGATATACCATGACCTGGATGGATGATATTACAGATATAACATGACCTGGATGGATGATATTACAGAATACCATGACCTGGAGGAATGAATATTACGTATACCATGACCTGGATGAATGAATATACAGATATACCATGACCTGGATGATGAATATTACAGATATACCTGACCTGGATGATGAATATACAGATATACCAGACCTGGATGATGAATATACAGATATACCATGACCTGGATGGATGAATATTACAGATATACCATGACCTGGATGAATGGAATATTACAGATATATTATGAACTGGATGGATGAATATTACAGATTATACCGTGACCTGGATGGATGAATATACAGATATACCATGACCTGGATGAAGAATATTACAGATATACCATGACCTGGAGGATGAATATACAGATATACATGACGGATGGATGAATATTACAGATATACCATGACCTGGATGGATGAATATTACAGATATACCATGACCTGAGGAATGAATATACAATACCATGACCTGGATGGATGAATATTACAGATATACCATGACCTGGAGGATGAATATTACAGATATACCATGACTGGATGGATGAATATTACAGATATACCATGACCTGGATGAATGAAATAAACAGATATACCATGACCTGGATGAATGAATATTACGATATACCATGACCTGGATGAATGAATATTGCTGATATACCATGACCTGGATGAATGAATATACAGATATACCATGACCTGGATGGATGAATATTACAGATATACCATGACCTGGATGGATGACTATTACAGATATACCATGACCTGGATGAATGAATATTATTGATATACCTGACCTGGATGAATGAATAATACAGATATACATGATGGATGAATGAATATTACAGATATACCATGACCTGGATGATGAATATACAGATTACCATGACCTGGATGGATGAATATTCAGATATACCATGACCGGATGGATGAATATTACAGATATACCATGACCTGGATGAATGAATATTACAGATATATATGAACTGGATGGATGAATATTACAGATATACCGTGACCTGGATGGATGAATATTACAGATATACCATGACCTGAGGAAGAATATACAGTATACCATGACTGGATGGATGAATATTACAGATATACCATGACCTGGATGAATGAATATTACAGATTACCATGAACTGGATGGATGAATATTACAGATATACCGTGACCTGGATGGATGAATATTACAGATATACCATGACCGGATGGATGAATATTACAGATATACCATGACCTGGATGAATGAATATTACAGATATACATGCCGGATGGATGACTATTACAGATATACCATGACTGTTGAATGAATATTAGATATTACAGACCGGATGGAGATTAAGATATACCATGACCTGGATGGATGAATATTACAGATATACCATGACCTGGATGAATGAATATTACAGATATACCATGACCTGGATGGATGACTATTACAGATATACCATGACCTGTATGAATGAATATACAGATATACCATGACCTGGATGGATGAATATTACAGATATACCATGACCTGGAGGATGAATTACAGATATACATGACCTGGATGAATGAAAATCAGATATACAGACCTGGATGAATGAATATTACTGATATACCATGACCTGGATGAATGAATAATAACCGATATACCATGACCTGGAGATGAATATTACAGATATACCATGACCTGGATGGATGAATATTACAATATACTATGACTGATGATGAATATTACTGATATACCATGACCTGGGAATGAATAATACAGATATACCATGACCTGGATGGATGAATATTACAGATATACCATGACCTGGATGAATGAATATACAGATATACTATGAAAATGGATGGATGAATATTACAGATATACCGTGACCTGGATGGATGAATATTACAGATATACCATGGACCTGGATGAATGGAATATTACAGATATACCATGACCTGGATGGATGAATATTACAAGATATACCATGACCTGGATGAATATATTACAGATATACATGAACTGGATGGATGAATATTACAGATATACCTGACCTGGATGGATGAATATACAGATATACCATGACCTGGATGATGATATTACAGATTAACCATGACCTGGATGATGAATATTACAGATATACATGAACTGGATGGATGAATATTACAGATATACCCTGACCTGGATGATGAATATTACAGATATACCATGACCTGGATGGATGAAATTACAGTATACCATGACTGGATGAATGAATATTACAGATATACCATGACCTGGATGAATGAATATTACAGATATACCATGACCTGGATAAATGAATATTACAGATATCCATGACCTGGATGAATGATATTACAGATACCATGACCTGGATGAATGAATATTACAGATACCATGATCTGGATGGTGAATATTACAGATATACCGTTACTGGATGAATGAATATACGAAAGCATGACCTGGATGATGAATATTACAGATATACCATGACCTGGATGAATGACTATACAGATATACCATGACTGGATGGATGAATGTTACAGATATACATGACCTGGATGAATGACTATTACAGATATACCATGACCTGGATGAATGAATATTACAGATATAGCATGACCTGGGTGGATGAATATTACAGATATACCATGACCTGGATGAATGACTATTACAGATATACCATGACCTGGATGGATGAATGTTACAGATATACCATGACCTGGATGGATGAATATTACAGATATACCATGACCTGGATGAATAAATATTACAGATATACTGTGACCTGGATGAATGAATATTACAGATATACCATGACCTGGATGAATGAATATTACAGATATACAATGACCTGGATGAATGAATGAATATTACAGATATACCATGACCTGGATGAATGAGAACCACCACATACAGTATAGAAATTTGCATAATGAAGAGGAGTTAAATACATTCTCACCTTTGTCTTCTGATTGTAGGCCAACATAAACATCCTACCTAACGCTGAGGTCCGGGACTCTATGCTAGCTGTTTTTCTAGGTAGGCTCAGCCCATATTTCCATCACTTCCCAGCAGAACTTTGGGGAGAATGGTTTGAGGCCTACTTGCCGATGTTTCTTCCTGGTATAAGCCCAATGCAAATATCATTGCTGGAGACCAACGTTTCCTGTGATTCCTATCATTCAGTGTAAGTATATCATGATAATAATTGTCATTAATTTTTTGTTAGCTTTTTTGTACTGACAAAATTGTTTGGATGTAATAAATATAAAATACATTTATTTTAGGCTAAGAGGGTTTAACAAGATTTCTGAATATCTGCCTCAATCCACAAAACGCAATCTCTACAATCTCTATATCAGGCCATTCTTGCTGAAGGAGGCTCTCACTGGTGGTAAGACGGACTATTATTGGTAGAGATTTCCGTATGGAACAAATAACCCTTTTACTCACCTTCTTACATCGTTCACAGGTGGATTGTGTAATTTCACAAGTTTTATGCAGTGGGTCAGTGACAATCTGGGAAATTTCACAAACTTGGCAACATTCCATGATTTACTTCAATTCCAAAGCAATTTCAACAAGGTAAACAGATAAGAAACCACCCACCACGCTTAAAGTTTCAACAGCTTCAAAATGGATAAAAAATAAACCCTGTGCAAATGTGTCAGAGAACTTTGTGTACTTATGGGATGTAAATGTTGGGCAGAATGTAAACTGGACGTGGGTAGGTCTTCCCCATACCCTCACTTCCTGTAAGTTCTGCCGAACACTGATCAGTCTCAAACCAGATTTAGGTCACTAAAAAACTCTCATTTGAATTAGTTTGAAACCAGCCATTTGGTAAACACTACATTCATGTCTTTTTTGCGGGAAAAGATCAATATCTGTGCCTAGGAATTTGTTGAATAGTAACCAAATTTGATTGGTTACACATCCCAATTTGTATTGCCATCAATGGAAAGAAATTACAGATTAGGCACTCTGGCTTTTGGTTGCATTTAAGTTAAATAGAATGAAGCATACCATAACCAGCTTTACTAAGTAATCAACAATCATATGTCTCATGATGAGTCTGATATGTGGCCCTTAAAAATAAATGATAATGGGATCAGAAAAGTTGTCTGTAAATATTACTAATAGCTCTTTTATAGAAAAAAATGTAAAAGTTTTAAGGTCTTCATGAGTTATACGAAAATAAACTACAGTAAAAAAAACTGTAACTGAATTATGTTTTACAGGTGGGAGACCCAACTGTCCTTACTGTTGAAGAATTAGCAGATTTAACCATCATATCAGACAGCGTATGTAGTGAAATATTTAAAAGCTTTGTGTTCCAAAAGCTCCGCCTTCTGGATTCCAATGAGGACATTTTGAAATATCTGGAGCACCTCATGGATAACTTAGCACAGGTATGGCTGCATATTACAAGTGGTTTGGATGTAACATTGGAGCTAATGTTAATGTTAAGGACCTCAACTCTAATGGTCCCGGAATACAAACATTTCTGCCATAAAGTAATTTGAAGTCCATTGAAGTAAATTATTGCATTACTTAATTCTTGATCCTTGACTTTGAAACAGTCTGAGCCAAGGCATGCACAGGTCAATGTTTTGGTTGACCAAAATAATGGTCCGCCCAGATTATGCAGCCTTTATTTGGCCTCTATCAACCAGTATATGCCTAAGTTCTGCAATTGGACACATTAATATGCCATGTTAATATGAATTGAGGCACAATAGTGGCAACTCAATTTCATCAATATTATTAGAATTGTGATTTGTTAGATTCAATAAAAATTATTTTCGTTAAAAATTATGCTTATTTTGCCCCAACCAATTAGATGTTAGCTTTCAGATGTTAAATGATTTCTGATTGGTTGGGGCAAAATTAGCACCATTTTTAATGATAAGAACTTTTATTGAATCAATATATATTTAAAAATGTTCTGAAATCTGGTGAACCTCTATTTTGTGTGATTTATGTTCTAGGCTACAATTCAGGTCTCACACATTGCATGGTGCGATGACCACAAACTTCTAAACCAGCTCAGTGTGCAAACCCAGCAGGACATTCTCAGCACAATTTTATCTTCACATCACAAGGAAGGGGCTGCCTTTAACATTACGGAATGGCTACAAGTCTTCACCATTCTTCTTGAGCAGTTTTCCTCAGCCATCAACCGATCTCACATTTCAGTCCTGCCGCTTAACATATCATGTGACAGATTTCAGGAAATGTAAGTACAGATGTAAATACTTAAAAAGACTTCAAGCAAAGGAAACAGAGATTTTAAATTAATAAATACATTACCTCAAAGAATAGGGTTTCTTCAATGTCTTGTTTGCTTGAATTTTATAATTGGTCATATACTGATCGTGTGATTGGTTAAGTATAAAAACATTTGATGTAAAGTGTCTTTTTAGGGTTTCAATCTGACGTTTGTCTCCTCATTATTCCTTTAACTCTCATAGAATAAAGTTGTTAAATGGAATTCCTACTATACTAAGTGATGCTGACACCGAATCTGCTTTCGTCTACTGCAAGTCCTACCTACTGCAGCAGCGCGTTTTAACAGGTAAGAAAACATAAAAAAGGTCTTGAAAATATGTCAACATTCCTAAGTGACCCTTTCAATCTCCAGTACAATTAACCATCTGTATTCAACACAGGTATCCCACCCCTCCCGGATCTTCCGGGAGTCTCCCTCGAATTGGGGTGGGCTCCCGCGAGACCACCCCATTCTCCCGCAACGGAGAGGAGTCCTGAATCTCCTCCCCGTCAGGCTCCCTTTTGGGGCACCACGCACCCGGACTGCCCACGTCACGCCCACAACCCCGCCTTCTCCCACCTTGCCCCACCCAAGATGTGACGTAAATGACGCCAGGCCCCCTCTCCCCCCCTGCCCGCAAGTACATAGTGGCAGGGTGGGATGTCTGTTCAATATATAAGCACGTTTTTTTTTCTTTTGTAGGATCTGCATGTCTTTCAGATGCACAAAGTAGCGAGGAATGGGTTAAGCTGAACTTTGGAGAATTTTTCACCAGAGCTTCCATCACAGAGCTCATAGACTTGTATCCAGGCCTTGATATAGTAAGTAAAATAACTTTTGTAACAGGAGAGAGATTCCCAGTTAACAATAAATGTTCTGTCCTCCCTATGTGAGATAGTTTGACAGGCAACTAAACTCCTTCTTTATTAACGTAGACACTGAATGATCAGTAAGCTTTAGCTTTATTAACAAAGGTAGGTGTGAAATTAGAAAACAAACATAAATGACAGTACTTACTAATAGATAGCACACAGCACAGCATAGAATTTCACTGTAAACGACATCCTGATAATACTGCAAATATATTCTGGCAATATAAAGATTATCTAACATAAGATACTTCCACATGTCTATACTATAAGCATAAAGTTAGATTAGCTAAAGTAATAGCAATGCAGTACAACAAGTGCCCACTAGTGATGGCCCAGTTTGCGGATCTGAGCACAGATCCGCGGCGGATTTACCTCGTTCGCGAACGGCGGATATCGGGGATTTTTCGTTTTTTCCGCCTTCAGAACTTTTCCGAACCGCGTTTTCGAAAATTTTCAAAATTACGAGGATTTCTCGTATTTTCGAAAATACGGGAAAATACGAGAAATCGCAGATTTCGTATTTTCACAGAATCCTCGTATTTTCGAAGAATCCTCGTATTTTCAAATTTTAATAGGTTTTAATGGGTCCGCTCGCGGATTTTTCGAATTTTCGAATTTTTCCGAAAATTCACGGATCCACGAGCGGACTGGATTTTGCGAAGTTCGGACATCTCTAGTTGCCACACTAGCAAATTCACTAAATCTGTATAGAAAACAATATACATGGTAATACAATCTATATCATGAAATAAGTATTAAAGATTAATATAACATACCAACGATGCAACCAAAGGCTAGATGGAAAAGGATTAACTCAGATACCATTAGCAGAGAATGTTGTAAAGATGGCACCTGGATTAAGATTTCCTGGTCACATGGCATAAAATAGGGCTACCTAAAAAGGACATTTCTCAAAACACTGCACTATAAGCAAGTCCACTAGATGGCGCTACACAAATGCAAATATTAAACAGCGCAAAAGGCATAACAGTAAATATTAATGGTCTTCATTACTTTATTTCTTTTTGTTTAGGCTGCTGTTTTCGATATGTTAACACCCAAAGACATGGCAGAAATAGTGCTGAAAGAAGACGTCCTTGCTAATTCCACTCTTATGGCAAGAGTTTTACGCCTCATCGACTCTAAAAACATTACTGCATATGTGACAGCCCTAATGGTTAAAGCAAAAGAGGTATTATTATTGTTAACAAGAATACACAATAGAATAGAACCACCCTACTTATTATTTCACACAATCTGGGAATTCCATTGGAATTGAGCTATTATTGAAAGACATGTGTGCCATTGGGTTTGCTGTAGGATATATGCAAGCAACATTTTCCTTTGTTTCCTTAGGTAAATGTATCGGCTTCCCATTTAGCTTTGGTAAAGGAGACATGGTTAGCTGTTGTACTTACCGAGCTTCGTCCCAGCTTTTCTGATTATGAATCCCAAGACTGGATGGTCCTGTTCCAAAAGGAATTAGTTCTTCTTCTTCCAGAGATCAATAGTTCAATTCTCGAGCTTCTTCCAGTCAACATCAACTGCTCCTCCTACCAAGAAATGTAAGTTTGGCTCAACATAAGCTACGGAGGAAAAAGTGAGAACCAGTAACGCTAGTGTCCTATTACTAAAACTAAAACACATATTATAGGCTTAACGGGGAACTATTCATTTATCAAACTTTTATAAGCCATTAACATTAAACATTACTCAGTAATAGAGATGGGTGCAAATTTATTGTGAAATTGACCTGCTGAGACCAAAGGCAAAAATGGCTCCAATGTTTCCATTCTAGCAATCACAGGGCTGTAGGGTGTTTTTGATGTGACAGGGGAAAGCTATTTATAGTAGCAGTTAGAATATTGTATTGAAATGTATATTCATTAGAATGTATTTTGTTCAACAGAGTAAGAGGATTAAGCTTTGTTTATGATTCACTGGAAAACAGAACAAGAGACGACATCTACAATTATTTTATCTGGCGATACATGATCCAATGGTCATCTACTGAAGGTATGTACTATGGACGGTCAGTACTGTAGAAATTTGAAGGGAATGTCCCCCAGGTTAAACTAAAATTCACATTATATAGGCTTATCACCCCCCTACACACACACACAAACCTCTCAGCCAATCACTGAATATGACATTCCCTTTAACAGTCTGTCAACTGAACAAATAAACATTACTATCGCTGTTGTATTCAATTAGATCAGCTGGACTATAAGTTTAGTTCTTGAAGACGTTTCGCTAGTCATCCGACTGGATCTCTCAATTCAGAATGACTTGTACAAGAATCTGTGGCAATTATGTACCCTGGAAAGTCCCAATTAGCATATCACAGCCAGGTGTTAAGGGCGTGATTGGATATTGGCTAAGAGGTGTTATAGGAATGCCCAGAGTAAGGTGTCAAAACAGCATTGTACATGGCAGACAGTTGGTGTCATTCTGAATTGAGAAAGCCAGTCGGATGACTAGCGAAGAACTAAACTTCAAGTCCAGTTGATCTAATTGAATACAACAGATATACCATGACCTGGATGAATGAATATTACAGATATACCATGACCTGGATGAATTAATATTACTGATATACCATGACCTGGATGAATGAATATTACAGATATACCATGACCTGGATGGATGACTATTACAGATATACCATGACCTGGATGAATGAATATTACAGATATACCATGACCTGGATGAATGAATATTACAGATATACCATGACCTGGATGGATGAATATTACAGATATACCCTGACCTGGATGGATAAATATTACAGATATACCATGACCTGGATGGATGAATATTACAGATATACCATGACCTGGATGAATGAATATTACAGATATACCATGACCTGGACGAATGAATATTACAGATATACCATGACCTGGACGGATAATTATTACAGATATACCATGACCTGGATGGATAATTATTACAGATATACCATGACCTGGATGGATAAATATTACAGATAGACCATGACCTGGATGGATGAATATTGCAGATATACCATGACCTGGATAGATGAATATTACAGATATACCATGACCTGGATGAATGAATATTACAGATAGACCATGACCTGGAAGAATGAATATTACAGATATACCATGACCTGGATGAATGAATATTACAGATAGACCATGACCTGGATGGATGAATATTACAGATATACCATGACCTGGATAGATGAATATTACAGATAGACCATGACCTGGAAGAATGAATATTACAGATATACCATGACCTGGATGGATGAATATTACAGATATACCATGACCTGGAATGAATGAATATTACAGATATACCATGACCTGGATGAATGAATATTACAGATAGACCATGACCTGGATGAATGAATATTACAGATATACCATGACCTGGATGAATGAATATTACAGATATACCATGACCTGGATGAATGAGAACCTTAACAAGCATACATTACTATCAT
Source organism: Hymenochirus boettgeri (assembly GCA_019447015.1). Lineage (NCBI taxonomy): Eukaryota > Metazoa > Chordata > Amphibia > Anura > Pipidae > Hymenochirus > Hymenochirus boettgeri. The sequence goes on from JAACNH010000082.1 coordinate 415,076, forward strand.
TTTTCAGATAAATACTTTCACTTTACCAAAGACAGATTTTGTAGTGAAAGCTACACATACACCAAAAAAAACAGTCCAGATTATTGGTTAACCATATTAACACAGTAGTGAAAGTTGAATAAAGAAATACATCCATGGTGCTTATGCATTTTAGCCCACCAATGATGTCACATCATTTAAATCCTTTAACATCTGACCCCTTTGCCAAATTCCCTACTGCTGTTTGGTGATCTGACCACGACATAACACCATTAATGTAGCACAGTGCAGAAGTAGGTTATTAAAAGTATACATTATTAAAAATGTCATCCAAACATTTCAAGTATATTGCACCTAAAAGCATGATCATATCATGATAAAGACCTCCAACACATTCTATAAATTACATAAAATATATTAATTACATAAGAATAAAATATATTACTAATTGGGTTTTTCTGTTTGTGTATTGCATAAACAGTATATAATGTATTTGGATTCATTTGCAGGTGTGGTTTGTGGCACTGCAGATTTTGGCAGCTGGGTCAGAAATAATATGGGAAACTTCATACAGCAATCCACAACAGAGGATCTTATATTGTTCAATGATGACTTCAGAAAGGTAATTCAGTAAGAAGCAAAGGCATTTTAAATATGGAATTTAATGTAGTCAGAGAAAATGGAATTGAAATTTCAATAATCAAAAAGTATTTTTTATTTTTATAATTATTATTATTATGGATTTATATAGCGTCAACATCTTCCGTAGCGCTTTACAATTACATGTATACATTTATATCAGGCCCTGCCCCAAAGAGCTTACAATCTGAGCACATTTATTTGACATATACAACCTATCAGTATGTCTTTATGATTGTGGGGGAAAGCGGAGTGCCTGGAGGAAACCCACATATGCATGGGAAGAACATACAAAATACTTATCCTTACTAGTTTGGAAGAATTGGACACCACAGTTGCCCTTTAATTGAAAACATGAACATTAAAACCAACATCTCTAATTGGTTTTCTGCTATATAACCAAAGTGTGGAAGGAAGAGAACTTTTATCTACTTCAAGTCTTCAGGAGGGCATGCTTATTGATTTGAATAGAATGTGGAAGGTTATTCAGAATGACAAAACCACAGAGAAGGTTTTGAAGGTTATACAGAAACCTATTACTTAGAAGTTGTTTTCATTGACATTCGTAAATATTTTCATGTGTTTTTTTTATTGAAGATTGAAAGCCCAAGTGGACTAACTGCCATTGAACTGGCAGACATTACTTTAATTTCTGATGCACTGCAAAACCCAAATATGTCCAACAATATCATCAGCCAAGTTGAGAAGTTTGATAGTTATGAGATGCTCTTGAATTATCTTAGGCGATTGCAGAGCTTGATCTGCCAGGTAAGAACTTAATGTACTAAATTAATCTGTATCATCTGTGACTTAATAAGACTAAAATCAGCAATGTTCTATCCACCCCACACTGATATTGCAGGGTCATTGGTTCTGATGCAGACTTATTGGTTCATTTGGCCCTTAGGGTGATTTGTAAATTGTTAATGTAGATTAAGGGATCCTTCTCCATATACGATGGCAAAATCCGGCTTACAAGAGGAGAAAAACAAGTTTATATACTAGCTTTTTTATGCGTACAATGTTTTTGAGGGAAATAGATTACTGTGATCTAGGGGACCATTGAAGACTATACTCACTGCAATTCTTTGTATTTAAAACTTAATGCTACCACTTCTTAATTTTCTTAAATTTAACCTAAACATGTGTTTTTCTTCAGTCTCCAGATTCATGTGACCAACCTCTAGCACATCTAAGCATTGCTACACAACAGAATATCCTAACTCACATTTTCATCGTACTCAGTACAGAGAGAAGCTTAAACAACATGTCATACTGGATACAAGCCTTTAGCATCATCACTGACATGTTTAGTAATGCCCTAAATGAAACTCATCTGTGTCAGCTGCCACTCGGCATTTCATGTGAAGACTACAGAACAATGTGAGAATAGTAGTAAATAAATATATATCACACTGTCCAACAAAGTTTACAGTCGAGTTTTAACAGCATGCAAAGATTAAACACTAGAGGGCTAATGCAATTAAAGGGGAACTGTGGCCTCCATACAAGTTGATTTTAAATGAAAGGCCAGATTCCTACCTGTAAAATGAGCCATAAACCACCACTCTACGTGCTGCACAGCCCACGATATTAAGAAATCACTGATCAGAAAGTTTTGGGGTGGGAGGTTCTAAGTCTGCGGGCACAATCCTACTTCCTCCTTCTAATCTGTGGTTGGCACATGCTCAGTGCAGGAGAAATCAGAAGAAACTAGGAAGAGATTGAGTTACAACGACTTATGGGGCCATGGGAGGGGCCAGAGGGGGTTTCAAGGGGACTGCAAGGGGAGGGGCCATGGGGGCCAACAAGGAGGAGGAGACAAAGGGAAGAGGGATTGTAACATCAGAGCAGGATGCAGGAAGTGCAGGGGATCTGGTGAAGCTGCTACCATATAACACATAAAAATATAAATATCTTCAAAACTATGTAAAAAAAGTAAATTGCAAAAATACTCAGGAAAGCAATTCCTGTCAATTTACCTAAAGTCATTTTTGGACCACAGTTACCCTTTAAAGGTGCAAAATTTTGCCCATGCTATTAACCTGAAGCAAACAATTAGATTTTTTTTCAACTGCAATAGCCCAGTAAAAAGCTAAAATCTGATAGGCCGGTACAAAAGATTGTTGACGTCTAGGACTTTGTGTCTTTTTACTGTGACTGGACTTCTTGTCGATCTCTAAGAACTTGCAAATCAGAGAAATCAATACATTGTTTTATATTCATTATAACTTCCTGACTCAATACAATAAGAAACATGAAGTCTTTGAAATTCTGATTGTGATAAATATAATACTCCCCTCATGTACACTGCATAGTAGCATATTATCATGGTGTTCAGGGCCAAGTAACACTGCGTTAAAAAATCAAACAAAAGATCATTTCAGACTCTAATTTTCTGTACTTAACAGAATGAAGATTCTAAATAGCATCTACTCCAGCCTGAATGATGTGGAAGTAAATGCAGTTTTTGCCTATGGTAAATCTTATCTCAGCCAACAACAAAACTCTACAGGTAATTAGTAATTTAGGGAACAATTAGAAATTCAAATACTGTCTAGGAATTTTAATTTCTCACTGAATGAAAGAAGAATAGAGAACCATGTCTTAAAATTACATCCTAGTCTTCGATTGAGATGGCCGAACTTCATAAAGTATGGCCCGTTTTTGAACTTTTAAACTTCAGTAAAAGTTTGAAAGTTCGAATTTGGAGCCATTCAAGTCAATGGGAGAGTGATAGTTTGAAAAGGCTAGGTTTATTACAGCTAAACTAACAATGGTAAATTACTGTAAATGGCTGTGGCACCTGGGAAATGGTCTGGGGAACATGGCACTATCACCAAAACTTGTTAAAACACTTCCTAAACACTAGTGGGCAATTGTCGGGTTTTGCGCAAGCTACATTAGAGGGTTATGGCCAATTAGAGGGTTACTGAACGATACTTTCGAGGGTCAGCGAAAATAGAACCATAAATTCGAGGGTTACCGAAATCGAATGATACTTTAGAGGGTCAGCGAAAATAGAACCATAAATTCGAGGGTTATCAAAATTGAACGATACTTTTGAGGGTTAGCGGATGATACATTCTAGGGTTAGCGAAAACGATCCATACAATTGAGAGATATTGAAAATGAACAATACTTTCGAAGGTTAGTGAACGGTACATTCTAGGGTTAGTGAATCTAATTGAATTTACAATAAATATTGAAAATACAGCCATGACTCTGGAAAAACGAACTAGTTCGAACCCAAACTAGTTTGAATAGTTCGAGTTCGTCCAAACTCATAAAGTTTGTCTCAAACTCGGTTCGAGTTTGGTTTTGTGTCCATCTCTAGTCCTGGAGTATGTTCTTTCCCCAGAAGTACACATATTGAGCCCTGTTTATTTGCAGTTATGATGCAATTATTTAAAGGAGAACTAAACCCACATTTTTACACTCCAGACTCTGAACATATCCCCTCTAAAAACACCAATAAACTGTAAAATAACAATACAGTAAATAGCATTAAAGTAAATGTTACAACTTGAAGAACTGGATGAAATAACCGTGTGTATGTACAGTGACTGGCCACACCCCTGATCTCAGTCACATGCTCCCTTGCCTATTCTGTCCTGTAAAAGGATTGGCTACAGGCTACTAGTGGGTGTGACCAACTTTACCAACTGTAAAAAGTTCCTGCAGTATCTTAGGACTGGGCATGTGTAGAGAACATAATGGTCAGTGACCACACTGTGTGGACCACTGGGTAATAAGACACAAACCTCATGTTAGAAAGTTAAATTTCCTTAACAACCATATAAAAATAACAGACACTGATTACTGCTTTTATAACAAGGAGATCTACCTTCTAATTCAATGTTGTTCTGAGGCTTTAGTTGGGCAAGAGAACCGAGGTACAAAAAAATCAGTTCAATTAAGTTTTTCTTGCTTAATGTTGTCTGATTTATTCTGATATTAGATATTTTTGATCCTCCTTTGATAATACAGATTGTATCATTTTATTTAGGGTCAGCGTGCTCTTTCGACATGAGCAATACCACCCAGTGGATTTATGCAAATTTGGGAGCATTTTCCGCAAGTGCCACAGTTACTGAACTGTTCGAACTCTATCCAGGACTTGAACTAGTAAGAAATTTACTGCTCTAATAATCCCTTTTTTTAAAAAAAAAAATTCTTATAAAATAAATAAACTTTTATTTTCCCCCAAGGGCGATCTAATAACTATGTTAACCCCTAATGATACTGCTGCACTTCTAACCAAGCCTGATGTCCTAACCAATGATACTTTGCTTTGGGTGATCTTTGGCTTTCTGCAGCCAGCGGATATACCAGAATACATCATCTCTATCACATCAGCAGCTTTGAAGGTAATAGACTAAACTTAATATGATCAATCATAGTTTACAACAAGGTGTAGAAATACTTCATCTAAGTCATTAAACGCATTTTCATTTTTGTACCTTAAGGCTAACTTGTCTGCAAGTCGGTTAGACAACCTGAAAGGGATTTTGCTGCATTCGTCTCTAGTTAAGCTGGATTCCATCTTTTACATGTATAAGACAGAAGACTGGAAGATTCTATTCCAAACGGATCTGGTCCCACTGCTGACGAATTTTAATCAATTTCTTCTCAGTCTTCTTCCAGTCAACATAACTTGCTACTCCTACCAAGAAATGTAGGTATTGAAAGGAGAACTATAGTGCATATGCATTAAAAAAAAAAAACAGTTCTAATGGAAAGTACCTGGTGTAGGGAGGTAGCATTGATAATTCCTAACTAACAATATAATCTCTGTAAAGAGCGCCAGCACGAAGTAAACTTCTTCTGCCAGGCTTCATTGGTGCTTCTGTGCTATCTTTAGTACAGGAAGGCCCAGGACCCTAACCTGGCAGATAAAAACTGTTTGTGCTATAGCTTCTCATTAAAACAATATTGGGAGGTAGGAATAATCATTCTCACCTCCCTACCCAAGGTACTTTTCAAAAAAGTATTTTTTTTACAGTGTAGTTAACAGTCCTTTAACACTGGTTCATAAATAGGGCTATGGCCAAATTCTTTCTAGTTTTGACCATTTTTAGACTAAAATTGATTTTGTTAAGTTGTTTCCTGCTGTGTACAAATTTTTAGTTTTAAAGAATAAACCTAAATGTCTGTCAGTAGAAGGCTTTGGAAATGTTACCTTATGTATGAACATACATATGGCAAATTGCCCCACTGTGTGTACACGAGTAAGGAACAGTTTGTGGCATTCTACAAACCCAGTAAATGGTAATTGATAAAAACAAAATGGAAGAACACATTGTGACATATTTATAAGTGCTGGCAGTTTCCAATACTGGAAATATGTCTGGCATTCATTTAAAATGTGCAGGTACAATAATTGCAATACATGCTTATTTTAGAACAGGAATTTTATTTCTAGCATTATTTATGAGGAATTTAATTGGTGTTATTTAAGAACCATTTTTTTATTTAAGAATGAGAATGGATATTTTACAATGTTAATAATGGTTTTATACATTTCCTTCTCTTGGATTATATCAAATTTAGCAATGCAAAGGGAACTATATTTGCTTATTGTAACATGTCTCTATCTTATTTCAGAGTAAAAGGCTTCAGCATATCCTATGAATCCCTTTCAAATATACTTAGAGGTGATATTTATACTTTTTACTTCCAGCGATATCTACTAGAGCAAGCTCAGTCTTCTGGTATGTATAAAAGGGGAGGTTTCAAGTGACAAATGTTGATATCATCGCACAATAAACAAATGCTAAACCCAAACTTTTGAGTAAGTTAAAGCAGATTAGCCCCTACTACCTTAAACGGGAACTAGCCATACACGGGTACTAGCCATATATGGGTACCAGCCATACACGGGTACTAGCCATACACAGGTACTAGCCATACATGGGTACTAGTCATGCACAAGTACTAACTAGTGATGGAAACAAAACTGAACTCAAACATGAGTTCGGACGTACTCAAACTATTTGAACTAGTTTGGGTTCCAACTAGCTCGTTTTTCGATAATCGAAAAATCGATAATTAGCGAATTTACGAGCCGTTCACTAACCCTAACAATGTATTGTTCGCTAATCCTCGAAAGTATTGTTCAGTTTTGGTAACCCTCGAATGTATGGACCGTTTTCGCTTACCCTAGAATGTATCGTTCGCTCACCCTCGAATGTAGCCTTCCATTTTCAGTAACCCTCAAAAGTATTGTTCGTTTTCGGTAACCCTCAAAAGTATCTTTCGATTTCGGTAACCCTCGAAATGATGGGTCTATTTCCGCTAACCCTCGAAAGTATAGTTTGAGTTCAGTAACCCTCAAATTTATGGTTCTATTTTCGGTAACCCTCGAAAGTATCGTTCGGTAACCCTCGAATGTATGAATCGTTTTCGCTAACCCTAGAATGTATCATTCGCTAACCCTCGAATGTAGCCTTCCATTTTCAGTAACCCTCAAAAGTATTGTTCGTTTTCGGTAACCCTCGAAAGTATCTTTCCATTTCCGTAACCATTTGCAGTAAGTTACCATTGCTAGTTTAGCTGCAAATCATCCAAACCTTTCGAACTTTCACTCCCCCATTGACTTTAATCGGTACGAATTCAAAGTTTTTGAAGTTTTATGAAGTTCGGCCATCTTAAGTACTAACCATAAATGGGTACTAGTCATACTAGTACCCAGGGTGCTATCCCTATACGGTTTAACTTCAATCATTTCACTTTTTAAATGACATCTTAAATAAAATAATCATCTGTGTTAAGCAAGTTTTGGAAAACTTTGGGAACGTATGGCAGCAATTTGGGTGTTGGACTGCCGCATCGTACCATAAAGTTATTATTTTGGTTTTGTAAAGGTTTCATCCATCCAAATCATGGTATATTTGTGGTATTTAGTTAGATCAACTGGACATGAAGTTTAGTTCTTTAGGATGTTTTGCTAGTCATCTGCCTGGCTTTATTTATTATTATTATTATATATTTTCTGAATAGTTTCATTGGGTATATTCTTTCCATAGGCAGTACTTGTGGTGAGGAGGGAATTATAATGTGGATTGAGGCAAACCTTGGCAAGTTTATTCTACAGGCGTCATATATAGATCTCATCCAGCTGAACAAAAACTTTGCAAAGGTAAGAATTATAAGAAATATTACAATTTAAAGAGGAAGTTAAATGTTATTGAAGTTACCATACATATATACATTATTATCCCTTTACTTATAACAGTTTTAGATGTATTTGTCTTTTTTGTTGTTTTTTATGTGAGCTTTACCTTTAAAAAAAATCAAGATCTTTTCCTCCCAGAGATTTACATTTGCATTATTTCCTCAGAACATTCCTTCTCTAAATATTTACAATTGTACACATCACCTTATTAATTGCATATGCCGTGGAGAGTCACAGATAAGTGGGCATTGTTGATGAATGTCCAAGACAAACAAAGTTGCAGATTAATCTAAAATATAGAAAATGAAGACAGATACATAGACACTAGATGGTTATGGCTGGGTTATTTGATAAGTGCACACCTAGAGGGGATGCTTTAAACACTTATCCAATCATTGAAAAGGGTTTAAATCTTTGGAAATCATATTTTCAGGCATTAAAAAGGCATGTTGTTGAACATGTTTGTTGTATAATCCCGATAAGTATAAGTTAGCCTCCACTTGTATATTCTTTTGATGTCTAGTTAATGCCTGGTAGGTGGGAATAATGAACAAAGAGTGGGCATAGATCAAGCTATATAGTTTATATAATATAGACAATTCATTGATGACCAAAGACCAGTTGTTGACTGCTTATCTGTCTTTTCTTTTCAACATAATTCATCATCTTTAGTTGGAAAGTCCTGGTTTTCTTGAGCCTACAGAACTGGTGGACTTTACATTTATGGCAAACACTTTGAAAAACCAAACCTTGACTACAACTCTTATCAATGAAATGAAGACACTTAATGATTGTGACTTAGTGATGGAGTATCTACTTAGAATGCAGATTGTGAACTGCCAGGTAAGTCCATCCTTGTACAGTAATACAGTAATCACGGACAAATTACAGTAGGATAGTATTTGAAAATACCAACCTTTTCTACTTATCTTATAGTATATAGTATATTATATTATATTATATTACCGTATATACTTGTGTTTGAGTCGATCCGAGTATAAGCCGAGGTACCTATTTTTACCTGAAAAAATTATAAAAACTGATTGACTCGAGTATAAGTCGAGGGTAGAAATTATGACCACTACTGCCTTCTGATTCAGTATTGTTTTGTGGCTTAAGTTGCCCTTTAAATGGACAGCAGAATTCCCATACATGAATCCCATACAGTAATAGCCAAATCCAGTACCAGTAACCTCCAATTCCTTGGCACTCCAGATGTTTGGAAACTACAACTCCCAGCATGATTTGTTGCTGGGAGTTGCAGTTTCTAAACATGTGCAGTGGCAAGGTTCAGTAATCTTTTAATTAAGCTTACCATCATTTACAATTCTACTGACCCCATATAGTAAAGGGCCCTCTGACCCCATATAGTAAAGGGCACTCTGACCCCATATAGTAAAGGTCCACTCTGATCCCAATAGTGTACTAGTGTACTAGCAGCTGTTTTTTGCCCCACACTTAGGAGACCCATCAGATTTGCAGCATCCAGATGAGCAGTGACAGTGCTGATGAGTCCAGCAGCCAGACTACAGGAAGCAGGAGGTGTAAAGGCAGATCAGCTCCTGTAACTTTCTATGCAGGTTAACACAGCAGCCCACCTACTGGTTACTATCCGCAATTGCAGAATTTGGATCTAAATTAGGACTTGACCCGAGTATAAGTCGAGGTTAGGTTTTCAGGCTAACTTTAAAGCCTGAAAAAATTTGACGTATACTCGAGTATATATGGTATATTATATATAAGTTCTTTCTGATCTTTGCTTGTAGTTCTCATTATCGTCATTATTCTGTGATACATAGTTATATTGAATACACTATATTTTCTGATCTTTTGCATGTTCTTATGGATATTAAGTAAGAAAACTATGGGGCATATTTATAAAGTTCGTTAACTTTTCGCGGCCGTTTTCGCGGACATTAACGCATAAATCGCGGTTTACCGCGATTTATAAAAGTCCGAAAACGGCCGCGAAAAGTTAACGAAGCGTTAACCTTTCGCGGCGATACTTACCTGTTACGCCCTTCTATTTATAAAGCGCGGTACTGGTTTTCGCTCGGCTAGTATCGGCTGTTTTTACTTCGCCACCTTGAGGTGGCGAAGTCAGCCGATACTAACCCTCCCGCGGCGGGGATGGGCAGGCAACCCGCGCGGTGGTCGCACCCGCCCCGGAGACACGCCCACGCCCCCACACCCCCCGCGCGGCGGCAGCGGCGACCACCCTCCGCGCCACCCCCTCCCCGGCAACCCCTCCAAGCCCCCCGCCCCGGCCGCTCCCGGGAGGGGACGGGAGGAGCAGCTGGGGGGTGGAGGCTCCCTCCAGGCGGGCCCTGAGAAGGGCCTTTTGGGCTTAGGGGTCCCGCAGCCCGAACGGGACCCCCCTCCCCGGCCCTTATAAGGGCCCTTGCGGCACTGACAAGTGCCTTTGGCGGGGGTCCCGCAGCTGAAACCGGGACCCCCATGCGGCTCTTAAAGAGCCTTGGGCGACGTCTTCTTCTTCCATTCCCGGCGACACCAGCTCCGCCGAGGCCGCCGACCCCCGAAGGTACCCTGCGGCGCGCCGCGACCTCAACGAGGCCGATGTTGCCGGCGTCTTGATCCACGCACGTCTTCGGTCTGGCACACCAACCCCACTCAGGTCGCCGATGCAAGCAGACTCCTGCGGCCGCCAGTGAGCCTGCTGGCACCGCCGGCCTCAGCGAACCATGTTGCCAGCCGCTTCTTTCTTCTTTCTTCAGCCATCTACTGCGATGGCATCTGAGTTCCGCGGCGGAAACTCCTCTTTATATAGGTTTGCAGAAATCCATAATCCGTTTCTGATTGGTCAATTTTTAATACTTGCTTTACATTACCAATCAGATTTCTGGAAAGTTCTGAATCTGATTGGTTAATGTAAAGCAAGTATTAAATTGACCAATCAGAAACGGATTATGGATTTCTGCACACCTATATAAAGAGGAGCTTTCCGCCGGGAACTCAGATGCATCGCAGTAGATGGCTGAAGAAAGAACGGCTGGCAACATCGGCTCCGCTGAGGCCGGCGTGCCAGCAGGCTCACTGGCGGCCGCAGTGAGTCTGCCTGGCATCGGCGACCTGAGTGGGGTTGGTGTCGCAAGCCCGAAGACGTCGCGTCGGATCAAGACGCCGGCAACATCGGCCTCGTTGAGGTCGCCGGCGCCGCAGGGTACTCTCGGGGGTCGGCGGCCTCGGCGGAGCTGGTGTCGCCGGGACTGGAAGAAAGAAGACGTCGCCCAAGGGCTCTTTTAAGAGCCGCACTGGGGTCCCGGTTTCAGCTGCGGGACCCCGCCAAAGGCACTTGTCGTGCCGCAAGGGCCCTTATAAGGGCCGGGGAGGGGGTCCCGTTTTCGGGCTGCGGGACCCCCTAAGCCCCAAAAGGCCCTTCTCAGGGCCCCGCTGGAGGGAGCCTCCACCCCCCAGCGGCTCCCTCCCCGTCCCCTTCCCGGCAGCCCCTCCTAGCCTCCGTTCCGAGATTGGCCGCGAGCGGGAACGGGTTGGGAGGGGCTGCTGGGAAGCGGCGGCGGTGTGGTCGCCGCCGGGGGGGTGTAGGGGGTGGGCGTATGCCCGCCCCCCTTAGGAGCGGCGTCGGGAAGGGATTTTAAGTCCCTTCGCGGCGATACTATATAGTATCGCCGCGAAGGGCTTAAAATTACCGCAGCACATCGCGGCCGCGATAGGTATCGCGGAATAGCGCTCGCCATTATAAATACGGCGATAGCGCTATTTTCGTGGCCGCGATGTGCGGGCGGTAATTTTTTTGCGCTAACATCGTTTCTTTATAAATATGCCCCTATGTTTCAAAAAAATAAACATAAATGATATAAAAAATGTACACAATATTTTTTTTTTTGTAAGATCTTTACAGACGAAGAACTTTAATTCACCCACAGGCACGCTCTCTTGCTGATTCAACTCACATTTTACAACTGTTTCCGGATTTACCCTAACTATAGCGCACATGTGCGCTATAGTTGAATTGAATCCAGAAACAGACGTGACCCATCAGATGAATCAGCAAAGGAGCGTGCCTGTGGGTGAATTAAAGTTCTTTGTTCCTGGCTCCTGTAACAGATATATAAAAATGGGAGGTAAGACAAAGGTCCTTTACCTCCCATCCCTTCTTTAAAGAGATCCTCTTATTTCTTGTTGCATTTCTTTAAAAAAGAATTAAAGAAAAAAGATGATCCTGAATGGATTCTACAATTGCGAACTATAAAAATCTTCATCCCTCATTCCTAAAATCAGTAGCATTGTGAAGAAAACTTGTATTTTTGCACATTTTTGGCTTTACATGAAAGCACCCTCCCTCCTTCCCAGTGAATACTAGTTCTCTGGCTATTTACTAGAGGTTGCTCGTTTTCTGATGCCCAGCCTTGTTGAGAGAGAGGTCATGGACAAGTGAGTCTGTAGTGACTCAACAGCTCTGTAAAAGAGATAGGGATGCAGGAGGCTAAGCATGCACACATTTGTATCTTATTAGTCTGTGGCATGCTTGTTATCTGCCAAAGTAAAAGATGATTGCTTCCCAACGCTGCTTATTTCAGATAGGGAATTATAGAACCCATTCAGGCTGACTTGTATTTTGTTGTTTTAGTTCTCCTTTAAATCCTAGGCTGCATTTACGGATTGTTTTTGTATTAACATCACACACTGCTTTTAACATGTTTTAGATCATTTCTCCGACATGTATTGGTCAAGGAGTTATGAGTGGACTGAGCGTTACAATCGAACAGGAGATCATTGGCAATATATTTTCCTCACTGAATAAACTGTGGGACTGTCAGAACAGGTCCACTTGGCTGCAGATTTTCAACCTTCTACTCAACAGTTTCTCAGTAGCTCCGGATAAACGGCAGCTGTCCCAGTTACCATTAAATGTGACCTGTGAATATTTCCAAACAATGTGAGTTCTGAACACATTTTACCAAGTCTAAGAAAACTTTGGTACTCTAATGCCATGGATGTCACATTTATTTTCATTTATATTTTACCATCAACAGCATAAAAGACCTGAATACTGTCTACTACAAGTTCCCATCTGCAGAGGCTGATTCTGTGTTCACCTACTGCAAGTCTTTCCTCACTCAACAGAAGGAAGTAACAGGTGAATAAAAAAGAGAAGGTGTTTTCTCATCATTCTACTGACTGTACATTCCTCATTCATCTACTAGTACATTCTCATTCATTCTACTAGTACATTCTCATTCATTCTACTAGTACATTCTCATTTCATTCCTACTATACTGTACATTCTCATTCATTCTACTAGTACATTCTCATTCATTCTACTAGTACTGTACTCTCTTCATTCTCTATACATTCTCATTCATTCTACTAGTACTGTACAATTCTCATTACATTCTATTTCTCTAGTACATTCTCATTCATTCTACTAGTACATTCTCATTCATCTACTACTACATTCTCATTCATTCACTAGTACATTCTCATTCATTCTACTAGTACTGTACTTCTCATTCATTCTACTAGTACATTCTCAGATCTTCTACTAGTACATCATTCATTCTACTAGTACATTCTCATTCATTCTACTAGTACATTCTCATTCATTCTACTAGTACATTCTCATTCATTCTACTAGTACATTCTCATTCATTCTACTAGTACATTCTCATTCATTCTACTAGTACATTCTCATTCATTCTAACTAGTACTTCTCATTCATTCACTATACATTCTCATTCATTTCTACTAGTACTACTTCTCATTCATTCTACTAGTTCCTCTCATCTTCTCATATCCATTCTACTATACATTCTCATTACATTCTACTAGTACATTCTCATTCATTCTACTAGTACAATTCTCATTCATATTCTACTAGTACATTCTCATTCATTCTACTAGTAACATTCTCATTCTATTCTACTAGTACACTTCTCATTACATTCTACTAGTAACATTCTCATTCATTCTACTAGTACTGTACATTCTCATTCATTCTACTAGTACATTCTCATTCATTCTATCTAGTACATTCTCATTCATTCTATAGTACATCTCATTCATTCTACTAGTTTTCTAGTACATTCTCTAGTCTTCTCATTAATCACTAGTACATTCTCATTCATTCTACTAGTACATTCTCATTCATTCTACTAGTACATTCTCATTCATTCTACTAGTACATTCTCATTCATTCTACTAGTACTGTACATTCTCATCCATTCTACTAGTACATTCTCATTCATTCTACTAGTACTTCTCATTCATTCTACTAGTACATTCTCATTATTCTACTAGTACTCTCATATTTCTAACTAGTACTTCTCATTCATTCTACTAGTACTGTACATTCCATTCCTTCTACTAGTACATTCTTCATCATTCTCTAGTACATTCTCATTTCATTCTACTAGTACATTCTCATTCATTCTCTCTACTAGTACATTCTCATTCATTCTACTTATACTTCACTTCTCATGATTCTACTAGTACATTCTCATTCATTCTACTAGTACATTCTCATTCTTCTACATTCTCACTAGTACATTCTCATTCATTCTACTAGTACATTCTCTTCATTCTACTAGTACTGTACTTCCATTCATTCTACTAGTACATTCTCATTCATTCTACTTAGTACATGTCTCATTCATTCTACTAGTACATTCTCATTCATTCTACTATACTGTACTTCTCATTCATTCTACTATAACATTCTCATTACATTCTACTAGTACTTCTCATTCCATTCTACTAGTACTTACATTCTCATTCATTCTACTAGTACATTCTCATCTTCTACTAGTACTTCTCATTCATTCTCACTAGTACATTCTCATTCATTCTAGCTATACTGTACATTCTCATTCATTCTACTAGTACCTTCTCATTCATTCTACTAGTACTAATTCTCATTCATTCTACTAGTACATTCTCATTCATTCTACTAGTACATTCTCATTCATTCTACTAGTACATTCTCATTCATTCTACTAGTACATTCTCATTCATTCTACTAGTACATTCTCATTCATTCTACTAGTACTGTACATTCTCATTCATTCTACTAGTACATTCTCATTCATTCTACTAGTACATTCTCATTCCATTCTACTATTCTACTAGTACGACATTCTCATTCATTTACTAGTACAATTCTCATTCATTCTACGTACCTTTCTCATTCATTCTACTAGTAAATCTAGTCATTACTCGTACATTCTCATTCATTCTACTAGTACATTCTCATTCATCTTCTACTAGTACATTCTCATTCATTCTACTAGTACCTTCTCATTCATTCTACGAGTTACGTGTAACATTCTCATTCATTCTACTAGTACATTCTCATTCATTCTACTAGTACTTTACATTCTCATTCATTCTACTAGTACATTCTCATTCATTCTACTAGTACTGTACATTCTCATTCATTCTAATACTAGTACATTCTCATTCATTCTACTAGTACTTACATTCTCATTCATTCTACTAGTACATTCTCATTCATTCTACTAGTACTGCACATTCTCATTCATTTCTACTAGTACATTCTCATTCATTCTACTAGTACATTCTCATTCATTCTACTAGTACATTCTCATTCATTCTACTAGTACATTCTCATTCCATTCTACTATACACATTCATTCTTTACTACTGGATCAATTCTCTCATTCTACTAGTACATTCTCATTCATTCTACTAGTACATTCTCATTCATTCTACTAGTACTTATCATCTCATAATCATTCTACTAGTACATTCTCATGTCATTCTACTAGTACTTACATTCTCATTCATTCTACTAGTACATTCTCTTCATTCACTGTACATTCTATTATTCTACTAGTACATCTTCATTTCATTCTACTAGTACATTCTCACCTGCATTCTACTATTACATTCTTATTCATTCTACTATTACTGTACATTCTCATTCATCTATAGTAGTACATTCTCATTCATTCTACTAGTACATTCTCATTCATTCTACTAGTACTTCTCATTCATTCTACTAGTACAATTCTCATTCATCTCTACTAGTACATTCTTATTCATTCTACTAGTACTTGTCATTCTCATTCCTTCTACTACATTCACATATTCTATCTATACATTCTCATTCATTCTACTAGTACATCCTCATTCATTCTACTAGTACTTTACATTCTCATTCATTCTACTAGTACATTCTCATTCATTCTTACTAGTCTACTCACATTCTCATTCCTTCTACTAGTACATTCTCCATTCATTCTACTAGTAGCTCTCATTCAGTCTCATATCTTTACATTCTCATTCATTCTACTATGTACATTCTCATTCATTCTACTAGTACTGTACATTCTCATTCATTCTACTAGTACATTCTCATTCATTCTACTAGTACATTCTCATTCATTCTACTAGTACATTCTTCATTCATTCTACTAGTACATTCTCATTCATTCTACTAGTACATTCTCATTCATTCTACTAGTGTCATTCTCACTTCATATCTACAGCTATACATTCTATTCATTCTATAGTACAGTCTCATTCATTCTACAGTATTCTCATTCTACTAGTACACTCATTCATTCTATAGTACATTTCTCATTCATTCTACAGTATATTCTCATTTTCCTACTAGTATATTCTCATTCATTCTACTAGTAATTCTCATTCATTCTACGAGTAATTCTCAATTCATTCTACTAATAATTTTCATTCATTCAGATAGTACATTTCAATTCATTCTACTAGGACATTCTCCATTCATTCTACAGTATATTCTTCATTCATTCTACTAGTACATACTTCATTCATCACTAGTAATTCTCATTCATTCTACAAGCACATATTCATTCTACTAGTACATTCTCATTTATTACACTAGTTACTTCTCATTCATTCTACTATATCTCTCATTCATTCTACTAGTACATTCTCATTCATTCTACTAGTACTTTTCTTACAGTACTGACACTCTCATTTCTACAGTACATCTCATCATTCTACTAGTACATTCTCATTCATTCTACTATTACATTCTCATTCTATCTACTAGTACATGCTTCATTCATCATTCATTCTACTAGTACTTCACATTCATCCATTCGTACATTCTCAGTACATTCTCATTCATTCTACTAGTCCATCATTCATCTCTACTAGTAACATTCTCATTCATTCTACTAGTACTTCTCACTTCTACTAGCTAGTATTCTTATTCATCTATTAGTACATTCTCATTCATTCTACAATATAATCATTCATTCTACTAGTACATCCATTCATTCTATATCACTTCTCTTCATTCTACTATTAAATTCTCATTTATTCTACTAGTATATCTTCATTCATTCTACTAGTATATTCCTACATTTTCATTCTTCTAGTACAGTCTCACTTCATCCTACTAATATATTCTCGCTCATTCTAGTATACATTCTACATTCATTCTCTAGTACATCTAGTTCATTCTACTAGTTCTCATTCATTCTACTAGTACATTCCATTTCATTCTACTAGTACAGTCTCATTATTCCAGGACACAATTCCTTACATTCTCTTATTTACTGTAAATTTCCATTCTTTCTACTATGTATTCTCATTCATTCTGCTAGTACATTCATTTCATTCTACTAGTACATCTATTCATTTTACTAGTACTGTACATCTCTCATCCATTCTACATTACATTCTCATTCATAGTCTACTAGTACATTCTCATTCATTCTACTAGTACATTCTCATTCTCTACTAGTACTATTCTCATTCATTCTACTAGTACATTCTCATTCATTCTACTAGTGACATTCCATTCTTCTACTAGTAATCATTCATTCTACTGTACGTTCTCATTCATTCTACTATGCACTTCTCATTCATTCTACTAGTACATTCCATTGCATTCTAACAGTACATTTCCCATTCATTCTATACTAATCTCATTCTTACTAGTACATTCTCATTCAATTCTACTAGTACATTCTATTCATTCTACTAGTACATTCTCATTCATTCTACGTAGTACATTCTCATTCATTCTACTAGTACATCAATGACATTCTACTAGGTACAATTCTTCTCATTCAATTCTATTCTGAGTTCATTCTCATTCTTCTACTAGTACATTCTCATTCTTCTACTAGTACATCTCATTCATTCTATATACATTCTCATTCATTCTACTAGTACATTCTCATTCTTCTAACTAGTACACATCTTTAGTCTACTAGTACATTCTCATTCCATTCTACGAGTACATTCTCATTCATTCACTAGTACATTCTCATCATTCTACAGTCATCATTTTCATTCTACAGTACATTCTCTTCTTCTACTACACTCCATTCATCTACTAGTAATCCATTCATTCTACTAGTAACAATTCTCATTTCATTCACTAGTACACTTCATTCTTCTACTAGTATACATTTCGATTCATTCTCTCGTACATTCATTCTACTAGCTACTATACATCTCATTCATTAACACTAGTACATTCTGCATTCATTCGTATAGTACGTGTACATTATCGATAATTCGTCATTACTAGTGGGACATTCCATCATTCTACTATTACATTCTCATCATTCGACTATACATCATTCATTCTTACTAGTAATTCTCATTCATTTCACTAGTAACATTCTCATTCATCTACTTACATAGTATCATGTATTCTACTATTGTACTTGACATTCATCTCATTCGATAGTATTCTGCATTCATTCTACTAGTACATTCTCAGTCATTCTAACTAGTACGTACATTCCATTCATTCTACTAGTCACATTCTCAGCATTCACTTCTACTCATACATTCTACTAGTACATTCTCACATCAGTACATTTTCATCATGCTGCTATTCTTCAACATTCTAAAGTACTCAGTCATCTATATATGTCATTCATATTCTACAGTGACATTCTTCTTATGTCATTCTACTCCTAGTATCTATCTCTACTGGCTACTTTAATCATGACCTCTACATCTATGCATTCTCTAGCATTTCCATTCAATTCTACTGAGGTACATCCACCTAATCATTCTTTATTACTGTGTCACTGTATCACTCTATTCATTCAGTCTCGTAATTCCTTCATTCCATAGTACATTCTCATTCATTTATTAGTACAAATCATTCATTCTAGTCTATGTCTCATTCTCATCGTATCATTCTTTACTGTACATTCTCATTCTCATACTAGTATGTTTCATCATCTCAGTACGCATTCTTACTTAGACATCGATTATACTTGACTCTCATCTACGTACATCTTCTGTCATAGTGCATTCTCATCATCTATAGTACTTATCCTCATTCAATCTCTATTCATTCTTGTACATATTCCTCATTCTCTCTACTGTATACATTCTCATTCATTCTACTAGTACCATCATTCATTTATAGTACATTTAACTCATCGATGTTCGCTACTATTATCTTCTCATACTATTCTCACAGGTACTCATTCATTCTACTAGACTCTAATCATCACTAACATTTCATTCTAGTACTTTTATTACAGTCTCAGTACATTTCCATTCTAATATCTATACATTTCCATTCCATTCTACTAGTTACTATTTCTCATTCCATTCTACTAGTACTAGTACATCATTCATTCTTACTAGTACTTCTATTCATTCACGTAATTCTATTTCATTCACTAGTACATGCATTCATTTAGTAACCTCTACATACATTCGACTTCAGTTATGCAGATACAGGGTCTACTAGATCACCTGTCATTCTCAACTCATGTATACATGTGACATTCACTTCATGTTACTAGTAATACATGCTATTCTTACTAGTACATTTCATTCAGTTCTACTAGTACATGCCAGTATTTACGGTCTAAACTTACGCTAGCACTTCTATTATTCTACTAGTACTACATCCATTCATTCTGACTAGTACAGTTCTCATTCATTCTACTAGTACATTTCTCATTCTTTTCTTTAACTAGTACTATTCTCATTCATTCAACAGTACATTCTCATTCATTCGACTAGTACATGTCATTCATTCTTCTACTAGGACATTCTCATTCATTCTACAGACATCTAGTTCCATTCTACTAGTACATTCCATTCATTCTACTGGTAGTACATTCTCATCATTCTACTAGTAGTACATTCTGTCATTTCTTAGTACATCTATCTAGTCACATCATTCATCTTCATTCTACGAGACACATCATCATTCTACCTAGTACATTCTCATTCATTCTATAGTTTCTCATTTCAATATTTCATTCTACTATAGTACATTCTACAGTTCATTCTCACTGTACATCTCTGTCTATCTAGTACTTCGATTCATTTCACTAGTAACTTCTCTTCATATTCTACTAGTACATTTCATTCATTCTACTATACCATTCAGTCATTCCTAGATTCATTCTACTAGTACATCATTTTGTACATCCATTCAATTCTACTAGTAACTTCATTATTCTACTATCATCTCTCTACTAGACATATTACTAGACAATCATGTCATTCTACTGTACATTCTCATCACTCTACGTATCTTCATCTGATCATCTCTCTATTACATTCATTATAGTACATCATTCATTCTACTAGTACATTCTCCTTCATTCTATTAGTACATTCTCATTCATTATTACTAGTACATCATTTATTATACTAGTACATTATCTTCATTCTACTATACATCATCAGTCTCTACTGAGTACCTTTCTCATGACACAGGTTTCATAACCATGATAGGGTGAGTGTCTCTAGAGGCAGTGGCAAAACTATTTAAAAGTTTTTCATCAGGTGCACTGCTCAATTTCTGAAAGGTTTTGGAAATTACGCACCCCTTGAAAAGTGACGATAAAATTTACGCTAACCTCTATTCTATCCCAAATCTGCTTTCTTGTTATATTTTATTGTCTTTTTTCATGTGAATGGTTTCATCGGTCTGCTTCATTCCGCCATTAGTAACAAGTGAAGAATGGATTAAGCTAAATTTTGCATCCTTCTACACAAGAGCAAATTTGTCTGATTTAATGAAGCTATACCCAAACATTGATGTAGTAAGTTGGAAACAAATACACAAATATTTCTAAATACAAAAATATTTTTACTTTCTAACAAAATAAAATACATTATTGTATCTGTTCTACATCTATCAGGCCTTTATTCTCAACATAGTGACACCAGCACGATGTCCACTCACGCCTCGGTCAATATACCAAGATTCCTGTGATAACAGTTCTGCTAAAAATGGCTGCAAATTTTGTGGAAATAGAAAACATCCCTAAATATATGAACATCATCAGAGAAACTGCACAGAAGGTATAGTCACTATGGACCTCAATGTAAAATTGTACAACTATTAAAGGGTATGTCCACCCCCTAAATGAAAATTTAGTATCAGGTCAGAAAAGGTTTACTGCTTCCAAAGATGCCCCCAAATCTACTTACCAGCCTTTGTTCCCCCGATGCCTTCTGTTTAACTTCTGAGCCTCAAGCAGGAGGGGCTTGACCAGCCACCGCTCCTGTGATTGGCTAAGGTGCGATGCCTTAGCCAATCACAGGAGTGGACGCCAATCGACTCCCTCTTTCTTGACTTCCATGCACGGAAAAGGCACAGAGGTCAAGCAGAAGGTGACCTGCTGACTGAGCTGATACTTAATTTTTATCTAGGGGGTGGAAATACCCTTTAACTCATAGGCCAAAACCAAGACATATACCTATTTGATTGGTTGGTATCTTTTTCTATCATAAGGTCCAAATGTCAGACTTTGAACTACAGATTACGAAGAAAACCCTGTTGGATGTGGTTTTTATGAAGATAAGCCTTTACTTTTCTTCCTATTGGACAAACAACTGGAAGACCTTGTTTCAAGATTATCTGCTTCCATTGCTACCCAACTTTGACCAGAATCTTCTACTAGAGCTTCCAACCAACCTTCTTTGCCTTGTCTCCAGGTGGCCATGTCGTTTGTTTCCATTGTTTCAATTATAAAAACACTAAACTCATTTCCAAATGGGGTCGCTGCTGTGGAATTTCTGTTAGACATCAATATGCTTGAGTTCGTTATTCTTGCACACAGCCCTAGCACTTTAATTTTTTCAACCAGTTAGCACACCTTACGACCACAGGTTAGGAAATGGTCCTAGGTTATAAAAATATTCTAAGGTACATACGAAAAGCCAACATCCTAACTAATGTGGGTTGACTTTATACCCAGTAGATTCTTTCTTTTTGCATCCATCTTGTTCATTCTGTTGTTATTCATTTAGCGATCAAGGCTTGCTTGGACAGTTTAGTTCTTGATGACGTTTCACTGCAGTCACGACTGGCTTTCTCCCAATTCAGGATGCTTGTCCACAGCATCGTGTGGCCAAGTATGTACCCGCGGACACAAGCCAATATACATATCACAGCCAGCGTGTTAGGCATGGATGGAATAGTGGCTAAAGGTGTTTAGGAAGCCCAGGTAAGGTGTCAAAACAGCATTTACGATAGAGTTGGGGGGGTTCGACACAACTGTCTGCCATGTACAATGCTGTTTTGACACCTTACTCTGGGCGTTTCCTAATAACACCCTTAGCCACTATCCAATCACGCCCTTAACACATGGCTGTTATATATAATTGGGATTTTCCAGGGTACATAATTGCCACAGATTCTTGTACAAGTCATTCTGAATTGAGAACCAGTCGATGACTAGTGAAACGTCATCAAGAACTAAATCAAGTCCAGCTTGCTCTAATTGAATACAAAGGATTACGCATGACTCTGGATGAATGAGAAACATGCTCACAAACAAATCACTCTTGTTGTTTTTTAAAAGTTGACAAACTGTTGATCCAATCTTTATAAAGAACAGTGATAAAGCTTTCCCCATTCTCCATTTTGTTGTCCAGTTCTAAGAATATATTATATATATGTATTTACATGCATATATTTAGGGTGTTAACAGTGTAAAGCGGTTTAGTATCAGCACACATCGCCACCCCCAGACGAAACATGCTTTTATCAATTTAATTCTAAACGATTTTGGTCCTACAACGTCTTTTGAAGGTACAGCCCTCTTTCCTTAAGATCTATAAAATGTCACACTTCTGATGGTCAAAATCCAATGTACTTTCCCAAGATCATTTATCTTATCATGGAAAGTGTATAGAATTTAGGGTTTATCAACAAATGTGTAAATGCAGAAACATAAAGTAAACTACAATTTACGCAATCTGTAAATACATGTTTATATTAACTACAGTCAAAATATGTCAGTTTTTACGCAAGAGTCAAATACCATATAACCACCATTTATGTTAAGGTCATATTGACAATTGTGTGAAGTGTCCAATATTAGTTTGTCTACATATCGCAGTTCGTTTGTGGCCACTGAAGACTATAAGAAGTTGGTCACGAGAACTTGGGACTTTTATCCGGCATCAACACGAGTATCTCATTAGGTTTTAACAAGAACTTTTACAACGGTAAGGGTTCATTTGTGTTTCATATTTTCACTTTTAAAATGTTTGTAAGAATAGATCAAGCAAATTTACACGGAATTTCCGTTACTCTAGCATGGTTTACCCATCGATTAATGGCAACAGATAATGGCGATTTTACAATCATTGCCGACTTGCTGAGAACGCACCATACGTACCAGCGACATATCAGTTATATTAAGCAAATGTAACTGATGAATTCCTCTGGAATATCTCACGAATACAAAATCACTTTGCCAAGTAGTATAAGGATTTTCTAATTGATTTCTCTTAAACTGGGCCCATACCTGGCAGACATTAGTATATTAGACATGTGTATATACACAACATCAAAGCTTATCTGAGTCTAAAGAATGCTTTACAAGCAGCGTTTCGTTCTTAACGTGAGATACCAATTGGCCTTATCATTAAAAATGTCGTTTTTTGCCCACAACCAAAGGTTATTACACATTTGAAAGCTAACTCTGATGGTTTGTATTGCAGAAAGACAAGGGCTAGGCATTTCTATAAGATTAGAACATTTGTCTATCGATGACCGTTCTACAGACAAATGTCATAAGGCACCTTAGATTTGACAACTTCCAGCACTGTTGTTTTTTACCTTCCAGTATCATGGTTGTTGAGAAAGTACCTGCATGCTCCATTTTTTAGAAGCTGCTAGGTTAGGCCTTGTTCCTTCCTGGTTTAAAGATAGTGCTGTGTGTTGTTGGAAGCTATATCTTCCTGCTGGCACTCCTCGACAAAACAATTTTGAGGGTAGGCATATCTGTAGGTAGTCACATTAGACCACTGACGTTTCGCTATATATCCCACTGGATCTCTCTTTAGAATGACTTGGTAAGAAATCGGTTTGCAATGTACCCTGGAAGTCGTAATTTTTTGTTCCGCTGTGATTTATTGAACAACACACAATCCCACACGATATACCATGACCTGGATGAACTGAGAACTTCCACAAGATAGAATACTATCCTGCGCTCCCTACACCATCCGTCCCAGCTCAATTTTTCTTACCCAACTTTATATGCACTAAATTTCTTCTTCAATTTCAATTTAAAATGATTATTGTGGGCATTCCTCTAAATACACACATTGAGCGGAATATGACATTAAAAAAATGGCTTTTTTTTCTCGTGTTAAATAATTTTCCTGTTAATTTAGATATCACAGGTTTATCTCAGACCAAACATGGTGACAGCCCACTAACTGGACTGAGTCTACCATTGAAACGGACCTTTTAGATACATTTCATGTGCAAATCAACATTGGAGCTTTCACACTATGACAAATTGTTTAAAACGTTGTTTGCATCATTATTGCAGACTTTATTATGCTGTTGACTGACACCAACCTTTATCATTGCCATCAACATTACTGTGGAGACTTTCCAAACAATGTGAGTGCTGATATATATCCAATGTTATGAAAACATTAAGCGGCTATGAAGACTTTGCACTGTGGGAGCTTAGTAATATTAGTACCAACAATCTTTATTGAACCCGTACTCCGAAAAACCAAGGTTGCTGTCCCTAGCAAGCAAGAGTCTCCTATATGGAAATAAGGGGGACTTAGTACATACCATGTGTTAATGTCAACATGGTCCTTGTAATACAAATAAAACAAACTTGATTAACCTGCGGCAGGTGGAGATCGGATGGATGATCACGTCATGTGCTCCACACTCTGCCTTCCACCAAACTTCTGAATGAAAACAGCAATCCACAGAGCAAATAGACAAGAGATGGTTGCAGTTACTAGGGTGCAAAATTGCTTCGTTATTAGTAGACCAATTAAGTGAACAAAACCCACCGTGGGTGTGTTTGTTCTATTATATGGACTCTCAATAAAGAAGTAATTTTGCACCGTTTCTTACTGGCCCATTTCTACCATTTCTATATGGATGGTCTTTTTAAACACTTTTGATGTTGGGGTCACCACCCTACCATGGTTCGGAGAGAAAAGGGGGCAGCTGGTAAATTTGATTGCTACTGAATTGCAGGCATTCAATCAGCCATCTTGAATAAGTCCCTTAGACCTGAAGAACATATAAAGAATGTTATTATAACAGGGAATATGGAATTCAAACTACTTATCACTTTTTGGTGCTTTTTCTGAACGACAGCAATTAGTAATTTATTTCTAACCACATGCTGTCTGTATATCGTTCTCTATGGCTTCCCCAAAAACTACAGAATGAAGACACTGAGCAGAAGCTTCCTCAAATTGATGACTTGGAAAAGTTGAACTTGTTTACACCTACAGTAAATCTATCTAAGACAACAACACAGTCAAGGTACATGTGTGACACATGGAATCTGATATCCAACTGAATTTTCATAGTTATATTTTCACATGGCACTTTCTAATCGATATGGTGGGAAAAAACAGAACCAATATAACATTTGGGCTATGATTGCGCATTGCTTTTGTCAAATCTCAGGTGAAGAAAAAGGGTTTAAAACATGCTTTAAAGAGGCAATTCCAGCCCCAAAATGAAACTTACGACCGTTAAAATCCCCCCCCAAAACCCTAATGTTTGAAATGTGAAATATACAGTCTAAACCTGAATCCTGCACAATGTCCTGTTTTCCCCCTGTTTCTTCTACCTCCTGTGCTTCCAGTTAGCAACTGAACTGTCAGTGTATGGATTGGAACATTTGCATCACAGCCAATGACCTGAATGTTAATCCCCTGTCTGCCTCTTCTGAGCATGCCCAGACTCCTACAGGCCTCGTTCAGGTTTTTAAATTGCCTCTCATTTTTTCCATGAGGCATCCAGAAGCTAGCACCTACAAATGAATTTTTATAGGACAAAGTAATGATATTCAAACATATTTTAAAGAGGCCATTCTTTCTAAAAGATGTCTTATGAGGGTGGAGTGTCCTTTAAATGGCTTATCCACCCCTAAAAAAATATTTTGATATTCCTGATAGTGAAGCCCCCAAAATCGTTAAGATCATGGGAATCACCCCGAACTGCACCCAAGCTTGTTATTCAGCACTATACCTCATGCACTTTCTGAGAGCATGGGAAGATCAGAGCCTTCTAATGCTCAATTGAAACTGCTCTCATTGGAAAAGCTCCAGGTACTTATGAGTCACAAGCGGTGACCTGGTTTCAACAGAATGAATGAGTTTGCTATAATCGAATGCAGGGATTGGGTTTGAATAATTTGCTTTGCGTGCAGTTTTTTGGGCTGTGCTGCATAACGCTCTTAGGTTTTTGAGGGAATTCCACTCTCAGAATATCCAATGTCATTTTGGGATGGACATCCCTTTAATAGGTATTTTTTTTTTTTTCTATTTTAACACTTGATTTTCATTTTTAAGGATCTGCCATGTGGCAGTCTGTGTCAATATACCTCAAGATGGATCGATATGAACATGGATCCTTTGCCACAAGGGCCACTATTTCAGATCTACTGCTACTTTATCCAGTCTGGACATTGTAATACTTTATGATGTCTTCTTAGATTCATATAATCTTCACATTTTTCATACTAATTAAACTTTTAAATAATCTTCTAGGGAGCTCTAATGGATATTTTGACTTCAAACAACGTGCGCCTCCTTTTGACCAAATTGATGTCCGTTCCCAGAGCACTTTGATGGCAACCGCTCTCTCACATCTTCATCCACAGGATATACTATTCTATGTGACCATCCCATCCACTGGCAGTATTGAAGGTATTTACATATTAAGAAATATGAAGTTCTAACAAGATTTAGGAGGTGCAGACAGTTTTGTCTTCTACCAGAGGAAGTTTATTGCTCCCCAAAGTGTTGTTTTCTACATTCAACTTTGCGTTAACCCCCGATAGCCTTTTGAGAGCATAGATCTTCATTCCTAAATTGTGAATTGGTGATAATGGCATCCCTGCCTATCACTGCTTTATTCATGTATATTCTTTATTGTAAGATACATATTTTCAGCACAAAACCTTACAAGAATTTTTTTTCTGCATTCACATTTTTCTTTCCAGGCCACTTTCAGACATCCAATGAGTAATGTAAAAGGTCACTTTCTGAGTCCAGCCCTCTATCTCTCGTACCACTTCACAAATTATCACCACAGAAGACCGGACGATTCTATACAAGAGACTTGATTCTTGTTACTCTGTTACTTTCCAAGTTTTTAATTCAACCCTTCTCTGTCTGTCTTGCCAGTAGGCACAGGTGGCACGCTGTTCCTCCTACCAAGAATTAAGTGGGACAATAAGATACGCAAACGGTCCTATAGGTGCATACATTGTACCGAATCAAATCAAAATTTAGCTGTCTGATAAATAATCTAAAAAATGGGTAGAGATGGCAAAACTCAAAAATTCGTCATTTTCGAAAGTTTGAAAATCATGGAGCTAATAGTTCGAAAAGTTTGGATATTTACAGACAACTGCAATTGTAACTTACTGTAAATGGCTGTGGCACATGGGAAATGGTCTGGGGAACGTCAACTAATCATCAAAACCGGTTTAAAACATTCTAAACACAAGCGGGCATTGCCGGGTTTGGAAAGCTACAATCAGGTTATGGGCCATTCGAAGAGTTACTAACGATACTTTCAAAGGTCGCGAAAATAGTACCACAAATTCGAGGGTTACTGAAATCGACTATACTTTTGAGGTAGCAAAAATCAAAGCTACTAATACCACATGAACATAATCATAGGGTTAGACTAAACGACCCTACATCGAGGGTTACCGAAAACAAACACTAATTCGGGGTTAAATGAAAATCGAAGGCTACAATGGGAGGGTTTTATCAAACGATTAATTCTAGGGTCACGAACCGGCTCATAAATTCGATAATTATTTTTTTGATATTATCGAAAATCAGCCAGTTTTCCGACAAACTAACTATCGAACCTGAACTATTTGAATAGTTTGAGTTTGTCACAAATCATTAAGTTTTGGCCTCGAACTCGGGTTTGAGTTCGGTTTTAATGTCCATCACTGCTACTAAGTAGTGCTATTATTTTCATCGTTGCCTGTGCCATTAACCCAAAACAGCGCAGGCCCTGAAAGCAACCTACCCTTATATTATTCAGGAATCATGGGTGGGAACTTCATTTTAAACCCCAAATTAATCTCCCTCTAGTTTATATTTGAAGCCCGCTTTATTTATTCTCTAGAGGAGCTTCCGTATTGTGTAAAGAGCCATTATTACTCAATATGACTAAGAAAATCTAACCACCAAAACTAGGCAAAATAACAAAGCCATTATTGCAGATTATTTCAAAGAGAATAAAAACTAACAAACGCATTTTACATCCGCCCCCCCAAAGGTTATCAGTATGACTATCAATTGGTTGTAATTAATTCCATCCCTGACTTGTTGCTTGTTTCAGAATAAATGGATTCGATCTAACATATGGGTGCCTTTCAATGTAACCAAAAGTTGACATCTATGAAAATTATAGTAAGAAGTACTTCTTATCAATAAGTCTGATTTACTGGTATTTATAATTATTATACCTTATAAAACATTTCTAAAATATTTTGCTTGGAATCGCCACACCCTTGATTAATCTAAACACATTTCAGGTTCAGGTGTCGGTTCAGGTGTTCTTGTGATAGTCCTCGCCATCAAATGCCGTAGATCCTTTTCCAACAGAGATTACTTAAAACAGAGCAATTATAGTGTATGCAACACAAGGATTTTTCAGCCCAAAAAATGCATCACTTTACATTCATCAAAATTGAATCTTGTGCTTGTAATGTAACATTCTGCTACTTGACTCTGGCCTGTGATCTCTCCCCTGCTTCATCATCTTAAACTCAGCAGTTTGGATATCTCACTCTCCTCCAAGAGAGAACCTACCTTTCTGAAAAGCTGGCACTATTAAATTAGTGTTTGAGCACTTTGTAACCCTCCACCCATGTAGTTGTATGTTGTCCATCCCACTTGATTCTAAGCTCTTTGGCAGGAACAGAACACCATATTTAAATTTAACTATCAAGTGTTGTAGGTCTAAACATATGTACACTTAATTTATCGGTTTAATTGCTTGCATTATCCACTTATGCTACTGCGCTGCGTACGCTACTTTAACATACATTGCCTTTAGCACCCCAATGAGATAATCTATTGTAGATCCACTGCAAACAATTACACATATCTATAGCTGTAATGCTTGGCAAAGGTTTTTTGTTTATCGTCCACAGAGCATTGCTGACAATACCCACCTTCCAATCATTTTAATAAACAGTATTAAATAGTGGGCCCTAGCGCGAGAAACCTAGGCACCCCAACTTAGAACTTTAGTTCATATTGATAAGAGCAACATTAACAACCTACTCTCTGCACCCTTCATCAATTAATTTTCTAGGTACAAAATGTGGCCCCCCCCCCCCCCCCCAAACCACAGACCTTAGCTTATACCTAAGTTTCCTGGGGGGGAACTGTGTTCAAAAGACTTGGCAAAATCCAAGTTACCGTATATACTGGTATAATCGATCCGAGTATAAGCCGAGGTACCTATTTTACCAGAAAAATTATAAAAACTGATGACTCGAGTATAAGTCAGGGTAGAAATAGACCACTACTGCCTTCTGATTCTGATTATTGTGTGCTTAAGTTGCCCTTTAAATGGACAGCAGAATTCCCATACAGCTAATAGCCAAATCCAGTACCAGTAACCTCCAATTCCTTGGCACTCCAGATGTTTGGAAACTAAACTCCAGCTGATTGTGGAGTTGCTTCAAAGTTCAGTAATCTTTTAATTAAGCTTACCATCATTTACAATTCTCATACCCCATAAGTAAGGGCCCTCTGACCCCATATAGTAAAGGGCCCTCTGACCCCATATAGTAAAGGCCCTCTGCCCCCCATATAGTTACAGGGCCCTCTGACCCCCATATAGTACAGGGCCTCTCTGTACCCCCCATATAGTAAAGGGCCACTCTGACCCCCATATAGTAAAGGCCACTCTGACCCCCATATAGTAAAGGGCCCTCTGACCCCCATATAGTAAAGGGCCCTCTGACCCCCATATACTAAAGGGCCCTCTGATCCCCATATACTAAAGGGCCCTCTGACCCCAATAGTTAAAAATGTCACCTGAGAGTTGTAGTTTCAAGCTGTCATTTGCACTGAACTAGCAGCTGTTTTTTGCCTCAAACTGAGAAGACCCATCAGATTTACAGCATCCACATGAGCAGTGACAGTGCTGAGTGAGTCCACCACCCAGACTGCAGGAAGTGTAAAGGCAGATCAGCTCCTGTAACTTTGTATGCAGGTTAACACAGCGCCACCTACTGGTTACTATCCGCAATTGCAGAATTTGGATCTAAATTAGGACTTGACCCGAGTATAAGTCGAGGTTAGGTTTTCAGGCTAACTTTAAAGCCTGAAAAATTCGACTTATACTCGAGTATATATGGTATGCTACATCTACTGCTATACCAGAGTCCTAATACCTACTCACTTCCTCATAAAAGCCAAGCTTGCGCTGCGATCCCTGTAATCAGTTATCAGAGCGCATGCAAATTGCACCAACAATGGTGATCAAATGCACTCGGATAAGCGGATCTCAGTGCAACGGACACCAGCACACCTAGTGTGGTCAGACCTGCGGTGGTGTGACCTAGCCCTTAAATACTACATGCTGCAGCGTTTTAAAGTGGTATGATTAGGTAAAAACTAAACAAAAATGGCTTGTTTGGAAGGGTTGCCAGGAAAAAGGCAACCGATAGTTCAGTGTGAAAACTAAAACTGCAAAAAACTAAACATTGTCTATAGGCATAAACCCTATATGCCAACTCATACTAACTGTTAAGCACATTAGTGGTGTAGTAAAGATTTTGGCTTGTTTTACAGCCAAGGCAGACTTCTCTATAGGGATACTGCTCGTTCGTAAAACGAAGGTGCACACAGTAGCGATAAAGCCCAGATACCGTCGGATGCGCTAGTTTTGGGGCTTTATCGTTACTGTGTGTACCCAGCTTAAGAAACATGGTGCTAAGTGAAAAACAGCAGAATTTGGCTTTTGCACCTGTTTTCTTTTTCTTTTTTACCTTTTTGAGTCCTTTTGTCAAACATGTCGACACTCCTCAGTATACCAAGGCATTCTATTGTCAAATGTGAGGCCACCTATCTAACAGCTGAAATATGGGTGAAATTTAGTCATGAAGCAGGACAATGATCCCAAACCCGCAGCCAAACCTGCAAAAGAATGGTTGAAAAAAATAAGAATCAAGATTCTGCAGTTGCCCATTTAAAGTCCTAACTTGAACCCAAATTAGACCTTAAAAGATCTGTGCATAAACTTACGCCTGGAAACCTCAGTGAGCTGAAGCAATGTGTTCTTCAATCAATATCTCAGGACAAAGATTGCAGAAACTTACTTTTTGAGCGAACCACCGTAGTATAACGGACAGGTCCCGAACACTTACTGGTTCTATAGTGCGCATGCGGGATAATGTTCGCTATAGTTGATTAGAACCAGGAAGCAGTCAGGGATTTTCTGTGCTGCTGTGGTGGATCGCACAAAATGTAAGTTTCTGCACTCTTCCTTCCTTCCTTGCTCCTGAGATACTGATTAAAGAACGGAGGGTAACGCATAGCTCCTTTAAAGGGTATGTACACTGTAAATCCAACTTACTATTACTAGATAGCTTAGGATTTAAATGTAAAGTGTTCTTTTTTTTTTTTTTTTTTTTTTTCCCTAGCACCCATACCCTACCTTTACTCATTGAAAGGTTCTGTCTTCCTCCTTCTGTCTCGGGACATGCTGTGATGCGGCATGATGACAATACGACCGCAATGCTCGTGCACACTGACATCAGGCGTGTGCGATCTGCGATCAATCTCATGGGGGCGGAGCTGAAAACAGTAGGAGACACCTTTCAATGAGTAAAAGTAGGGTATTGGAGGGTGCTAGAAAAAAAATAAACACTTTACATTTAAAGCTAAGCTATCTAGTAATAGTAAGTTGGATTAAAATTGTACATACCCTTTAACCTCCTGGTCTTCAATCAATACATGAAATAAAAAGTTCACTTTTCAAGTGAATTATTCCTTTAAATAGAAAATAAGGACATGATTGCTGGGGTTTTTTTACACCTAGGGTTAGGTTTAAATTTGAGACCCTGGTATGAACCAGATGATTTTTTTTTTTAATGTCCGAATATTTAAAGCTTTAGGATTGTAAAGGTGCCCATACACATGTGTCTTTGGTCGCAAATTAAAGGGTATATCCACCCAATATATATATATATATATATAATAGCACCAACCTCAAACGCCATGTTCATTTTTCTAAAAATTAATTGGGATTTTCCAGGGTACATAATTGCCACAGATTCTTGTACAAGTCATTCTGAATTGAGAAAGCCAGTCGGATGACTAGTGAAACGTCATCAAGAACTAAACTTCAAGTCCAGTTGCTCTAATTGAATACAACAGATATACTATGACCTGGATGAATGAGAACATTCACAAACAAATCACCTTGTTGCTTTTTTAAAAGTTGGACAACTGTTGATCCAATCATTTATAAAGAACAGTTAATAAAGCTTTCCCCATCTCATTTTGTTGTCATTCTAATAATATATATTTATTATATACTGTATTTAAATGATATATTTATGTTGTTTAACAGTGTAAAGGGGTTTAGTATCAGCTACACATCGCTCCCTCCACAGACGAAACAAGCTTTCTACAATTTTATCATACGATATTTGAGCCTACAACGTTCTTTTGAAGGTACAGCCTCTTTCCTTAAGATCTATAAAATGTCAACTTCTGATGGTCAAAATCCCAATGTACTTTCCCAAAGAGTCATTTATCTTATCTATATGGAAAGTTGTATAGAATTTAGGGTTTGCACAAAAATTGTATGCAGAAACATAAAGTAACACAATTTACCGCAATCTGTAAATACAATGTTAATTACTACAGTCAATTAATAATGTCAGTTTTTACCAAGAGTCAAATACCATATTACCACCATTTAATGTTTAAGGTCTATTGACAATTGTTGTGAAGTTCCAATAAATTAGTTTGTCTACATATGCAGGTATCGTTTGTGGCACTGAAGACTATAGAAGTTGGGTCAACGAGAACTTTGGGACTTTTATCCGGCAGTCAACAGCAGACGATCTCATTAGGTTTAACAAGAACTTTACACGGGTAAGGAGTTCAATTTTGTTTCATAATTTTCCACTTTAAAATGTTTGTAAAGAATATCAAGAAATTTATACGGATTTTCCTTTTATCTAAAGATGGTTTACCCATCCGGATTAATGGCAACAGAAATGGCAGATTTTACAATCATTGCCGACTTGCTGCAGAACTCAACCCTGTCAGCGAACATTCTCAGTTATATTAAAGAAATTGATAACTATGAATTCCTCCTGGAATATCTCACCAGAATACAAAATTCACTTTGCCAAGTACGTATTAAGGATTTTTCTAATTTGATTTCTCTTAAACTGGCCATACACTAGGCAGACATTAGGTAGATTAGACATTTGTATATACACAAACATCAAATCTATCTGATGTCTAAAGAATGCATTTTACAAGCAGCGGTTCTTAACTTGAGATAATCCAATTTGGCTTATCATTAAAAATGGTGATTATTTTGCCCCAACCAATAAGGTATTATTTAACATTTGAAAGCTAACATCTGATTGGTTGTGATTGCAGAAAAGAAAGGGCTAGGCAGTTCTTATATAGATTAGACATTTGTCTATAGATGACCGTCTAAAGACAAATGTCTAAAGGCACCTTTAGATTTGACAACTTCAGCACTGTTAGTTTTTTACCTTCCAGTATCATGTTGTTGAGAAGTACCTGCATGCCCATTTTTTAGCTGCTAGGTTAGTGCCTTGTTCCTTCCTGGTTTAAAGATAGTGCTGTGGTAGGTTGTTGGAAGCAGTATCTTCCTGCTGGCACTCCTCGCAAAAACAATTTTGAGAGGTAGGAATTATCTGTGGTAGTCAATTAGACCAACTGGACGTTTCGCTAATCATCCAACTGGATCTCTCAATTTAGAATGACTTGTACAGAAATCTGTTTGCAATAAGTACCCTGGAAGTACTTAATTCTTTGTCCAGGTGATTTAATTGAATCCCACAGATATACCATGACCTGGATGAATGAGAACCTTCACAAGATAGAAATTACTAATCCTGCCTCCCTACCCCAGGTACTTTTCAATTTTACTTCAACTTTATATGCACTAAAGTTCTTCTTTAATTTCAATTTAAAATGATATTTGGGAATTCCTCTAAATACACTTGAAAGTCTGGAATCATGACATTAAAAAAATGGCTTTTTCTCTATTCGGTGTTAAATTATTTTCCCTTTGTTATTTTAGATCACAGGTTTATCTTCAGACCAAACATGTGAACAGCCACAAACTGGACTGAGTCTACCACTTGAAAAGGACCTTTTAGATAACATTTTCATGGTGCTAAATCAACATTGGAGCTTTCACAATATGACAAATTGGTTAAAAGTTTTTGGCATCATTATTGCAGACTTTATTTATGCTTTGACTGAAACCAACCTTTATCAGTTGCCACTCAACATTACCTGTGGAGACTTCCAAAAAATGTGAGTGCTGATATATATCCAAAGGTTAGAAAACAATTAAGCGGAATATGAAGACTTTGCAATGTAGGGAGCTAGTATATTAGTACAAACAATCTTTCTTGAACCCTTATCCTGAAAAACAAATGTTATGCTTCCTACAACAAGAGTCTCCTATATGGAAATAAGGGGGACTTAAGTACATACATGTGTTAATGTTCAACATGGTCTTGTAAATACAAATAAAACTTGATACCTGCGGCAGGTGAGATCGATGGCAGGTCCAGTCATGTGCTCCACACTCTGCCTTCCCCAACCAACTCTGAATGGAAACAGCAATCCACATAGACAATAGACAAGAGATGGTTGCAGTTAGCAGCGGTGCAAAAATTGCTTCTTTATTGAGAGACCATTTAATTGAACAAACCCCCCCGGATGGGGTGTTTGTTCTATTTATATGGACTCTCAATAAAGAAGTAATTTTTGCACCGTTTCTTACTGGCCCCATTTCTAACATTGTCTATATGGATGGTCTTTTTAAACATTTTGATGGTTGGGTCACAACCTCAGTGGTTGGAGAAAAAGGTGCAGCTGGTAAATATTTGATTGTAATACTGGGAATTGCAGCAGTCATCAGCCATCTTGAATAAGTCCCTTAGACCTGGAAGAACATATAAAGAATGTTATTATAACAGGGAAATATGGAATTCAAACTAAATTATCAACTTTTGTGCTTTTCTGAAACGACAGCAAATGTAGTAATTATTTCTAACCAAATGCTGTCTGTATATATTTCTCTATGGCTTCCCCAAAAACTACAGAATGAAGACACTGAGCAAAGCTTCCTCCAAATTGAATGACTTGGAAAGTGAACTTGTTTACACCTACAGTAAATCATATCTAAGACAACAACAACAAGTCACAGGTACATGTGTGACACAATTGAATCTGATATAAAACACTGATTTATAGTTATATTTTTCACAAATGCACTTTCTAATCGATATGTGGGAAAAACAGAACCAATATAAACATTTTGGGCTATGATTGCCATTGCTTTTGTCAAATCTCAGGTGAAGAAAAAGGTTAATAAAACATGCTTAAAGGGCAAGTCCAGCCCCAAAATGAAAACTTACGTACAGGTAAATCCCCCCCCAAAACCCTAAATGTTTGAAATGTGAAATATATAAGTCTAACCTGAAATCCTGCACAATGTCCTGTTTTCGGTAAATCAAAAAATGGTATACAGGTGCTTCCAGACTGAAGAAGACTCCAAAGGATATCTTTGATGCTTTTTGACACGACATGTTTCGGACAAGGTGTCCTTTATCAAGTGTACAAAAACAGTGTTCATACTACCTATATACACACAACACAGGAAATGACATCATAGTCCCTCCTCCCCCCCCATGTGAGTAGATCCTCCAATGGAATCATACGGTTGCAGTTAGAATGGTGTCTTCCATCTATGGGTAAGAAAATAACCATACAAATATACAATTATACAATAGACTAAGTAAAGAATATGGTACTGCTAATGCCTACCATACACATATCACAAGTACTCGCCCAAATGGGGCCCTACTGAAGGTTCAATAAGGGATCAAGTCAGATAACATATTGTGTATTGGATAAATAGCCTAGGATACTATTACCTTTGAAGTGACTATAACGACTATGACTTCTATAATCAGAAGACGAATTACTGTGGGGGAAAAACAAAAGTATGTTAGAGGGCTATAGATAACATCTGAACTAGCTTATAAGTAACATTTAAGTGACCATGAATCATTAAGGCCTTTTGGTAACAATGTACACAGGTGTCTTCCAATGACATTCTTTCTGGAGTAGTAGCCTAGTCACATTACCCCCTCTAAGTGGTGTCATAATTGTTTCTAGTACCGTCCATTTCAGTTGATTATGTGTGTGATTGTATTCAGAAAAATGTCGTGAGACAGTTGTATCATAGTGGGCCTCAGGTTTGAAGGTTCCTGATGTCTCTTTTATGTTCTTTATGCGCTCTTTTACCTCTCTGGACGTTTGTCCACGTAGCAACAATCCACATGGGCATTTAATTAGGTATCACACCTGTTTTTGTGTTACATGTCGCAAAGTGCTGAGTTTTATGGCTGTGTACCCTTTAAAGGGTGAGTATGGCATCTCCTTTAATAATAGATGAGCAACATATACAGCCCATACATGCATAGGTCCCTTTCTAGGCTTCTTAGGGTACCTTTAAAACGTTGTTTTCTGGTTTTCTTAGGTCAGCTGGGCACAGCTTGTCTCTTAGGGTACTCCCCCTCTGGTAACTAAATAGTGGGAATCTCTTTAAATGTTACCATAAGTCTTGTCCTGCTGAATCAAGGGCCAGAACTGTTTAATGATTTTCTCAATATCTCGGCTTTGTGACTATACCGTGAGACGAAGGGTAACCTTTTCTGATTGTCTGGTTTAGGTGTGCTTGTACTGCAAGAGATCTAACCCGTCTTATCTTTCTGACCTCTTTCTTTATATTTGCTAACTCCCTGGGTGGGTAACCTTTATCTACCAGTTTTTCATACATCTTCTTGGTAGCTGTTCATATCTGGCCTCATCTGAGCATACGTCTGGCACGTATGAATTGCCCTTTAGGGATGCTTAAAAATTCTGGTGTGTGGAAACTGCTTGTATTGAGAAGGTTTGTTCCTATCAGTAGGTTTGGAAAGAGAGAGTCTTAATACCATCTGTTCCAAGTAGAGTTTACGTCAAGGAAATTTATTTCAGTCTTGGAGATTTCATATGTAAGTGTATAGTGGGATGGGATAATTAGCTGAATCAATCATCTCTCTAAATATCCCGCTATTATCCCATTCCATATACCAAGATATCGTCAACAAAACGTGTGTACCAAAACAATATTGGAAGAAAACGCCGGATTTCAAAAAACAGTTGGTTCTCAATATAATACATAAAAATGTTGGCAAACGAAGGAGCTACCGCAGCGCCCATAGACGTCCTTGTCGCTGCCAATAGAAGGTTTTGTCAAACCTAAAGTAATTTTTCTTGAGGACCAATGTAAGGCAATCAATTAGGAAGAATCAACCCTTGGTAATCAGTGGAAAGAAGTATTGTCCTCCCATATTTAATCCCCTCTTCTTGGGAATTGATTGTGTTAGACTTGAACATCTATACTAGACTAGATGCAAATCCCCCGTGGGAGGTTAATTACACTTAAACGCTGTAATAGTTCAGTGGTATCTTTCAGGCATGTAGGAATTTCCTAACAAAGGTTTGTAGGTATGAGTCTACCAGTTTCAAAAGTGGTTCCAAGACTGAAAACCAATCCAGATACAATTGGTCTTCCGGTGTTGTGTTTACTAGGGACTTATGAATCTTTGGTAATAAGTATAACACCGTTCCTAGGGTGTTCCGGGGTTAAATAGTCTCTAGTATCACTAGGGATAAGCCATTTTGAAAGGCCTCTGTGACAAAGAGTTTGAATATCTTTCTGGAGTGTTGGATGTTGGGTCATGGTGTATAGGTTCATAGTGCCCAGGTATTTCAAGCTGGCGTTTTAGCTTCAGTGACATACTGGCACTTATCCATGACCACAACAGCCCCACCTTTGTCTGCCTGTTTAATTACTATACGGTTATTATGGGAGAGGATTTTATAGCTTGCCGTTCCTCCAATTTTAAATTCCATTTGCCTTATTTGTGTTTTTAAACACTTTTGGGCCTCCATACATACACCTTTTCAAAAACCCTTAAATTGTCATTATGTACATCAGGTATGAACATACTAGGTGGTTTGAAGGAAGGTGTTTTACAGGAGGAAATCTCTCTGGTAACCCCTTTCCCATCAAAATACATTTGCAACTTTATTTTCTCTAATAAATTTGTGAAATGCTATTTCCCAGCCAAAAGTCATATTGGTATGTAGTAAAGCCTAGTCCTTTATTTAACAGTCTGAGTTCTGCTGCGTTTAACTCAGCAGAACAATGTCCTGTTTCCCCTGTTTCTACCTCCTGGTTCTTCCAGTTAGCAACTGTCAGTTATGGATTTGACAGTTGACATCACAGCCAATGACTGAATGTTAATCCCCTGTCTGCCTCTTCTGAGCATGCCCAGACTCAATACAGGCTCAGTGCAGGTTTTTAAATTGCTCAGTTTCCATGAGGCATCCAGAAGCATAGCAGGCATACAATAATGAATTTATAGGACAAAGTATGATATATCAACATATTTTAAAGAGGGTATTCTTTCTAAAAGATGTTCTTATGATTGTGGAGTTGTCCTTTAAAGGGCTTATCCACCCCTAAAATGATATTTGATATTCTGATAGTGAAGCCCCCAAAATCTTAAGATCATTGTAATCACAACCAGAACTGCACCCAAAGCTTGTTATTCAGCACTATACCTTCAGGCAATTTTCTGAGAGCAGGGAAAGATCAGAGCCTTCATAAATGCTCACATTGAAACTGCTCTCATTGGAAAAGCCTCCAGGTAACTTATTAGTCAATATCACAGCTGTGACTCTGGTTCAACCAGGAAGTGAAAGGAGTTTGCTAGAATCTGATGCAGGGATTGGGTTGAATAATTTGCTTTGCGTGCAGTTTTGGGCTGTGCTAGCATAACGATCTTAGGGTTTTGAGGGATTCACTCTCAGAATATCCAATGTCATTTTGGGAGTGGACATGCCCTTTAAGTATTTTTTTCTATTTAACACTTGCTTTTTAATTTTTAGGATCTGCATGTGCAGCTGGTGTCAATAATACTAAAGAATGGATCGATATGAACATGGGATCCTTTGCCACAAGGGCCACTATTTCAGATCTACTGCTACTTTATCCAAGTCTGGACATTGTAAATACTGTTATGATTTCTTCTTAGAGTTCAGATAATCTTCACATTTTTCATACTAAGTAAACTTTTAATAATCTTCTAGGGAGCTCTAATGGATATTTTGACTTCAAACGACGTTCTACTCCTTTTGACCAAATTTGATGTCCTTTCCAATAGCACATTGATGGCAGACGCTCTCTCACATCTTCATCCACAGGATATACTATTCTATGTGACCAGCATCACAACTGCAGTATTGAAGGTATTTACATAAATTAGAGAAAGATGAACGTTCTAATCAAGATTTAGGAGGTGCAGACATTTTTGGTCTTCTACCAGGAAGGAAGTTTATTGCTCCCCAAAGTGTTGTTTTCTACATGCAACTTTGCAGTTACACCCTATAGCCTTTGAGAGCATAGATCTTCATTCCTAAATTGCATTGGTGATAATGCAATCCATGCCTATTCACTGCTTTATTCATTGTATAATTCTATTATTGTAAGATACATATTTTCAGCACAAACCCTTACAATAATTTTTTTTCTGCATTCACATTTTTCCAGGCCAACCTTTCAGACATCCAAATGAGTAATGTAAAAGTCACTTTACTGGAGTCAGCCCTCCGTAATCTCTCGTATAACTTCACAAATTATAACACAGAAGACTGGAAGATTCTATTACAAAGAGACTTGATCTTGTTACTTCCAAGTTTTAATCAAGCCCTTCTTCTCTTTCTTCCATACAACATCACCTGTTCATCCTACCAAGAAATGTAAGTGGGACAATAAAGAGTAAGAAACGGGTCTAAGAGTGCATACAATTGACAAATCAAATCAGAAATTAGCTTTTCTAGAAATATATCTAAAAAATGGGTAGAGATGGCAAAACTTCAAAAAATTCGGTCCATTTTCGAAAGTTTGAAAATCAATGGGGAGCTAATAGTTCGAAAAGTTTGGATAATTTACAGACAAACTAGCAATGGTAACTTACTGTAAATGGCTGTGGCACATGGGAAATGGTCTGGGGAACATGTCACTATCAGCAAAACCTGTTTAAACACTTCCTAAACACAAGCGGGCAATTGCCGGGTTTGCGAAAGCTACATTCAAGGGTTATGGGCAATTCGAGAGTTACGAACGATACTTTCAAAGGTCAGCGAAAATAGTACCACAAATTCGAGGGTTACTGAAATCGAACTATACTTTTGAGGGTTAGCAAAAATCAAAGGCTACATAATACCAAATGATACATAATAGGGTTAGCGAAAACGATCCATACATTCGAGGGTTACCGAAAACTAACAATAATTTCGAGGGTTAATGAAAATCGAAGGCTACATTGGAGGGTTATCAAACGATATATTCTAGGGTCAGCGAACGGCTCATAAATTCGATAATTATTTTTTTGATAATTATCGAAAATACAGCCACGTGTCCGACAAACTAACTAGTTCGAACCTGAACTAATTTGAATAGTTTGAGTTTGTCCAAACTCATTAAGTTTGGCTCGAACTCGGGTTTGAGTTCGGTTTTATGTCCATCACTTGCTACTAAGTAGTGCTATATATTTTACATCGGTTGCCTGTGCCATTAACACAAAACAGCGCAGGCCCCTGAAAGCACAATAACCTTATATTATATCAGGAATCATGGGTGTAACTTCATTTTACCCCAAATTACATCTCCCTGCTAGTTTATTTAAAGCCAGCTTATTTATTCATCTAGAGGAGCTTTCCGTATTAGGGTAAAGAGCCATTATGACTCAATATGACTAAGAAATCTACCACCAAAACTAGCAAAATAACAAAAGCCATTATTGCAGATTATTTCAAAGAGAATAAAAAACTAACAACGCATTTTACATTCCGCCCCCCCAAAGGTTTATCAGATATGACTATAAATTGGTTGTAATTAATTCCCATCCCTGACTTTTTGCTTGTTTCAGAATAAATGGATTCGATCTAACATATGGGTGCCTTTCAAATGTAACCAAAGTTGACATCTATGAAAATTATATTAAGAAGTACTTTATCGAGAAGTCTGAATTTACTGGTATTTATAATTATTATACCTTTATAAACATTTCTAAAAATATGTTTAGCTTGGAATAGCCACACCCTTGATTAATCTAAAACACATTTCAGGTTCAGGTGTCGGTTCAGGTGTCTCTTGTGATAGCCGCGACATCAGAACATGGGCCAAGTTCAACCTTGGGAAATTCATCTCACAGTCATCTATCCAAGATCTTATACAGTTTAATAGAATGTTTGAGAAGGTAAGACATATATAGATGCATTAGACCACTGGGTAATGTCAATACTGTATTTTGATGGTATTTATAATGGATCGGTTATGGTTGATATCGATTCTTAATCATGGTCAACAGAATACTGCTAGTATCGGTTAATATTCGAACACAGCAAAAGTTTTAACTATGGTCAAAAAGACTGATACCAAATGTTTTTTTTCAACTGTTATAGTCTCATTGCAATGGCTTACATTGACATATGACCCCATATCAGTCTTTGTGTCCATTAAAACCACAGTAGAAAAATACCAATACTTGTAATATTTTTTTACCGTGATAAAGGATTACATTACTATATCGATCCTGCATCAATACCGTCCCTAGAATTGAAACCGCATCATTTTGATGGAGAAACCTAGTTTTGACGTCAAATTTTGTTGGTAGTTTTGACCAACAAAATCTCAGCATCTGTCACATAGTCAGAACAGAAAAAACAGGTTTGGGTCAAATCTACAGGACATCCCTACTGACAAAACAAAATGAAAATGTTTGATCTTTAATCTAAGATCTTGTAATCTATTTATAGGCTGAATTATGTTGTTGGGATATTTACGAATTTCAGGTAACAACACCCTCACTCCTTAATGCAATGGAACTGGCTGACTTTACCGCCTTGGTCGATTCGATGCAGAATGAAACTTTGACACTAGATCTTGTCAGTCAGATTAAGACATTTGGAAATGAGGAAGCAATCCTGGAATATATATTGAGATTGCAAAACACCAGCTACCAAGTAAGTGCCATGACAGGACAATTTCTTTTTAATGGCTGTCTTTTTTCTTTTAAGATTTCAAACACCCTAACAGAGTCTTAGCTCTTTGAAGTTTAGTTAAAGTCAGTTAGTGGGACATCATGGGGCACTGTTATCACAAAAGACCGGCTAACCATTGCAGGGTTTTTTAAACTGGTGCTAGAGTCCCACAATGCAATGCAATCTCTATATAGCATCAGCAGTGCGATTATTGGCTCTGGTGTAGGAGCCAACAGGGGCTCTTGGTGTATAACCCTGTATGTCTTTTTTTCAAAGAACAATACTACTCCCCACCAAAAAGTATGTAAACTGCTGTGTCCTCACCCTTGGCTTTGTTTTAGATAAGCTGAGCTACTGACCTAAACTTTCTTGGCTTTGGTGCATCAGTACACTCTGTCCCTGATAATTGGACGGAAGAAGCACTCTGCATTAAGGGTCTTCTTATTGGCCACATTGTGAAGATTGAAGAGGGATCAGTGCGGTAAGGAAAGTTTAGGTAAATAACTCTGATCTAAAAAGAATCCAGGGGTGAGGACCCAGTGATTTAGGTCCTCAGTCTAGGTACCATTCATGAGAGGCTTTAAGATTTCTTTGTGTGGACTATAATATATAGCTTACTAATTTTCTATTATAACCTAAATACAAAGAATATAAAACGTACATTTAACAAGGTTCTGAATAGGTGAACATGATCTGTGTGTGTAAGACAAGAATCAGTGATATGGATAAAAATATTGCTTTTTGTATTAGAAATAATGAAAAATTCTGTTAAATGGCATGTCCACCCCCAAAACTAGAATTTTCCCCACTACTGGGGAACTGTTTAGTGTTAAAAAATCCTTACCTTATCTCTCTGCTCCAAATAGTTCTCCTGCAATGTCTGTTCAAAGTCCCAGAAAGTGAAGAGTAGGAGCCTGTGTCTGTGTGAAAAGGTTTCTGCCTCTTACCTTTCCTTTGAGAGGTTTCTGGCATGCCCACTGGAGAATGACTGAATGTTAATCCCCTGTCTGCCTCTTCTGAGCATGCCCAGGCTCAATACAGGCTCAGTGCAGGTTTTTAAATTGCTCAGTTTCCATGAGGCATCCAGAAGCATAGCAGGCATACAATAATGAATTTATAGGACAAAGTATGATATATCAACATATTTTAAAGAGGCCATTCTTTCTAAAAGATGTTCTTATGAGGGTGGAGTTGTCCTTTAAATGGCTTATCCACCCCTAAAATGATATTTGATATTCTGATAGTGAAGCCCCCAAAATCTTAAGATCATTGTAATCACAACCAGAACTGCACCCAAAGCTTGTTATTCAGCACTATACCTTCAGGCAATTTTCTGAGAGCAGGGAAAGATCAGAGCCTTCATAAATGCTCACATTGAAACTGCTCTCATTGGAAAAGCCTCCAGGTAACTTATTAGTCAATATCACAGCTGTGACTCTGGTTCAACCAGGAAGTGAAAGGAGTTTGCTAGAATCTGATGCAGGGATTGGGTTGAATAATTTGCTTTGCGTGCAGTTTTGGGCTGTGCTAGCATAACGATCTTAGGGTTTTGAGGGATTCACTCTCAGAATATCCAATGTCATTTTGGGAGTGGACATGCCCTTTAAGTATTTTTTTCTATTTAACACTTGCTTTTTAATTTTTAGGATCTGCATGTGCAGCTGGTGTCAATAATACTAAAGAATGGATCGATATGAACATGGGATCCTTTGCCACAAGGGCCACTATTTCAGATCTACTGCTACTTTATCCAAGTCTGGACATTGTAAATACTGTTATGATTTCTTCTTAGAGTTCAGATAATCTTCACATTTTTCATACTAAGTAAACTTTTAATAATCTTCTAGGGAGCTCTAATGGATATTTTGACTTCAAACGACGTTCTACTCCTTTTGACCAAATTTGATGTCCTTTCCAATAGCACATTGATGGCAGACGCTCTCTCACATCTTCATCCACAGGATATACTATTCTATGTGACCAGCATCACAACTGCAGTATTGAAGGTA
The DNA here is from genome assembly GCA_019447015.1 of Hymenochirus boettgeri. Classification (NCBI taxonomy): domain Eukaryota; kingdom Metazoa; phylum Chordata; class Amphibia; order Anura; family Pipidae; genus Hymenochirus; species Hymenochirus boettgeri. The sequence continues at coordinate 459,758 of JAACNH010000082.1, forward strand.
TTTACATAAATTAGAGAAAGATGAACGTTCTAATCAAGATTTAGGAGGTGCAGACATTTTTGGTCTTCTACCAGGAAGGAAGTTTATTGCTCCCCAAAGTGTTGTTTTCTACATGCAACTTTGCAGTTACACCCTATAGCCTTTGAGAGCATAGATCTTCATTCCTAAATTGCATTGGTGATAATGCAATCCATGCCTATTCACTGCTTTATTCATTGTATAATTCTATTATTGTAAGATACATATTTTCAGCACAAACCCTTACAATAATTTTTTTTCTGCATTCACATTTTTCCAGGCCAACCTTTCAGACATCCAAATGAGTAATGTAAAAGTCACTTTACTGGAGTCAGCCCTCCGTAATCTCTCGTATAACTTCACAAATTATAACACAGAAGACTGGAAGATTCTATTACAAAGAGACTTGATCTTGTTACTTCCAAGTTTTAATCAAGCCCTTCTTCTCTTTCTTCCATACAACATCACCTGTTCATCCTACCAAGAAATGTAAGTGGGACAATAAAGAGTAAGAAACGGGTCTAAGAGTGCATACAATTGACAAATCAAATCAGAAATTAGCTTTTCTAGAAATATATCTAAAAAATGGGTAGAGATGGCAAAACTTCAAAAAATTCGGTCCATTTTCGAAAGTTTGAAAATCAATGGGGAGCTAATAGTTCGAAAAGTTTGGATAATTTACAGACAAACTAGCAATGGTAACTTACTGTAAATGGCTGTGGCACATGGGAAATGGTCTGGGGAACATGTCACTATCAGCAAAACCTGTTTAAACACTTCCTAAACACAAGCGGGCAATTGCCGGGTTTGCGAAAGCTACATTCAAGGGTTATGGGCAATTCGAGAGTTACGAACGATACTTTCAAAGGTCAGCGAAAATAGTACCACAAATTCGAGGGTTACTGAAATCGAACTATACTTTTGAGGGTTAGCAAAAATCAAAGGCTACATAATACCAAATGATACATAATAGGGTTAGCGAAAACGATCCATACATTCGAGGGTTACCGAAAACTAACAATAATTTCGAGGGTTAATGAAAATCGAAGGCTACATTGGAGGGTTATCAAACGATATATTCTAGGGTCAGCGAACGGCTCATAAATTCGATAATTATTTTTTTGATAATTATCGAAAATACAGCCACGTGTCCGACAAACTAACTAGTTCGAACCTGAACTAATTTGAATAGTTTGAGTTTGTCCAAACTCATTAAGTTTGGCTCGAACTCGGGTTTGAGTTCGGTTTTATGTCCATCACTTGCTACTAAGTAGTGCTATATATTTTACATCGGTTGCCTGTGCCATTAACACAAAACAGCGCAGGCCCCTGAAAGCACAATAACCTTATATTATATCAGGAATCATGGGTGTAACTTCATTTTACCCCAAATTACATCTCCCTGCTAGTTTATTTAAAGCCAGCTTATTTATTCATCTAGAGGAGCTTTCCGTATTAGGGTAAAGAGCCATTATGACTCAATATGACTAAGAAATCTACCACCAAAACTAGCAAAATAACAAAAGCCATTATTGCAGATTATTTCAAAGAGAATAAAAAACTAACAACGCATTTTACATTCCGCCCCCCCAAAGGTTTATCAGATATGACTATAAATTGGTTGTAATTAATTCCCATCCCTGACTTTTTGCTTGTTTCAGAATAAATGGATTCGATCTAACATATGGGTGCCTTTCAAATGTAACCAAAGTTGACATCTATGAAAATTATATTAAGAAGTACTTTATCGAGAAGTCTGAATTTACTGGTATTTATAATTATTATACCTTTATAAACATTTCTAAAAATATGTTTAGCTTGGAATAGCCACACCCTTGATTAATCTAAAACACATTTCAGGTTCAGGTGTCGGTTCAGGTGTCTCTTGTGATAGCCGCGACATCAGAACATGGGCCAAGTTCAACCTTGGGAAATTCATCTCACAGTCATCTATCCAAGATCTTATACAGTTTAATAGAATGTTTGAGAAGGTAAGACATATATAGATGCATTAGACCACTGGGTAATGTCAATACTGTATTTTGATGGTATTTATAATGGATCGGTTATGGTTGATATCGATTCTTAATCATGGTCAACAGAATACTGCTAGTATCGGTTAATATTCGAACACAGCAAAAGTTTTAACTATGGTCAAAAAGACTGATACCAAATGTTTTTTTTCAACTGTTATAGTCTCATTGCAATGGCTTACATTGACATATGACCCCATATCAGTCTTTGTGTCCATTAAAACCACAGTAGAAAAATACCAATACTTGTAATATTTTTTTACCGTGATAAAGGATTACATTACTATATCGATCCTGCATCAATACCGTCCCTAGAATTGAAACCGCATCATTTTGATGGAGAAACCTAGTTTTGACGTCAAATTTTGTTGGTAGTTTTGACCAACAAAATCTCAGCATCTGTCACATAGTCAGAACAGAAAAAACAGGTTTGGGTCAAATCTACAGGACATCCCTACTGACAAAACAAAATGAAAATGTTTGATCTTTAATCTAAGATCTTGTAATCTATTTATAGGCTGAATTATGTTGTTGGGATATTTACGAATTTCAGGTAACAACACCCTCACTCCTTAATGCAATGGAACTGGCTGACTTTACCGCCTTGGTCGATTCGATGCAGAATGAAACTTTGACACTAGATCTTGTCAGTCAGATTAAGACATTTGGAAATGAGGAAGCAATCCTGGAATATATATTGAGATTGCAAAACACCAGCTACCAAGTAAGTGCCATGACAGGACAATTTCTTTTTAATGGCTGTCTTTTTTCTTTTAAGATTTCAAACACCCTAACAGAGTCTTAGCTCTTTGAAGTTTAGTTAAAGTCAGTTAGTGGGACATCATGGGGCACTGTTATCACAAAAGACCGGCTAACCATTGCAGGGTTTTTTAAACTGGTGCTAGAGTCCCACAATGCAATGCAATCTCTATATAGCATCAGCAGTGCGATTATTGGCTCTGGTGTAGGAGCCAACAGGGGCTCTTGGTGTATAACCCTGTATGTCTTTTTTTCAAAGAACAATACTACTCCCCACCAAAAAGTATGTAAACTGCTGTGTCCTCACCCTTGGCTTTGTTTTAGATAAGCTGAGCTACTGACCTAAACTTTCTTGGCTTTGGTGCATCAGTACACTCTGTCCCTGATAATTGGACGGAAGAAGCACTCTGCATTAAGGGTCTTCTTATTGGCCACATTGTGAAGATTGAAGAGGGATCAGTGCGGTAAGGAAAGTTTAGGTAAATAACTCTGATCTAAAAAGAATCCAGGGGTGAGGACCCAGTGATTTAGGTCCTCAGTCTAGGTACCATTCATGAGAGGCTTTAAGATTTCTTTGTGTGGACTATAATATATAGCTTACTAATTTTCTATTATAACCTAAATACAAAGAATATAAAACGTACATTTAACAAGGTTCTGAATAGGTGAACATGATCTGTGTGTGTAAGACAAGAATCAGTGATATGGATAAAAATATTGCTTTTTGTATTAGAAATAATGAAAAATTCTGTTAAATGGCATGTCCACCCCCAAAACTAGAATTTTCCCCACTACTGGGGAACTGTTTAGTGTTAAAAAATCCTTACCTTATCTCTCTGCTCCAAATAGTTCTCCTGCAATGTCTGTTCAAAGTCCCAGAAAGTGAAGAGTAGGAGCCTGTGTCTGTGTGAAAAGGTTTCTGCCTCTTACCTTTCCTTTGAGAGGTTTCTGGCATGCCCACTGGAGCCCTTCCCTCTCGATCCCTGTTTTCTGCCTCTTACCTTTCCTTTGATAGGGTTTCTGGCATGCCCACTGGAGCCCTTCCCTCTCAATCCCTGTTTTCTGCCCCTTACCTTTCCTTTGAGAGGTTTCTGGCATGCCCACTGGAGCCCTTCCCTCTCAATCCCTGTTTTCTGCCTCTTACCTTTCCTTTGAGAGGATTCTGGCATGCCCACTGGAGCCCTTCCCTCTTAATCCCTGTTTTCTGCTTCTTACCTTTCCTTTGAGAGGTTTCTGGCATGCCCACTGGAGCCCTTCCCTCTCGATCCCTGTTTGCTGCCTCTTACCTTTCCTTTGAGAGGTTTCTGGCATGCCCACTGGAGCCCTTCCCTCTCGATCCCTGTTTGCTGCCTGGTGCCTTTCCTTGGAATCCTTTTGCTGTAGTGTAGGGGACCCTATCCCACCCCCAACAGCCATTTTTTATTTGCAAAAGAAAAAATCAGTTATGTACTTACAGAGCTTCATTACCCCCTGCGTTCTGCACTGCCTCTCAGCCAATCACAGATGCGGCTGCCGGTTCAACCCCATGCTTGCAATTTCCTAGCAGAGGGCTGAATCAGAACAACGGGGGAACAAAGCTCTGTAAGTACCATTTATTGATTTTTTTTTTTGCAAACAAATATGGCAGTTGGGAGATGGTCCCCTACACTACAGCAAAAGTTTGTATGGAAGGTGGACATATCCTTTAAGGCTAGAGGTGATTTTGACATTTTTAACCATTGCTAAAAGCTAACATTGATGTAATATTTAATTCTAGAATGCACCCACCAATTTCAATATCTCTCTGTGTGAAGAGCAACACAAGACAGATCAAATCCGAGTTTTGACAATACAAGAAATCAGTTCGAGCATCTTTAAATTACTCAACGAGGACTGGAGTTTTGTGAATGTGACATATTGGCTGAAAATATTCAATATTCTCCTTTATGGTTTTCCAAACACCTCCAATGAGCTGCAGCTTTTCTGGCTTCCATTAAATGTTACCTGTGAGGATTTCCAAGCAATGTAATTGACTTAAAAATTCATTTTGAGTTCTTAATGTGAAAAAGGGTGAATTATATGATGACAAACAGGGATTTTCTGTGTTTTTTAAACCATACATCCACTCTAGATACCAATAATTGGTTAAACTATCGGCGTATTCTGTTATATTCTATAAATGCAATTTCAATTTTTTTTTGTTGTCAACAGAATAAATGACCTGGACAATAAGTACTTGAACCTCAATGAATTAGAGATTAAAAATGCTTATTCTTACTGCAAGACATATCTTACCCAACAAAAGGAATTAACAGGTACAAATCATTTTACTTTATTTCATAGTATATACTGGAAAAAACATGTTAGGCTGCCCATACACTCAACATTTAAACATTAGGTACATTATATATCAATATCAAATTGAAACAAATATTGGGTATGTCAGTGGACGTACCAGCAGGAGTGTAACTGCAGGGCCCCCATGAGATTGGAGGCCGGGCCCCTAGCCCAACCCCTTACCCCCTCCACGCTATTTAACAGCTGATCTTGCGTACTAATGAAACTTGCACATGATCAGCTGTTTAAAAGACCAGACTGGACCCAATCTTCTGGTCAGCTGTTTTTAAGTAGTAGGTTGTGGACTACCGTCCGGAACCCCCCGCGGGCGTGGGGTTGTGGGGGCGGCAGTTACACCACTGTGTACCAGCCTGAGTTCACCTTCCTGGACCATTAATTTTGCTGTTCATTCATTGTTGTCATAGCATCACATGAAAATTCAACAACATCACACTTGAGAAAGGGTGTTTGGACCTGAAACATGTTGTGTATTTTGTCTAATAAAAAAGCACTTTAGCAACTTGCCTCCTGTTCTACCTCCTTTATTATTTATTATTTTGAGTGCTCTGGGACAGAAGCACCAGGGAATCCTGGGACCTGCCTTTTCTTACTAGGCCAGGAACCTTATTCATTTGAAAATTCAACAAGTATATGGCCAGCAATAGACTGAATGTGCTCAATCAGATGCAGTGAATGGGCATTATGCTAAACATTTGTTTTCACCGCCATTACTGCCAGAATTGGACTGTGCAATTTTTTAAAGCAATTAAATGAATAAGTAATAAATGCATAAGGGCTAACTGCAAGGCCTTGAGTGGTTGCTTGATGTCCAAACAGTTCTCTATTTACTTATCCGTTTAATTGTTGTATGATGTTTTTGATCAGACTTTGGAGGAACCCAGGACAACAGAGGGTTGTCTAGGTACTGGGCTATTAATTGAAATTTAAGAAGCACCAATAACCGGTGGCAAAAACTTTCCACCACATATGGACATTTCCTTTACTCATATTGTCATACATTGTGGAGATGAACGCTGGAGATAGGTCACTGGATGGTGTCAGTATATAATAATGGGTTGTCCAATATAAGTAAAGGTCAAGGGGCATTAGACTATTTTCAGTTATTAACTAAATTAAAATCAGAGATTTCAGGTTTTTTTGTTGTTTTACAATAAAATGGAATGGGGGGGGTCTTATTTCCACATGTACAGAATTGTCCCCCCCGTGTTTTAACTGCTAAAGACCCCCTGTTATGTTGCCTTATGATTAGTAACAGCCCATGTCTGGTATTGGGAGAAGTTCTGGTGATATTTTTCTATTTTGCCGGCTTTGTAAATACATAAAAAGAATGATATTTTCATTGTGAAGTTTGTCACCAACAAACTGGTCATATTAGCTCTCCTTTATCAATATGCCCCTAAATATGTTATCAGTGATAAAAAAAATACTATAAATTATATTTCAGGTTCTGCGTGTCAAACCAATAACAGTCAAGAATGGATTCAGAAAAATTTTGGTTCATTCTACACTAATGCGACAGTGTCAGATCTTCTAGACCTCAACCCACACATTAATATAGTGAGTCACTCATTTCATATCAGGTAAAGGATATAATGCACTGACCTTATTCTGAAATATATTTATATCTATATCTGTAGGATCTTCTTCTAGAGATTTTAACCCCTAAAGAATTTTCCACGCTCTTGTCGAAAGTAGACGTTCTTAATAACGATTATTTACTGAGAAAACTTCTAAACCATATGGAAGAAAACATCATAGTTGAAAATGTCAACTTAGTTATGAAAACTGCAAAGAAGGTACCCACATGTATATCTAAAAATAAAAAGACTGTGTAACATCTATTCTAATGACAATTGTTTTAGAAATGTTTTGGTGACAATCTTCTTAATGAAAAACGTTATTAAAATGGCTACTTTTTACTCTAAAGGCAAACTTTTCAGATCATCAACTTCAAATGCTAAGAAACTCTTTACTGGATGTCATAATGTCCAAACTATGGTCCAACTTATCATCCTATGAAACACAAGACTGGCAGAGATTGTTCCAATATGACCTGATCCTTTTACTTCCCAGTTTTAATAAGACTTTTATTTTACTTCTGCCAATCAATATCACTTGTTCTTCTTACCAAGAGATGTAAGTTTTGAAAACATTTGAAACTTTATTATTTCATTTACAATTAACTCAATTTGAAAAATAAGCTTAGAAGATTTCATATAAACTATTAGGGTTATTCAATAAAAGTTCTTATAGTTTAAAATGGGGCTAATTTTGCCCCAACCAATCAGATGTAAGCTTTCAAATGTTACATAAGTTCTGATTGGTTGGGGCAAAATTAGTACCATTTTAAACAATAAGAACTTTTATTGAATCTCCCTGTATGTATTTATTTTAATGGAAAAATGCTAAGGCTGTGGCCACAAACCGGTGCATTGTCATGTGTTGTCTCACATTTGCACATGCGATTTCACTATTTTCTTTTGTGGAAATGCATGCGATTGTGCAAAAAATGGGGATTGCTTGGGTTACCAAAAGGCATGCGCATCAGAAATTGCAGGATTTCCATGTGTCGAGTGCATAATTGTGAGCAAAAGCACATTAGTGTGATCTAGCCTTTACTCTTACTAAATAAAATATTTTGTTCCTAATCGTTTTTCATTTTAAATTGTCTTGCTGCAGAGTGAAAGACTTTAGCATTGCGTACACATCACTGCCAGAAGAAATAAAACATGATTTCTACAGTGAATTTATTAGGAGATACATGATCCAGCATTCATCACTTACAGGTATGTCACCTTCTTCTTGAAACAAATTCTGGAAATGAAATGCGTGGCCAACTATAGCTTTATAGTAGCCAATAAAGGGATCAACAAAACATATTTAACCCAACCTCCTCCAGTGCAAACATTTAAACCACTCACTAGGGGCATTATTTATAAAGGTTCATAATCTTTTCGCCACCATTAATGCTGCCGTTTTCACATTTGGACTTAGCACAACATAAAGTGCCAATAACTGGCAGTGAAGTCATTAGTAGAGATGGATTAAAGCAAACCCAAGTTTGACCCAAAATATAATAGTTTTCGGATGAACTCGGACTTTTACAACTTCCCGAACGACGAACTAATTTTGTTTTTTTCAAACTAGCGGACATATTTCCTATGATTATAGAAAATCTGATAATTATCCAATTCTCAAATCGGTATCCCTCTAATGTAGCATTCAATTTCGTTAACCCTCCAAGGTATCCTTTGATTTTAGGAATCCCTTGAACGTAGCCTTTGATTTTGATAATCCTTAAATGTAGCCTTCGATTTCGGTAACCCTCGAATGTAGCCTTCAATTTCGGTAACCCTCGAATGTAGCCTTCGATTTTGGTAACTCTCAAAATGTATTGTTCAGTAACCCTTGAATGTAGAGTTTGGTAACCGTCAAATGTATAGTTTGATTTACATAACCCTTGAATGTAGCCTTCGATTTCGGTAACCCTCAAATGTATCGTTCTGGTAACCCTCAAATGTATTGTTCTGTAAACCAAAAAGTCAGCCATTACCCTCAAATATAGAAAAAACTTGGTGTGGAAACCTGACAACTGCTCGATCGTTAATAAAGTTAATGTTTAAACAAGTTTTGGTGATAGTGCCATGTTCCCACAGACCATTTAACAGGTCCCAGAGCCATTTACAGTAAGTTACTATTGCTGTTTTATTTGTAATTAACTAAAACTTTTCAATCTATTTTCTCCCATTGACTTAAATGGGTTCGTTTTCGAACTATAGAACTTTAGTTCTATAGTCCGGAAAACCGCTACCACTGACTATATAGGTAGATATCACCAGTAATTAATAGAAAATCCAAATATGAGGTAAGCATTTTAAATGGCAGTGTGTGTAAAAAAGGACTTGGTTATTCTTTCATGGTTTAATGAAGACATCTTGGATAAAAAATAATACCTTTTATTGGCTAACTAAAATTATTGAAAATGGAAGCTTTCGAAGAACTTAGGCTTCTACCTCAGGCATGAAACAATACTGAATCTTCACGGTTTAATGTAATTCACTAAATTATCTGATCTGACTTTATTTCATTGGCAGGGGTAGCTTGTGACACCACAGACTTCAAGAGTTGGGTTGATGTCAACTTTGCAAACTTCCTCCAACAATCCACATCACAAGACATTGGCCTATTCAATAGAAATCTAAGCAAGGCAAGAAATGAGACATACATTGGTTTTATGCAAAAATTCTCTTATGTTCTTTCGTATAAATATAAATGATATTCTCTGTACTTTTATTACTGTTAGGCTGAAATCCCAGCTGGGCTCACAGTAACTGAACTGGCCACTTTCACATTCACGGTGGATACATTGAAGAACCAAACGTTAATCACAATCCTTCTAAATCAAATTATAGAGTTCAAGAGTTATGAAGTAATTCTAGGATATTTAACAACTATACAAAGTTCACTTTGTCAGGTAAGAATCTTAGAATCAAAGTTCTCATTAATTACTTAGAAAGTTGACATTTGTCCATTGAAAGCTCTCTTCCTGAAAAGGACCAAATTATCAATACCTACAGGGGTTTAAGGTGCTTAGAATATGGCACACAATATTCTCTGGATAAAATTAAGTATTGAATCGATCCTTGTTCTCAAGGCTTTTCTTTGTCTATAGCCAACAGACCCAGCAGCCAACAGTGCTACATGTGGCCAGTCACTGAGCCAACTGAGTATCCACACTCAACAGCAGATTGTCACCAATTGTTTTATTGTCCTCAATGAGAACTGGATCTTAAGCAACTTTACAAGATGGATACAGGTTTTTGACATTTTGCTTGAAGTCTTTCTTCCTGCTTTCGATGAAACTCACTTCTCCCAGCTGCCGCTTACCATTTCCTGTGGGAATTACCAAACACTGTAAGTGATGGGTCAGCAGCTTTATTCAAACATCTCCTATCATGGATTTCTAAGTTTTCACATTTGGCTATTCTTCTCCCCCTTTTTATTACTTTATAAAATACAGAATACAGACGTTAACTACTGTACGCAGCCAAATCACAGACGTAGTAGGCTAATTCACAATTCTACTCTCTACTTGCAAATCTTATCTGAACTCAGCATGCAACAAATCCACGAGTTAACGGTTTCCAGATATAATGATCAATGGCAAGGCAGTATTCTTTGTTCACTTCTCTATTCCCAGAGAGGGTTTCCACTTCTTACAATGGATTAGCTGCAAAAGTACTCCTCCTATCTCATTGTATCTCTTAGGTTCCGCTTGCCTTTTTTTTCCTTGGGCCGAACAAACACACAGAATGGATAACCTACTTTGGTGCATTTTCCTCCAGTGCTTCAGTTGCTGACTCCACATGCCTTAATATCCATGTGTTGTTCCATGAATACGTCCAATATACTATGTTTAACATATCTATTTTTAATGACGCTTATAAGAAATAATTAGCTTGGATTTAGGAGGAACACAATCCTGATCAAACTAACTTGCTTGGCTTTATGAGGAAGTAAGTAGGAATTGCAAAAATCGGCATAGTAGATGTAGTATACTTGGATTTTTGCTCAAGCTTTTGATACTGTCCCCCAGGTTGACAATGTATTAAACCAAAGCTTTTTGGGTTGAGCAAAAATTTGTTACATGGATAGAAAAATGGTTGATGTGTGTGGATGAAAGAGTAGTTGTTTAACGGGGCTTAGTCAAATGGACTAAGTTCTTAGTGCATGTCACAGGGTTCTGTATGGGCAACTTCTATTTAATCTGCTAGTTAATCATTTGGAAGTGGTATTGTCACAAGGTCTCTGTGATTGCAGACAAACAAAAAACTTTGTCAACCATTAAAACTTTAGACGATGTGAAAGAGTTGCGTGGACTAGATAGATTGTCACATTGGGCTGCTAAGTCCGCAATGAGATTCAATGTTATAAAGGTAAGTTAAAATTTGCCACTAGATAACAACGTACTTTGAGGGGATGTCGTTACGTGATATTAAATACATTAAGGGGCCATACAGAAGCGTCTCTGAGGCATTGTCCACCAATAGAACATGTCAGAGACATGCGGCATCTCTTAAACTTGAAGAAAAAAGTTAGTCTTCAAGTTTCTGAAAGTGTTTTCCCTGTGAGAACAGAAAACGATGAGAACTGTCTTTTATTGGACAGGGGGATGGCAGTTCATTTGATAGTTTTTCAAAAAAAACCTAATGAGTTTCTACAAAATATGAATGTTACATGTTACTGGTATTGATACATACATTGAGTTAACCCAGGGATTGTTCCAATTGCCCTTGCAGTCGGGAAGGAATTTTCCCCCCTTCATAATTGATGTTTTTTTTCCATTTCTCGGATCACAGTTAGACAGGAAATGTCGGTATTGTTGAGTAGATGAACTAGATAGTTGTATGTCTTTATTTTAACCTCAATACATTACCATACTATACAATAAAATCCTTTAAGGGTTTTTACTTCCAACCCAAACGCAAGTTTAGATAAAAACAAATCTGTTTTATTATCAGGGAGACCTCACCAATGTCTTGACACCAAGCGCCATGCTGATCTTATATTAAAAGCAGACTTCTCTCCAATATAACTCTGTGACATCTCACTGAGTCGTCTCAACGAAAAATACAGCCATACCTGAACCCATAACAACTGCCGCACAAAAGGTTCAGAATTTCAAATTGTACTTATACAATGTAAAAAAAAAAACTTTTTTGTCACCAAAACATTTAGGAAATTATTATCCCCCATATTAATTAATTTTGCCCCATGTGAAAAAGCTTCTGACGGAACTTTATTTTTTTAGGCAAATGTGTCAGATTCCCAGTTATCATTAGTCAAGAAACTCTACTGGCAGTTGTACTTTACAAACAAGTTCCCAACTTCTCTAAGTATGAAACACAAGACTGGAAGATCTAATTCAAGAAGATCTAATATCCCTACTTCCCTTCTTCAACAAGACTCTTATTTTGCTTCTTCCTATCAATCTCACCTGCTCTTCCTATCAAGAAATGTAAGTTTTTTTCATAGCTGATAACTACATTCATCCCCTCAGATGCAGTATTCACTTGGTTGCGATTTCATTGACTAATTTGAACATTCTCAATGAACTTGTCTGGATGATGTGTTTTTTGTTGATAATATTGTACAATGTATTTCTTTTTTCATTTGTCTTGGATAGAGTAAAAGGCTTTACATCGATGATATACATCACTGTCAGAAGAATCAAAAATGATTTCTACAATGACTTATTAGGAGATCATACCCAGCGTTCATCACTTACAGGTATGTCGCCATTGTTAAAATACATTCGGTAGACAATGTACGGTGCTCTACTAGCTTTTTTATCACGTTCAATTAAGGTTTAATGCGATATCAAAAGTGTCTGTTCTGCCTCTTTCATTAGCAGGGGTAGCTTGTGACAACCACAGACTTCAAGAGTTGGGTTGATGTAACTTTGCAAACTTCTCCCAACACCACATCACAAGACATTGGCCTATTCAATAGAAATCTAAGCAAGGCAAGAAATGAGACATACATTGGTTTTCAAAAATTCTCTTATGTTCTATCGTTAAATAAATGATATTCTCTGTACTTTTATTACTGTTAGGCTGAAAACCCAGCTGGGCTCACAGTAACTGAACTGGCCACTTTCACATTCAGGTGGATACATTGAGAACCAAACGTTAATCACAATCCTTCTAAATCAAATTATAGAGTTCAAGAGTTATGAAGTAATTCTAGGATATTAACAACTATACAAGTTCACTTTGTCAGGTAAGAATCTTAGAATCAAAGTTCTCATTAATTACTAGAAAGTTGACATTTGTCCATTGAAAGCTCTCTTCCTGAAATGGACCAAATTATCAATACCTACAGGGTTTAAGGTGCTTAGAATATGGCACCAATATTCTCTGGATAAATAGATGTGAAGATCCTTGTTCTCAAGGCTTTTCTTTGTCTATAGCCAACAGACCAGCAGCAAACAGTGCTACATGTGGCCAGTCACTGAGCCAACTGAGTATCCACACTCAACACAGATTTTCACCAATTGTTTTATTGTCCTCAATGAGAACTGGATCTAAGCAACTTACAAGATGGATACAGGTTTTTGACATTTGCTTGAAGTCTTTCTTCCTGCTTTCGATGAAACTCACTTCTCCCAGCTGCGCCGCTTACCATTTCCTGTGGGAATTACCAAACACTGTAAGTGATAGGTCAGCAGCTTTATTCAACATCTCTATCATGGATTTCTAAGTTTTCACATTTGGCTATTCTTCTCCCCCTTTTTATGACTTTATAAAATACAGAATACAGACGTTGACTACTGTACGCAGCCAAATCACAGACATAGATGCTAATTCAATCTACTCCTACTGCAAATCTTATCTGACTCAGCAGCAACAATCCACAGGTAACTGTTTCCAGATATAATGATCAATGGCAAGGCAGCAGTTCTTTATCACTTCTCTATTCCCAGAGAGAGGTTTCACTTCTTACAATGGAATTAGCTGCAAAAGTAACCCTCCTATCTCATTGTATCTCTTAGGTTCCGCTTGCATTTCTGGCGAACAAAACAGCACAGAATGGATAACACTGAACTTTGGTGCATTTTCCTCCAGTGCTTCAGTTGCTGACTTCAATGCCTTATATCCAGGATTTGTTCCAGTGTAACGTCCAAGATACATATGTTAACATATATATTTTAATGACCTTATAGGAAATAATTAGCATGTATTTAGGAGAAACAATCTTGTCAAACTAACTTGCTTGGCTTTTATGAGGAAGTGAGTAGGAATTTCAAATCTGGCATAGCAGTAGATGTAGTATACTTGGATTTTGCTAAAGCTTTTGATACTGTCCCCCTAGGTGACTAATGTATTAACTAAGGCCTTTTGGGTTTGAGCAGAAAATTTGTACATGGATAGAAAAATGGTTGATGTGTTGGATGCAGAGAGTAGTTGTTAATGGGGCTTAGTCAAAATGGACTAAAGTTCTTAGTGGCATGTCACAGGGTTCTGTATTGGGGCAACTTCTATTTAATCTGCTAGTTAATGATTTGGAAGTGGGTATTGTCTGCAAGGTCTCTGTGATTGCAGACAACAACAAAAAACTTTGTCAACCATTAAAAACTTTAGACGATGTGAAAGAGTTGCAGGTGGATCTAGATAGATTGTCACATTGGGCTGCTAAGTCGCAGATGAGATTCAATGTTGATAAATGTAAGTTAAAATTATGCACACTAGATAAAAAGTACTTTTGAGGGGATGTCATTACTGTGTATTAATACATTAAGGGGCCATACAAGAAGCGGTCTGAGGCATTGTCCACCAATAGAACATGTCAGAGGACATGCGGCATCTCTTAAGACTTGAAGAAAAGAAGTTTAGTCTTCAAGTTTCTGAAAGGGTTTTTCCCTGTGAGAACAGAAAACCATAGAACTGTCTTTTATTGGACAGGGTGATGGCAGGTTCATTTGATAGTTTTTTCAAAAAAAGCTAAATGAGTTTCTAAAAATATTGAATGTTACATGTTACTGGTATGTGATACATAACATTGAAGTTAACCCAGGGATTGTTCCAATTGCCACTTGGAGTCGGGAAAGAATTTTCCCCCCTTCATAATTCTGATGTTTTTTTTCTTTCTCTGGATCAACAGTTGACAGGAAATGTCGGTATTGTTGAGTAGATTGAACTCGATAGATGTATGTCTTTATTTAACCTCAAATACATTACCATACTATACTAATAAAAATCCTTTTCAGGGTTTTTACTTCCGATACCCAAACGCAAGTTTAGATAAAAACAAATCTGTTTTGTTATCAGGGAAACCTCACCAATGTCTTGACACCAAGCGCCATGGCTGATCTTATAGTAAAAGCAGACGTTCTCTCCAATATAACTCTGTTGACATCCATCTTGAGTCGTCTCCAGACAGAAAACATTACAAGACTACTACCTGAACACCATAACAACTGCCGCACAAAAGGTTCAGAATTTCAAACTGTACTTATACAATGTAATAAAAAAAAAACAACTTTTTTGTCACCAAAACATTTAGGAAATTATTATCCACCATATTAATTATTTTGCCCCATGTGAAAAAGCTCTGAGGAACTTTATTTTTTTAGGCAAATGTGTCAGATTCAAGTTATCATTAGTCAAAGAAACTCTACTGGCAGTTGTACTTTACAAAACAAGTTCCAACTTCTCTAAGTATGAAACACAAGACTGGAAGATGCTAATTCAAGAAAATCTAATATCCCTACTTCCCTTCTTCAACAAGACTCTTATTTTGCTTCTTCCTATCAATCTCACCTGCTCTTCCTATCAAGAAATGTAAGTTTTTTTCATAGCTGATAACTAGATTCATCCCCTCAGACGCAGTATTCACTGGGTTGAGATTTCATTGACAAATTTGAACTTTTCAAATTAACTTGTCTGGATGATGTGTCCTTGTTGATAATATTGTACAATGTATTTCTTTTTTCATTTTGTCTTGGATAGAGTAAAAGGCTTTAACATCGATTATACATCACTGTCAGAAGAAATCAAAATGATTTCTACAATGACTTTATTAGGAGATACATGACCCAGCGTTCATCACTTACAGGTATGTCGCCAATTGTTGAAATACATTCTGGAAGACAAATGTACGGTGGCTCAACCTAGCTTTATCACGTTCAATTAAGGTTAATGCGATATCCAAAAGTGTCTGTTCTGCCTCTTTCATTAGCAGGGGTAGCTTGTGACACCACGACTTCAGAGTTGGGTTGATGTCAACTTTGCAAACTTCATCCAACAAGCCACATCACAGACATTGGCCTATTCAATAATCTAAGCAAGGCAAGAAATGAGACATACATTGGTTTTATGCAAAAATTCTCTTATGTTCTCTCGTATAAATATAAATGATATTCTCTGTACTTTTATTACTGTTAGGCTGAAAACCCAGCTGGGCTCACAGTAACTGAACTGGCCACTTTCACATTCACGGTGGATACATTGAAGAACCAAACGTTAATCACAATCCTTCTAAATCAAATTATAGAGTTCAAGAGTTATGAGTAATTCTGGATATTTAACACTATACAAAGTTCACTTGTCGGTAAGAATCTTAGAATCAAAGTTCTCATTAATTACTTAGAAAGTTACATTTGTCCATTGAAAGCTCTCTTCCTGAAATGGACCAAATTATCAATACCTACAGGGTTTAAGGTGCTTAGAATATGGCACACAATATTCTCTGGATAAATTAAGTATTGAATCGATCCTTGTTCTCAAGGCTTTCTTTGTCTATAGCCAACACCCCAGCAGCCAACAGTGCTACTGTGGCCAGTCACTAGCCAACTGAGTATCCACACTCAACAGCAAATTGTCACCAATTGTTAAATTGTCCTCAATGAGAACTGGATCTTAGCAACTTAACAAGATGGATACAGGTTTTTGACATTTTGCTTGAAGTCTTCTTCCTGCTTTCGATGAAACTCACTTCTCCAGCTGCCGCTACCATTTCCTGTGGGAATT
Organism: Hymenochirus boettgeri; assembly: GCA_019447015.1. NCBI lineage: Eukaryota > Metazoa > Chordata > Amphibia > Anura > Pipidae > Hymenochirus > Hymenochirus boettgeri. Next base: position 476,436 of record JAACNH010000082.1, read on the forward strand.
ACCAAACACTGTAAGTGATGGGTCAGCAGCTTTATTCAAACATCTCCTATCATGGATTTCTAAGTTTTCACATTTGGCTATTCTTCTCCCCCTTTTTATTACTTTATAAATACAGAATACAGACGTTGACTACTGTACGCAGCCAAATCACAGACGTAGAGGCTAATTCAATCTACTCCTACTGCAAATCTTATATCTGACTCAGCACGCACAATCCACAGGTAACTGTTTCCAGATATAATGATCAATGGCAAGGCAGTAGTTCTTTATCACTTCTCTATTCCCAGAGAGAGGTTTCACTTCTTACAATGGAATTAGCTGCAAAAGTAACCCTCCTATCTCATTGTATCTCTTAGGTTCCGCTTGCATTTCTGGCGAACAAAACAGCACAGAATGGATAACACTGAACTTTGGTGCATTTTCCTCCAGTGCTTCAGTTGCTGACTTCAATGCCTTATATCCAGGGTTTGTTCCAGTGAGTAACGTCCAAGATACATATGTTACATATCTATTTTAATGACCTTATAAGAATAATTAGCTGGATTTAGGAGGAACAAATCTTGTCAAACTAGTTGCTTGGCTTTTATGAGGAAGTGAAGGAATTTCAAATCTGGCATAGCAGTAGATGTAGTATACTTGGATTTTGCTAAACTTTTTGATACTGTCCCCCATAGTTGACTAATTTATTACCAAAGCCTTTGGGTTTGAGCAAAAAATTTGTACATGGATAAAAATGGTTGATGTGTTGGATGCAGAGAGTAGTTGTTATGGGCCTAGTCAAAATGGACTAAAGTTCTTATTGGAATGTCACGGGTTCTGTATTGGGGCAACTTCTATTTAATCTGTTACTTAATGATTGGAAGTGGGTATTGTCTGCAAGGCTCTGTGATTGAAGACAACAAAAAAACCTTGTCAACCATTAAAAACTTGAAGATGATGTGAAAGAGTTGCAGGTGGATCTAATAGATTGTCACATTGGGCTGCTAAGTCGCAGATGAGATTCATGTTGATAAATGTAAGTTAAAATTATGCACCCTGGATAAAAAGTACTTTTGGGGATATGATTACTGTGTATATAATTAAGGGGCCATACAATTAACGGTCTGAGGAATTGTCCACCAATAGAACATGTCAGAGGACATGCGGCATCTCTTAAGACTTGAAGAAAAAATGTTAAGTCTTTAAATTTCTGAAAGGGTTTTTCCCTGTGAGAACAGAAAACCATGGAACTGTCTTTTATTGGACAGGGTGATGGCAGGTTCATTTGATAGTTTTTCAAAAAAGCTAAATGAGTTTCTAAAATATTGAATTGTTACATGTTACTGGTATTGATACATAACATTGAAGTTAATCCAGGGAGTGTTCCAATTGCCACTTGGAGTCGGGAAGGAATTTTCCCCCCCTTCATAATTCTGATGTTTTTTTCATTTCTCTGGATCAACAGTTAGACAGGAAATGTCGGTATTGTTGAGTAGATTGAACTAGATAGATGTATGTCTTTATTCAACAACTCATACTTACCATACTAACTAATAAAAATCCTTTTCAGGGTTTTTACTTCCGAACCCAAACGCAATTTAGATAAAAACAATCTGTTTTGTTATCAGGGAGACCTCCCCAAGTCTTGACACCAAGCGCCATGGCTGATCTTATAGTAAAAGCAGACGTTCTCTCTCCAATATAACTCTGTTGACATCCATCGTGATCGTCTCCAGACAGAAACATTACAGACTACTGAACACCATAACAACTGCCGCACAAAAGGTCAGAATTTCAAATTGTACTTATGCAACGTATAAATAAAAAAAACTTTTGTGTCACCCCAACATTTAGGAAATTATTATCCACCTATATTATTTTTCCCCATGTGAAAAAGCTCTGACGGAACTTATTTTTTTAGGCAAATGTGTCAGATTCCCAGTTATCATTAGTCAAAGAAACTCTACTGGCAGTTGTACTTTACAAAAACAAGTTCCAACTTCTCTAAGTATGAAACACAACTGGAAATGCTAATCCAAGAAGATCTAATATCCCACTTCCTTTCTTCAACAAGGCTCTTATTTTGCTTCTCCTATCAATCTCACCTGCTCTTCCTATCAAGAAATGTAAGTTTTTTTTCATAGCTGATAACTAGATTCATCCCTCAGACGCAGTATTCACTTGGTAGATTTCATTGACAAATTTGAACATTTTCAAATTAACTTGTCTGGTTGATGTTCCTTGTGATAATATTGTACAATGTATTTCTTTTTCATTTTGTCTTGGATAGAGTAAAAGGCTTTAACATCGATTATACATCACTGTCAGAAGAAATCAAAAATGATTTCTACAATGACTTTATTAGGAGATACATGACCCAGCGTTCATCACTTACAGGTATGTCGCCATGGTTGAAATACATTCTGGAAGACAATGTACGGTGGCTCAACCAGCTTTATCACGTTCAATTAAAGGTTTAATGCGATATCCAAAAGTGCTTTTCTGCCTCTTTCATTAGCAGGGGTAGCTTGTGACACCAGACTTCAAGAGTTGGGTTGATGTCAACTTTGCAAACTTCATCCAACAAGCCATCATACAAGACATTGGCCTATTCAATAGAAATCTAAGCAAGCAAAAATGAGACATACATTGGTTTTATGCAAAAATTCTCTTATGTTCTTTCGTATAAATATAAATGATATTCTCTGTACTTTTTTACTGTTAGGCTGAAAACCCAGCTGGGCTCACAGTAACTGAACTGGCCACTTTCACATTCACTGGATACATTAAGAACCAAACGTTAATCACAATCCTTCTAAATCAAATTATAGAGTTCAAGAGTTATGAAGTAATTCTAGGATATTTAACAACTAACAAGTTCACTTTGTCAGGTAGAATCTTAGAATCAAAGTTCTCATTAATTACTTAGAAAGTTGACATTTGTCCATTGAAAGCTCTCTTCCTGAAAAGGCCAAATTATCAATACCTACGGGGTTTAAGGTGCTTAGAATATGGCACACACAATATCTCTCTGGATAAAATAAGTATTGAATCGATCCTGTTTCTCAAGGCTTTTCTTTGTCTATAGCCAACAGACCCAGCAGCCAACAGTGCTACATGTGGCCAGTCACTGGCCAACTGAGTATCCACACTCAACAGCAAATTGTCACCAATTTTTTATTGTCCTCAATGAGAACTGGATCTTAAGCAACTTTACAAGATGGATACAGGTTTTTGACATTTTGCTTGAAGTCTTTCTTCTCTGCTTTCGATGAAACTCACTTCTCCCAGCTGCCGCTTACCATTTCCTGTGGAATTACCAAACACTGTAATGATGGGTCAGCAGCTTTATTCAAACATCTCCTATCATGGATTTCTAAGTTTTCACATTTGGCTATTCTTCTCCCCCTTTTTATTACTTTATAAATACAGAATACAGATGTTGACTACTGTACGCAGCCAAATCACAGATGTAGAGGCTAATTCAATCTACTCCTACTGCAAATCTTATCTGACTCAGCAGCAACAATCCACAGTAACTGTTTCCAGATATAATGATCAATGGCAAGGCAGTAGTTCTTTATCACTTCTCTATTCCCAGAGAGAGGTTTCACTTCTTACAATGGAATTAGCTGCAAAAGTAACCCTCCTATCTCATTGTATCTCTTAGGTTCCGCTTGCATTTCTGGCGAACAAAACAGCACAGAATGGATAACACTGAACTTTGGTGCATTTTCTCCTCCTCAGTCTTCAGTTGCTGACTTCAATGCCTTATTCCGGGTTTGTTCCAGTGAGTAACGTCCAATATACATATGTTAACATATCTATTTTAATGACCTTATAAGAAATAATTAGCTTGGATTTAGGAGAACAAATCTTGTCAACTAATATGCTTGGCTTTATGAGGAAGTAAGTAGGAATTTCAAATCTGGCATAGCAGTAGATGTATATACTTGGATTTGCTAAAGCTTTTGATACTGTCCCCCATAGTTGACTAATGTATTACCAAAGCTTTTTGGTTTTGAGCAGAAAATTGTACATGGATAGAAAAATGGTTGATGTGTTGGATGCAGGAGTAGTTGTTAACGGGGCTTAGTCAAAATGGACTAAGTTCTTAGTGGCATGTCACAGGTTCTGTATGGGGCAACTTCTATTTAATCTGCTAGTTAATGATTGGAAGTGGGTATTGTCAGCAAGGCCTCTGTGATTGCAGACAACAAAAAACTTTGTCAACCTTAAAAACTTTAGACAAGTGAAAGAGTTGCAGGTGGATCTAGATGATTGTCACATTGGGCTGCTAAGTCGCAGATGAGATTCAATGTTGATAAATGTAAGTTAAAATTATGCACACTAGATAAAAAGTACTTTTGAGGGGATGTCATTACTGTGTATTAATACATTAAGGGGCCATACAATTAACGGTCTGAGGAATTGTCCACCAATAGAACATGTCAGAGGACATGCGGCATCTCTTAAGACTTGAAGAAAAAATGTTAAGTCTTTAAATTTCTGAAAGGGTTTTTCCCTGTGAGAACAGAAAACCATGGAACTGTCTTTTATTTGACAGGGTGATGGCAGGTTCATTTGATAGTTTTTCAAAAAAAGCTAAATGAGTTTCTAAAAATATTGAATGTTACATGTTACTGGTATTGATACATAACATTGAAGTTAATCCAGGGAGTGTTCCAATTGCCACTTGGAGTCGGGAAGGAATTTTCCCCCCCTTCATAATTCTGATGTTTTTTTCCTTTCTCTGGATCAAACTTGACAGGAAATGTCGGTATTGTTGAGTAGATTGAACTAGATAGATGTATGTCTTTATTCAACCTCAAATACATTACCATACTATACTAATAAAAATCCTTTTCAGGGTTTTTACATTCCTACCCAAACGCAAGTTTAGATAAAAACAAATCTGTTTTGTTATCAGGGAGACCTCACCAATGTCTTGACACCAAGCGCCATGGCTGATCTTATAGTAAAAGCAGACGTTCTCCTCTCCAATATAACTCTGTTGACATCCACTTGAGTCGTCTCCAGACAGAAAACATTACAGACTACCTGAACACCATAACAACTGCCGCACAAAAGGTTCAGAATTTCAAATTGTACTTATAGCAACGTAATAAAAAGAAAACTTTTGTGTCACCCAAACATTTAGGAAATTATTATCCACCATATTAATTATTTTCCCATGTGAAAAAGCTCTGACGGAACTTTATTTTTTTAGGCAAATGTGTCAGATCCCAGTTATCATTAGTCAAAGAAACTCTACTGGCAGTTGTACTTTACAAAACAAGTCCCAACTTCTCTAAGTATGAAACACAAGACTGGAAGATGCTAATTCAAGAAGATCTAATATCCCTACTTCCTTTCTTAACAAGGCTCTTATTTTGCTTCTTCCTATCAATCTCACCTGCCTTCCTATCAAGAAATGTAAGTTTTTTTCATAGCTGATAACTAGATTCATCCCCTCAGACGCAGTATCACTGGTTGAGATTTCATTGACAAATTTGAACATTTTCAAATTAACTTGTCTGGATGATGTGTCCTTTGTTGATAATATTGTACAATGTATTCTTTTTCATTTTGTCTTGGATAGAGTAAAAAGTCTTAACATCGATTATACATCACTGTCAGAAGAAATCAAAAAGGATTTCTACAATGACTTTATTGGAGATACATGACCCAGCGTTCATCACTTACAGGTATGTCGCCAATTGTTGAAATACATTCTGGAAGACAAATGTACGGTGGCTCACCTAGCTTTATCACGTTCAATTAAAGGTTTAATGCGATATCCAAAAGTGTCTGTTCTGCCTCTTTCATTAGCAGGGGTAGCTTGTGACACCACAGACTTCAAGAGTTGGGTTGATGTCAACTTTGCAAACTTCATCCAACAAGCCACATCACAAGACATTGGCCTATTCAATAGAAATCTAAGCAAGGCAAGAAATGAGACATACATTGGTTTTATGCAAAATTCTCTATGTTCTTTCGTTATAAAATAAATGATATTCTCTGTGTACTTTTATACTGTTAGCTGAAAACCCAGCTGGGCTCACAGTAACTGAACTGGCCACTTTCACATTCACGTGGATACATTGAAGAACCAAACGTTAATCACATCCTTCTAAATCAAATTATAGAGTTCAAGAGTTATGAAGTAATTCTAGGATATTTACAACCTATACAAAGTTCACTTTGTCAGGTAAGAATCTTAGAATCAAAGTTCTCATTAATTACTTAGAAAGTTGACATTTGTCCATTGAAACGCTCTTCCTGAAAGGACCAAATTATCAATACCTACAGGGGTTTAAGGTGCTTAGAATAGGCACAATATTCTCTGATAAATTAATATTGAATCGATCCTTGTTCTCAAGGCTTTTCTTTGCTATAGCCAACAGACCCAGCAGCCAACATTGCACATGTGGCCAGTCACTGAGCCAACTGAGTATCCACACTCAACAGCAAATTGTCACCAATTGTTTTATTGTCCTCAATGAGAACTGGATCTTAAGCAACTACAAGATGGATACAGGTTTTGACATTTGCTTGAAGTCTTTCTTCCTGCTTTCGATGAAACTCACTTCTCCCGCTGCCGCTTACCATTCCTGTGGAATTACCAAACACTGTAAGTGATGGGTCAGCAGCTTTATTCAAACATCTCCTATCATGGATTTCTAAGTTTTCACATTTGGCTATTCTTCTCCCCCTTTTTATTACTTTATAAAATACAGAATACAGACGTTGACTACTGTACGCAGCCAAATCACAGACGTAGAGGCTAATTCAATCTACTCCTACTGCAAATCTTATCTGACTCAGCAGCAACAATCCACAGGTAACTGTTTCCAGATATAATGATCAATGGCAAGCAGTTAGTTCTTTATCACTTCTCTATCCCAGAGAGAGGTTTCACTTCTTACAATGGAATTAGCTGCAAAAGTAACCCTCCTATCTCATTGTATCTCTTAGGTTCCGCTTGCATTTCTGGCGAACAAAACAGCACAGAATGGATAACACTGAACTTTGGTGCATTTTCCTCCAGTGCTTCAGTTGCTGACTTCAATGCCTTATATCCAGGGTTTGTTCCAGTGAGTAACGTCCATATACATATGTTAACATATCTATTTAATGACCTTATAAGAAATAATTAGCTGGATTTAGGAGGAACAAATCTTGTCAAACTAAGTTGCTTGGCTTTTATGAGGAAGTGAGTAGGAATTTCAAATCGGCATAGCAGTAGATGTAGTATACTTGGATTTTGCTAAAGCTTTTGATACTGTCCCCCATAGTTGACTAATGTATTAACCAAAGCTTTTTGGGTTTGAGCAGAAAATTTGTACATGGATAGAAAATGGTTGATGTGTTGGAGTCAGAGAGTAGTGTTTAACGGGGCTTAGTCAAAATGGACTAAAGTTCTTAGTGGCATGTCACAGGGTTCTGTATTGGGGCAACTTCTATTTATCTGCTAGTTAATGATTTGAAGTGGGTATTGTCAGCAAGGTCTCTGTGATTGCAGACAAACAAAAACTTTGTCAACCATTAAAAACTTAGACAATGTGAAAGAGTTGCAGGTGATCTAGATAGATGGTCACATTGGGCTGCTAAGTCGCAGATGAGATTCAATGTTGATAATGTAAGTTAAAATTATGCACACTAGATAAAAAGTACTTTTGAGGGGATGTCATTACTGTGTATTAATACATTAAGGGGCCATACAATTACGGTCTGAGGAATGTCCACCAATAGAACATGTCAGAGGACATGCGGCATCCTTAAGACTTGAGAAAAAATGTTAAGTCTTTAAATTTCTGAAAGGGTTTTTCCCTGTGAGAACAGAAAACCATGGAACTGTCTTTTATTGACAGGGTGATGGCAGTTCATTTGATAGTTTTTCAAAAAAGCTAAATGAGTTTCTAAAAATATTGAATGTTACATGTTACTGGTATTGATACATAACATTGAAGTTAATCCAGGGAGTGTTCCAATTGCCACTTGGAGTCGGGAAGGAATTTTCCCCCCCTTCATAATTCTGATGTTTTTTTCATTTCTCTGGATCAACAGTTAGACAGGAAATGTCGGTATTGTTGAGTAGATTGAACTAGATAGATGTATGTCTTTATTCAACCTCAAATAATTACCATACTATACTAATAAAAATCCTTTTCAGGGTTTTTACTTCCGATACCCAAACACAAGTTTAGATAAAAACAAATCTGTTTTGTTATCAGGGAGACCTCACCAATGTCTTGACACCAAGCGCCATGGCTGATCTTATAGTAAAAGCAGACGTTCTCTCCAATATAACTCTGTTGACATCCATCTTGAGTCGTCTCCAGACAGAAAACATTACAGACTACCTGAACACCATAACAACTGCCGCACAAAAGGTTCAGAATTTCAAATTGTACTTATGCAACGTAAATAAAAGAAAACTTTTGTGTCACCCAAACATTTAGGAAATTATTATCCACCATATTATTATTTTGCCCCATGTGAAAAAGCTCTGACGGAACTTTATTTTTTTAGGCAAATGTGTCAGATTCCCAGTTATCATTAGTCAAAGAAACTCTACTGGCAGTTGTCTTTAACAAACAAGTTCCAACTTCTCTAAGTTGAAAACCAAGACTGGAAGATGCTAATCAAGAAGATCTTAATACCCTACTTCCTTTCTTCAACAAGGCTCTTTTTGCTTCTTCCTACAATCTCACCTGCTCTTCCATCAAGAAATGTAAGTTTTTTTCAAGCTGATAACTAGATTCATCCCCTCCACCAGTATTCACTTGGTTGAGATTTCATTGACAAATTTGAACATTTTCAAATTAACTTGTCTGGATGATGTGTCCTTTGTTATATATTGTACAATGTATTTCTTTTTCATTTTGTCTTGGATAGAGTAAAAGGCTTTAACATCGATTATACATCACTGTCAGAAGAAATCAAAAATGATTTCTACAATGACTTTATTAGGAGATACATGACCCAGCGTTCATCACTTACAGGATGTCGCCAATTGTTGAAATACATTCGGAAGACAAATGTACGGTGGCCTCAACCTAGCTTTATCACGTTCAATAAAGGTTTAATGCGATATCCAAAAGTGTCTGTTCTGCCTCTTTCATTAGCAGGGGTAGCTTGTGACAACACAACTTCAAGAGTTGGGTTGATGTCAACTTTGCAAACTTCATCCAACAAGCCACATACAAGACATTGGCCTATTCAATAGAATCTAAGCAAGGCAAGAAATGAGCATACATTGGTTTTATGCAAAAATTCTCTTATGTTCTTTCGTATAAATATAAATGATATTCTCTGTACTTTATTCTGTTAGGCTGAAAACCCAGCTGGGCTCACAGTAACTGAACTGGCCACTTTCACATTCACGGTGGATACATTGAAGAACCAAACGTTATCACATCCTTCTAAATCAAATTATAGAGTTCGAGAGTTATGAAGTAATTCTAGGATATTTAACAACTATACAAAGTTCACTTTGCCAGGTAAGAATCTTAGAATCAAAGTTCTCATTAATTACTTAGAAAGTTGACATTTGTCCATTGAAAGCTCTCTTCCTGAAATGGACCAAATTATCAATACCTACAGGGGTTTAAGGTGCTTAGAATATGGCACACAATATTCTCTGGATAAAATTAAGTATTGAATCGATCCTTGTTCTCAAGGCTTTTCTTGTCTATAGCCAAAAGACCCAGCAGCCAACAGTGCTACATGTGGCCAGTCACTGAGCCAACTGAGTATCCACACTCAACAGCAAATGTCACCAATTGTTTTATTGTCCTCAATGAGAACTGGATCTTAAGCAACTTTACAAGATGGATACAGGTTTTTGACATTTTGCTTGAAGTCTTTCTTCCTGCTTTCGATGAAACTCACTTCTCCCAGCTGCCGCTTACCATTTCCTGTGGGAATACCAAACACTGTAAGTGATGGGTCAGCAGCTTTATTCAAACATTCTCCTATCATGGATTTCTAAGTTTTCACATTTGGCTATTTCTCCCCCTTTTTATTACTTTATAAATACAGAATACAGACGTTGACTACTGTACGCAGCCAAATCACAGACGTAGAGGCTAATTCAATCTACTCCTACTGCAAATCTTATCTGACTCAGCAGCAACATCCACAGGTAACTGTTTCCAGATATAATGATCAATGGCAAGGCAGTATTTCTTTATCACTTCTCTATTCCCAGAGAGAGGTTTCACTTCTTACAATGGAATTAGCTGCAAAAGTAACCCTCCTATCTCATTGTATCTCTTAGGTTCCGCTTGCATTTCTGGCGAACAAAACAGCACAGAATGGATAACACTGAACTTTGGTGCATTTTCCTCCAGTGCTTCAGTTGCTGACTTCAATGCCTTATATCCAGGGTTTGTTCCAGTGAGTAACGTCCAATATACATATGTAACATATCTTTTTAATGACCTTATAAGAAATAATTAGCTTGGATTTAGGAGGAACAAATCTTGTCAAACTAACTTGCTTGGCTTTTATGAGGAGTGAGTAGGAATTTCAAATCTGGCATGCAGTAGATGGTATACTTGGATTTTGCTAAAGCTTTTGATACTGTCCCCCATAGTTGACTAATGTATTAACCAAAGCTTTTTGGGTTTGAGCAGAAAATTTGTACATGGATAGAAAAATGGTTGATGTGTTGGATGCAGAGAGTAGTTGTTAACGGGGCTTAGTCAAAATGGACTAAAGTTCTTAGTGGCATGTCACAGGGTTCTGTATTGGGGCAACTTCTATTTAATCTGCTAGTTAATGATTTGGAAGTGGGTATTGTCAGCAAGGTCTCTGTGATTGCAGACAACAAAAAACTTTGTCAACCATTAAAAACTTTAGACGATGTGAAAGAGTTGCAGGTGGATCTAGATAGATTGTCACATTGGGCTGCTAAGTCGCAGATGAGATTCAATGTTGATAAATGTAAGTTAAAATTATGCACACTAGATAAAAAGTACTTTTGAGGGGATGTCATTACTGTGTATTAATACATTAAGGGGCCATACAATTAACGTCTGAGGAATTGTCCACCAATAGAACATGTCAGAGGACATGCGGCATCTCTTAAGACTTGAAGAAAAAATGTTAAGTCTTTAAATTTCAGAAAGGGTTTTCCCTGTGAGAACAGAAAACCATGGAACTGTCTTTTATTGGACAGGGTGATGGCAGGTTCATTTGATAGTTTTTCAAAAAAACCTAATGAGTTTCTAAAAATATTGAATGTTCATGTTACTGGTATTGATACATAACATTGAAGTTAATCCAGGGATTGTTCCAATTGTCACTTGGATCGGGAAGGAATTTTCCCCCCCTTCATAATTCTGATGTTTTTTTCATTTCTCTGGATCAACAGTTAGACAGGAAATGTCGGTATTGTTGAGTAGATTGAACTAGATAGATGTATGTCTTTATTCACCTCAAATACATTACCATACTATACTAATAAAAATCCTTTTCAGGGTTTTTACTTCCAATAACCAAAGCAATTAGATAAAAACAAATCTGTTTTATTATCAGGGAGACCTCACCAATGTCTTGACACCAAGCGCCATGGCTGATCTTATAGTAAAAGCAGATGTTCTCCAATTAACTCTGTTGACATCCATCTTGAGTCGTCTCCAGACAGAAAACATTACAGACTACCTGAACACCATAACAACTGCCGCACAAAAGGTTCAGAATTTCAAATTGTACTTATGCAACGTAATAAAAAGAAAAACTTTTGTGTCACCCAAACATTTAGGAAATTATTATCCCCATATTAATTATTTTGCCCCATGTGAAAAAGCTCTGACGGAACTTTATTTTTTTAGGCAAATGTTCAGATTCCCAGTTATCATTAGTCAAAGAAACTCTACTGGCAGTTGTACTTTACAAAACAAGTTCAACTTCTCTAAGTATGAAACACAAAGACTGGAAGATGCTAATTCAAGAAGATCTAATATCCCTACTTCCTTTCTTCAACAAGGCTCTTTTGCTTCTTCCTATCAATCTCACCTGCTCTTCCTATCAAGAAATGTAATTTTTTTCATAGCTGATAACTAGATTCATCCCCTCAGACGCAGTATTCATTGGTTGAGATTTCATTGACAAATTTGAACATTTTCAAATTAACTTGTCTGGATGATGTGTCCTTTGTTGATAATATTGTACAATGTATTTCTTTTCATTTGTCTTGGATAGAGTAAAAGGCTTTAACATCGATTATACATCACTGTCAGAAGAAATCAAAAATATTTCTACAATGACTTTATAGGAGATACATGACCCAGCGTTCATCACTACAGGTATGTCGCCAATTGTTGAAATACATTCTGGAAGACAAATGTACGGTGGCCCAAATTAGCTTTATCACGTTCAATTAAAGGTTTAATGCGATATCCAAAAGTGTCTGTTCTTCCTCTTTCATTAGCAGGGGTAGCTTGTGACACCACAGACTTCAAGAGTTGGGTTGATGTCAACTTTGCAAAACTTCATCCAACAAGCCACATCACAAGGACATTGGCCTATTCAATAGAAATCTAAGCAAGGCAAGAAATGAGACATACATTTGTTTATGCAAAAATTCTCTTATGTTCTTTCGTATAAATATAAATGATATTCTCTGTACTTTTATTACTGTTAGGCTGAAAACCAGCTGGGCTCACAGTAACTGAACTGGCCACTTTCACATTCACGGTGGATACATTGAAGAACCAAACGTTAATCACAATCCTTCTAAATCAAATTATAGAGTTCAAGAGTTATGAAGTAATTCTAGGATATTTAACAACTATACAAAGTTCACTTTGTCAGGTAAGAATCTTAGAATCAAAGTTCTCATTAATTACTTAGAAAGTTGACATGTCCATTGAAAGCTCTCTTCCTGAAAGGACCAAATTATCAATACCTACAGGGTTTAAGGTGCTTAGAATATGGCACACAATATTCTCTGGATAAAATTAAGTATTGAATCGATCCTTGTTCTCAAGGCTTTTCTTTGTCTATAGCCAAAAGACCCAGCAGCCAACAGTGCTACATGTGGCCAGTCACTGAGCCAACTGAGTATCCACACTCAACAGCAAATTGTCACCAATTGTTTTATTGTCCTCAATGAAACTGGATCTTAAGCAACTTTACAAGATGGATACAGGTTTTTGACATTTTGCTTGAAGTCTTTCTTCCTGCTTTCGATGAAACTCACTTCTCCCAGCTGCCGCTTACCATTTCCTGTGGGAATTACCAAACACTGTAAGTGATGGGTCAGCAACTTTATCAAACATCTCCTATCATGGATTTCTAAGTTTTCACATTTGGCTATTCTTCTCCCCCTTTTTATTATCTTTATAAAATACAGAATACAGACGTTGACTACTGTACGCAGCCAAATCACAGACGTAGAGGCTAATTCAATCTACTCCTACTGCAAATCTATCTGACTCAGCAGCAACAATCCACAGGTAACTGTTTCCAGATATAATGATCAATGGCAAGGCAGTAGTTCTTTATCACTTCTCTATTCCCAGAGAGAGGTTTCCTTCTTACAATGGAATTAGCTGCAAAAGTAACCCTCCTATCTCATTGTATCTCTTAGGTTCCGCTTGCATTTCTGGCGAACAAAACAGCACAGAATGGATAACACTGAACTTTGGTGCATTTTCCTCCAGTGCTTCAGTTGCTGACTTCAATGCCTTATATCCAGGGTTTGTTCCAGTGAGTAACGTCCAATATACATATGTTAACAATCATTTATGACCTTATAAGAAATAATTAGCTTGGATTTAGGAGGAACAAATCTTGTCAAACTAACTTGCTTGGCTTTTATGAGGAATGAGTAGGAATTTCAAATCTGGCATAGCAGTAGATGTAGTATACTTGGATTTTGCTAAAGCTTTTGATACTGTCCCCATAGTTGACTAATGTATTAACCAAAGCTTTTTGGGTTTGAGCAGAAAATTTGTACATGGATAGAAAAATGGTTGATGTGTTGGATGCAGAGAGTAGTTGTTAACGGGGCTTAGTCAAAATGGACTAAAGTTCTTAGTGGCATGTCACAGGGTTCTGTATTGGGGGCAACTTCTATTAATCTGCTAGTTAATGATTTGGAAGTGGGTATTGTCAGCAAGGTCTCTGTGATTGCAGACAACAAAAAACTTTGTCAACCATTAAAAACTTTAGACGATGTGAAAGAGTTGCAGGTGGATCTAGATAGATTGTCACATTGGGCTGCTAAGTCGCAGATGAGATTCAATGTTGATAAATGTAAGTTAAAATTATGCACACTAGATAAAAAGTACTTTTGAGGGGATGTCATTACTGTGTATTAATACATTAAGGGGCCATACAATTAACGGTCTGAGGAATTGTCCACCAATAGAACATGTCAGAGGACATGCGGCATCTCTTAAGACTTGAAGAAAAAATGTTAAGTCTTTAAATGTCAGAAGGGTTTTTCCCTGTGAGAACAGAAAACATGGAACTGTCTTTATTGGACAGGTGATGGCAGGTTCATTTGATAGTTTTTCAAAAAAAGCTAAATGAGTTTCTAAAAATATTGAATGTTACATGTTACTGGTATTGATACATAACATTGAAGTTAATCCAGGGATTGTTCCAATTGCCACTTGGAGTCGGGAAGGAATTTTCCCCCCCTTCATAATTCTGATGTTTTTTTCATTTCTCTGGATCAACAGTTAGACAGGAAATGTCGGTATTGTTGAGTAGATTGAACTAGATAGATGTATGTCTTATTCAACCTCAAATACATTACCATACTATACTAATAAAAATCCTTTTCAGGGTTTTTACTTCCAATAACCAAAGCAAACTTAGATAAAAACAAATCTGTTTTATTACAGGGAGACCTCACCAATGTCTTGACACCAAGCGCCATGGCTGATCTTATAGTAAAAGCAGAGTTCTCTCCAATATAACTCTGTTGACATCCATCTTGAGTCGTCTCCAGACAGAAAACATATACAGACTACCTGAACACCATAACAACTGCCGCACAAAAGGTTCAGAATTTCAATTGTACTTATGCAACGTAATAAAAAGAAAAACTTTTGGTCACCCAAACATTTAGGAAATTATTATCCACCATATTAATTATTTTGCCCCATGTGAAAAAGCTCTGACGGAACTTTATTTTTTTAGGCAAAGTGTCAGATTCCCAGTTATCATTAGTCAAAGAAACTCTACTGGCAGTTGTACTTTACAAAACAAGTTCCAACTTCTCTAAGTATGAAACACAAGACTGGAAGATGCTCATTCAAGAAGATCTAATATCCCTACTTCCTTTCTTCACAAGGCTCTTATTTTGCTTCTTCCTATCAATCTCACCTGCTCTTCCTATCAAGAAATGTAAGTTTTTTCATAGCTGATAACTAGATTCATCCCCTCAAGACGCAGTATTCACTTGGTTGAGATTTCATTGACAAATTTGAACATTTTCAAATTACTTGTCTGGATGATTGTCCTTTGTTGATAATTGTACAATGATTTCTTTTCATTTTGTCTTGGATAGAGTAAAAGGCTTTAACATCGATATACATCACTGTCAGAAGAAATCAAAAATGATTTCTACAATGACTTTATTAGGAGATACATGACCCAGCGTTCATCACTTACAGGTATGTCGCCAATTGTTGAAATACATTCTGGAAGACAAATGTACGGTGGCCACATTAGCTTTATCACGTTCAATTAAAGGTTTAATGCGATATCCAAAAGTGTCTGTTCTTCCTCTTTCATTAGCAGGGGTAGCTTGTGACACCACAGACTTCAAGAGTTGGGTTGATGTCAACTTTGCAAACTTCCTCCAACAAGCCACATCACAAGACATTGGCCTATTCAATAGAAATCTAAGCAAGGCAAGAAATGAGACATACATTGGTTTTTAGCAAAAATTCTCTTATGTTCTTTCGTATAAATATAAATGATATTCTCTGTACTTTTATTACTGTTAGGCTGAAAACCCAGCTGGGCTCACAGTAACTGAACTGGCCACTTTCACATTCACGGTGGATACATTGAAGAACCAAACGTTAATCACAATCCTTCTAAATCAAATTATAGAGTTCGAGAGTTATGAAGTAATTCTAGGATATTTAACAACTATACAAAGTTCACTTGTCCAGGTAAGAATCTAGAATCAAAGTTCTCATTAATTACTTAGAAAGTTGACATTGTCCATTGAAAGCTCTCTTCCTGAAATGGACCAAATTATCAATACCTACAGGGGTTGTAAGGTGCTTAGAATATGGCACACAATATTCTCTGGATAAAATTAAGTATTGAATCGATCCTGTTCTCAAGGCTTTTCTTTGTCTATAGCCAAAGACCCAGCAGCCAACAGTGCTACATGTGGCCAGTCACTGAGCCAACTGAGTATCCACACTCAACAGCAAATTGTCACCAATTGTTTTATTGTCCTCAATGAGAAACTGGATCTTAAGCAACTTTACAAGATGGATACAGGTTTTTGACATTTTGCTTGAAGTCTTTCTTCCTGCTTTCGATGAAACTCACTTCTCCCAGCTGCCGCTTACCATTTCCTGTGGGAATTACCAAACACTGTAAGTGATGGTCAGCAGCTTTATTCAAACATCTCCTATCATGGATTTCTAAGTTTTCACATTTGCTATTCTTCTCCCCCTTTTTATTACTTTATAAAATACAGAATACAGACGTTGACTACTGTACGCAGCCAAATCACAGACGTAGAGGCTAATTCAATCTACTCCTACTGCAAATCTTATCTGACTCAGCAGCAACAATCCACAGGTAACTGTTTCCTGAATAAATGATCAATGGCAAGGGCAGTATTTTCTTTATCACTTCTCTATTCCCAGAGAGAGGTTTCACTTCTTACAATGGAATTAGCTGCAAAAGTAACCCTCCTATCTCATTGTATCTCTTAGGTTCCGCTTGCATTTCTGGCGAACAAAACAGCACAGAATGGATAACACTGAACTTTGGTGCATTTTCCTCCAGTGCTTCAGTTGCTGACTTCAATGCCTTATATCCAGGGTTTGTTCCGTGAGTAACGTCCAATATACATATGTTAACATATCTATTTTAATGACCTTATAAGAAATAATTAGCTTGGATTTAGGAGGAACAAATCTTGTCAAACTAACTTGCTTGGCTTTATGAGGAAGTGAGTAGGAATTTTCCAAATCTGGCATAGCAGTAGATGTAGTATACTTGGATTTTGCTAAAGCTTTTGATACTGTCCCCCATAGTTGACTAATGTATTAACCAAAGCTTTTTGGGTTTGAGCAGAAAATTTGTACATGGATAGAAAAATGGTTGATGTGTTGGATGCAGAGAGTAGTTGTTAACGGGGCTTAGTCAAAATGGACTAAAGTTCTTAGTGGCATGTCACAGGGTTCTGTATTGGGGCAACTTCTATTTAATCTGCTAGTTAATGATTTGGAAGTGGGTATTGTCAGCAAGGTCTCTGTGATTGCAGACAACAAAAAACTTTGTCAACCATTAAAAACTTTAGACAATGTGAAAGAGTTGCAGGTGGATCTAGATAGATTGTCACATTGGGCTGCTAAGTCGCAGATGAGATTCAATGTTGATAAATGTAAGTTAAAATTATGCACACTAGATAAAAAGTAACTTGAGGGGATGTCATACTGTGTATTAATACATTAAGGGGCCATACAATTAACGGTCTGAGGAATTGTCCACCAATAGAACATGTCAGAGGACATGCGGCATCTCTAAGACTTGAAGAAAAATGTTTAAGTCTTAAATTTCAGAAAGGGTTTTTCCTGTGAGAACAGAAAACCATGGAACTGTCTTTTATTGGACAGGGTAGGCGGTTCATTGATAGTTTTTCAAAAAAAAGCTAATGAGTTTCTAAAAATATTGAATGTTACATGTTACTGGTATGATACATACATTGAAGTTAATCCAGGGATTGTTCCAATTGCCACTTGGAGTCGGGAAGAATTTTCCCCCCTTCATAATTCTGATGTTTTTTTCCTTTCTCTGGATCAACAAGTTAGACAGGAAATGTCGTATTGTTGAGTAGATTGAACTAGATAGATTTATGTCTTTATTAACCTCAAATACATTACCATACTATACTAATAAAATCCTTTTCAGGGGTTTTACTTCAATACCAAAAGCAAGTTTGATAAAACAAATCTGTTTATTTCAGGGAGACCTCACCAATGTCTGACACACGCCATGGCTGATCTTATAGTAAAAGCAGACGTTCTCTCCAAATAACTCTGTTGACATCCATCTGAGTCGTCTCCCAGACAGAAACATTACAGACTACCTGAACACCATAACAACTGCCGCACAAAAGGTTCAATTTCAAATTGTACTTATGCAACGTAAATAAAAAGAAAAACTTTTGTGTCACCCAAACATTTAGGAAATTATTATCCACCATATTAATTATTTTGCCCCATGTGAAAAAGCTCTGACGGAACTTTATTTTTTAGGCAAATGTGTCAGATTCCAGTTATCATTAGTCAAAGAACTCTACTGGCAGTTGTACTTTACAAAACAAGTTCCAACTTCTCTAAGTATGAAACACAAGACTGGAAGATGCTCATTCAAGAAGATCTAATATCCCTACTTCCTTTCTTCAACAAGGCTCTTATTTTGCTTCTTCCTATCAATCTCACCTGCTCTTCCTATCAAGAAATGTAAGTTTTTTCATAGCTGATAACTAGATTCATCCCCTCAGACGCAGTATTTTCCTCCAGTGCTTCAGTTGCTGACTTCAATGCCTTATATCCAGGATTTGTTCCAGTGAGTAACGTCCAAGATACATATGTTAACATATCTATTTTAATGACCTTATAAGAAATAATTAGCATGTATTTAGGAGGAACAAATCTTGTCAAACTAACGTAGTATACTTGGATTTTGCTAAAGCTTTTGATACTGTCCCCCATAGGTGACTAATGTATTAACTAAGGCCTTTTGGGTTTGAGCAGAAAATTTGTACATGGATAGAAAAATGGTGTAAGTTAAAATTATGCACACTAGATAAAAAGTACTTTTGAGGGGATGTCATTACTGTGTATTAATACATTAAGGGGCCATACAAGAAGCGGTCTGAGGCATTGTCCACCAATAGAACATGTCAGAGGACATGCGGCATCTCTTAAGACTTGAAGAAAAGAAGTTTAGTCTTCAAGTTTCTGAAAGGGTTTTTCCCTGTGAGAACAGAAAACGATAGAACTGTCTTTTATTGGACAGGGTGATGGCAGGTTCATTTGATAGTTTTTCAAAAAAACCTAATGAGTTTCTAAAAATATTGAATGTTACATGTTACTGGTATTGATACATAACATTGAAGTTAACCCAGGGATTGTTCCAATTGCCACTTGCAGTCGGGAAGGAATTTTCCCCCCTTCATAATTCTGATGTTTTTTTCCTTTCTCTGGATCAACAGTTAGACAGGAAATGTCGGTATTGTTGAGTAGATTGAACTAGATAGTTGTATGTCTTTATTTAACCTCAAATACATTACCATACTATACTAATAAAAATCCTTTTTAGGGTTTTTACTTCCAATACCCAAACGCAAGTTTAGATAAAAACAAAACCTGAACACCATAACAACTGCCGCACAAAAGGTTCAGAATTTCAAATTGTACTTATACAATGTAATAAAAAAAAACAACTTTTTTGTCACCAAAACATTTAGGAAATTATTATCCACCATATTAATTATTTTGCCCCATACTCCCTTCCTCATAAAAGCCCAAGCAAGTAGTTTTAACAAGATTGTTCCTCTCCTAAATCCAAGCTAAATTATTTCTTCCAGGTCATTAAACAATATATATGTTAACATCAGGTACTATTGGACGGTACTCACTGGAACAAACCCTGGATATAAGGCATTTGAAGTCAGCAACTGAATCCTGGAGGAAAATGCACCAAAGTTCAGTGTTCATCCATTCCTGTTGCTGTTTTGGTTTTCGGCCAGAAATGCAAGCGGAACCTAGAGATCAATGAGATAGAATGGTTACTTGCAGCTAATTCCTTGTAGAGAAGTGAAATCTCTCTCTGGGAATAGAGAAGTGATAAAGAACTACTGCCTTGCCATGATCATTATATCTGGAAACGTTACCTGTGGGATTGTTGCTGCTAGATTACATATAAGATTTTGCAGTATGAGTAGATTGAATTAAGCCTCTACGTCTGTGATTTGGCTGCGTACAGTTCAAACGTCTTTATTCTGTATTTATAAAGTAATAAAAGGGGGAGAAGACTAGCAAATGTGGAAAACTTAGGAAATCATTATAGGAGAATGTTTTGAATAAGCTGCTGACCCATCACTTACAGTGTTTGGTATATCCCACAGGAAATGGTAGCTGGCAGCCTGGGAGAAGTGAGTTTTCATCGAAAAGCAGGAAGAAAGACTTCATCAAACTGTCAAAAACCTGTAATCCTCTTGTAAAGTTGCTTAGATCCAGTTCTCATTGAGGACAAATAAAACAATTTGGTGACAAGTTTGCTGTTGAGTGTGGATCTCGGGGTGTGGCTCAAGTGGCGTTGCCACGATGTAGCACTGATTGCTGATAATAAGGGTCTGTTGGCTATAGACAAAGAAAGCTTGTGAGAACAAGGAATCGTGTCAATCTGCTAATTTTAATCATCGAGCATCATGATGTGCCAATACGTATCTAAGCACCTTAAGACCCCCCTGTAGTATATGATAATTTGGTCCTTTTCGAGGAGAAGCTTCAATTGCGACATGTCCACTTTTCAGTATATAAGTAGAACTTTGCATTGCTAGGAGATTCTAACCTGACAAGTCGACTTTGTATAAGTTTTTATCATCCTAGAATTACTTCATCAACATCTTGGACCTCTAAAATTTGATTTAGTAAGGACTATGTGATTAACGTTGTGTTCTTCAATGTAACAAAACAAAAAAAACATCCACCGTGAATTGAAAGTGGCCAGTTCAGTTACTGTGAGCCCAGCCTGGATTTTCAGCCTAAACAGTAATAAAGATCAGAGAATATCATTTATATTATAACGAAATGAACATAAGAGAATTTTTGCATAAAACGCAATGTATGTCTCATTTCTTGCCTTGCTTAATTTCTTTGAATAGGCCAATGTCTTGTGATGTGGCTTGTTTGGATGAAGTTTGCAAAGTTAACATCAACCCAACTCTTGAAGTCCTGTGGTGTGCACAAGCTACCCCTGCTATCAAAGAGCAGAACAGACACTTTTGGATATCGCATTAAACCTTACTTGAACGTGATAAAGCTAGGTTAGCCACCTACATTTGTCTCCACGATGTATTTCAACAATTGGCGACAATACCTGTAAGTGATGAACGCTGGGTTTCCATGTATCTCCTAAGTAATTCTTGTGAAAGTCATTTTTGATTGTCTTCTGACAGTGATGTATATCGATGTGTTAAAGCCTTTTACTCTATCCAAGAGACAAAATGAAAAAGAAATACATTGTACAATATTGATCACAAAAGGACACATCATCCAACAAGTTATTTGAAAAATGTTTCAATTGTCATGAAATCTCACAACCAATGAATACTGCGTCTGAGGGGATGAATCTATTATCAGCTATGAAAAAAAACTTACATTTCTTGATAGGAAGAGCAGGTGAGATTGATAGGAAGAAGCAAATAGAGCCTTGTTGAAGAAGAACGTAGGATTTAAGATCTTTCTTGAAATTAGCATCTTCCAGTCTTGTTGTTTCATACTTAGAGAAGTTGGAACTTGTTTTGTAAAGTACACAACTGCCAGTAGAGTTTTCTTTGACAATGATAACTGGAATCTGACCTTTGCCTAAAAAAATAAAGTTCCGTCAGAGCTTTTTCACATGGGCAAATAATTAATATGGTGGATATCAATTTCCTAAATGTTTTGGTGACAAAAAGGTTTTTTTTTATTATGCATAAGTATAAACAATTTTGAAATTCTGAACTTTTGTGCGAGCAGTTGTTATGATTTTGCAAAGTAGTCTGAATGTTTTTCTGTCTGAGAACGACTCAGATGGATGTCAACAAGTTATATGGGAAAACGTCTGCTTTTACTATAGATCAGCCATGGCCTTGGTGTGCAAGACATTGGTGAGTCTCCCTGATAATAAACAGATTTGTTTTTATCTAAAGCTTTGTGTATTGGAAGTAAAACCCTAAAAGGATTTTTATATAGTATAGTATGGTAATGTATTTGAGGTGAAACTAGACAATACTCTATCTAGTTCAATCTACTCAACAATACCGACCTTTCCCTGTCTAACTGTTGATCCAGAGAAAGGAAAAAAACATCATGAATTATGAAGGGGGGGAAAATCCTTCCCGACTGCAAGTGGCAATTGGAAAATCCCTTGGTTAACTTCAATGTTATGTATCAATACCAGTAACATGTAACATTCAATATTTTTAGAAACTCATTAGTTTTTTTGAAAACTATCAAGAACCTGCCATCACCCTGTCCATAAAAGACAGTTCATATGCGTTTTCTGTTCTCACAGGGAAAAACCCTTTTCAGAATTAAAGCTAACACTTCTTCTTCAAGTCTTAAGAGATGCCGCAGTCCTCTGACATGTTCTATTGGTGGACATATCTCAGACCGTTTTGTGTGCCCCTTAATGTATTAATACCAGTACAGACATCCCCTCAAAGTAACTTTTATCTGTGTGCATAATTTTAACTTACATTTATCAACATTGAATCTCATCTGCGACTTAGCAGCCCAATGTGACAATCTATCTAGATCCACCTGCAACTCTTTCACTCGTCGAAAGTTTTTAAATGGTTGACAATTTTTTTTTGTCCTGCAATCACAGAGAACCTTGCTGACAATACCACTTCCAAATATAACTAGCAGATTAAATAGAAGTTGCCCCATACAGAACCCTGTGACATGCCACTAAGACTTTAGTCCATTTTGACTAAGCCCCATTAACAACTACTCTCTTGCATCCCACACTTCAACCATTTTTTCTATCCATGTACAAATTTTTCTGCTCAAACCCAAAAGCTTTGGTTAATACTTAGTCTCAACTATGGGGACGTATCAAAGCTTTAAAAAATCCAAGTACTACTACATACTAACTGCCTGCTATGCCAGATTTGAAATTCCTACTCACTTCCTCATAAAAGCCAAGCAAGTTAGTTTGACAAATTTTGTTCCTCCTTAAATCCATAGCTAATTTTCTTATATTATAGGTCATTAAATAGATATGTTAACATATGTTACTTGGACGTTACTCACTGGAACAAACCCTGGAGATAAGGCATTGAAGTCAGCAACTGAAGCACTGAGGAAAATGCACCAAAGTTCAGTGTTATCCATTCTGTGGCTGTTTTGTGTGCCAAATGCAGCGGAACCTAAGAGATACAATGAGATAGGAGGGTTTACTTTTTGCAGCTAATTCCATTGTAAGAAGTGAAACCTCTCTCTTGGGAATAGAGAAGTGATAAAGAACTACTGCCTTGCCATTGATCATTATATCTGGAAACAGTTACCTGTGGATTGTTGCTGCTGAGTCAGATAAGATTTGCAGTAGGAGTAGATTGAAATTAGCCTCTACTCTGTGATTGTGGCTGCGTACAGTAGGTCAACGTCTGGTATTCTGTATTTTATAAAGTAATAAAAAGGGGGAGAAGAATAGCCAAATGTGAAAACGTTAGAAAATCCATGATAGGAGATGTTTTGAATAAGCTGCTGACCTATCACTTACAGTGTTTGGTAATTACCACAGGAAATGGTAGCGGCAGCTGGGAAAGTGAGTTTCATCAATCGAAAGCAGGAAAAAGACTTCAGCAAAATGTCAAAACCTGTATCCATCTTGTAAAGTTGCTTAAGAATCCAGTTCTCATTGAGGACAATAAAACACTTGGTGACATTTGCTGTTGAGTGTGGATACTCAGTTGGCCTCATGACTGGCCACATGAGCACTGTTGGCTGCTGGGTCTGTTGGCTATAGACAAAAAAGCCTTGAAACAAGATCGATTCAATCTTAATTTTATCCAAGAATATTGTGTGCCATATTCTAAGCACCTTAAACCCCTGTAGGTATTGATAATTGGTCCATTTCAGGAAGAGAGCTTTCAATGGACAAATGTCAACTTCTAATAAATTAATGAGAACTTTGATTCTAAGATTCTTACCTGCAAAGTGAACTTTGTATAGTTGTTAAATATCCTAGAATTACTTCATAACTCTTGAACTCTATAATTTGATTTAGAAGGATTGTGATTAACGTTTGGTTTCTTCAATGTATCCACTGTGAATGTGAAAGTGGCCTTCAGTTTACTGTGAGCCCACTGGGTTTTTCAGCCTACAGTAAAAAAGTACAGAGAATATCATTTATATTTATACGATAGAACATAAGAGAATTTTTGCATAAAAAATGTATGTCTCATTTCTTCTTGCTTGCTTAGATTTCTATTGAATAGGCCAATGTCTTGTGATGTGGCTTGTTGGATAGAAGTTTGCAAAGTTGACATCACACCCAACTCTTGAGTCTGTGGTGTCACAGGCTACCCCTGCTCATGAAAGGTAAGTCAACAACAATTTAGGATATCCCATTAAACCTTTAATTGAACGTATAAAAAGCTAAGTTTGGGCCACCGTACATTTGTCTTCCAATAGATCAGTTCAACAATTGGCGACATAACCTGTAAGTGATGAACGCTGGGGTCATGGTATCTTTCCCCCTCTCTAAAGTCATTGTGGAGAAATCATTTTTGATTCTCTCTGACAGGATATAATCGATGTTAAAGCCTTTACTCATACGCATCCAAGACCGAAATGAAAAGGAAATACAATTGTACAATATTACACGAAAGAATCACAGACAATCATCATGAACAATTTCAATTTGTATTAAACTAACCAAGTGTCGAATGACTGACATGATCAACGCCAAGGGATGAAGATGCTAGGGGGGTATCTATAGCTATGAAAAAAAACTTCACTTCTTGATGAAGAGCAGTGGATTGATATGCGAAGAGAGCAAATAAGAGCCTTGTTGAAGAAAGAGTATGTGGATATTAATATTTCTTCTTGAATTAACAACTCACTCTAGTCTTGTGTTTCATACTTAGAAAGTTGAAACTTGTGTTTTGTAAAGTACAACTCGCCAGTAAGTTTCTTTGACTAATGATAAACGGGAATCTGACACATTTGCCTAAAAAAATAAAGTTCCGTCAGAGGCGTTTTCACTGGGGCAAAATTTAATATGGTGGATATAATTTCCTAAATGTTGGGTGACACAAAAGTTTTTTTTTTTTACGTTGCATAAGTACAATTTGAAATTCTGAACCTTTTGTGCGGGCAGTTGTTATTATGGTGTTCAGTATGTCTGTAATGTTTTCTGTCTGGGAACGACTCAAGATGGATGTCTACAAGTTTATTTGGAGAACGTCTGCTTTTACTATAAGATCAGCCATGGCGCTTGGTGTCAAGACATTGTTGAGGTCTCCCTGATAATAAAACAGATTGTGTTTTATCAAACTTGCGTTTTGGTTATGGAAGTAAAAACCCTGAAAAGGATTTTTATTAGTATAGTATGGTAATGTATTTGAGGTTGAATAAAGACATACATCTATCTAGTTCAATCTACTCAACAATACCGACTTTCCTGTCTATGTTGATCCAGAGAAAGAAAAAACATCAGAATTATGAAGGGGGGAAAATTCTTCCCGTCTCCAGTGGCAATTGGAACATCCCTGGAATTCAATGTATGTATCAATACCAGTAACATGTACATTCAATATTTTTAGAAACTCATTTTTATTTTTTGAAAAAACTATCAAAATGAACCTGCCATCCCGTGTCCAATAAAAACAGTTCCTGGTTTTCTGTCTCACAGGGAAAAACCCTTCGAAATTAAAAGACTTAACTTTTTCTTCAAGTCTTAAGAGATGCCGCATGTCCTCTGACATGTTCTATTGGTGGACAATTCCTCAGACCGCTTATTGTATGGCCCCTTAATGTATAATATACACAGTAATGACATCCCCTCAAAAGTACTTTTTATCAGTGTGCATATTTTTAACTTACATTTATCAACATTGAATCTCATCTGCGACTAGCAGCCCAATGTGACAATCTATCTAGATCCCCTGCAACTCTTTCACATCGTCTAAAGTTTTAATGGTTGAAAAGTTTTTTTTGTTGTCTGCAATCACAGAGACCTTGCTGACAATACCCACTCCAAATCATTAACTAGCAGATTAAATAGAAGTTGCCCCAATACAGAACCCTGTGACATGCCACTAAGAACTTTAGTCCATTTGACTAAGCCCCTTAACAACTACTCTCTGCATCCAACACATCAACCCATTTTTCTATCCATGTTAAAATTTTCTGCTCAAACCCAAAAAGCCTTATGTAATACATTGTCAACTATGGGGGACAGTATCAAAAGCTTTAGCAAAATCCAAGTATACTACATATACTGCTATGCCAGATTTGAAATTCCTACTCACTTCCTCATAAAGCCAAGCAAGTTAGTTTGACAAGATTTGTTCCTCCTAAATCCAAGCTAATTATTCTATAAGGTCATTAAAATAGATATGTTAACATATGTATCTTGGACGTTACTCACTGGAACAAACCTGGAATAAGGCATTGAAGTCAGCAACTGAAGCACTGGAGAGGAAAATGCACCAAAGTTCCGTGTTTTATCCATTCTGTGCTGTTTGTTCGCCAGAAATGCAAGCGGAAACCTAAGAGATACAATGAGATAGGAGGGTTACTTTGCAGCTAATTCCATTGTAAGAAGTGAAACCTCTCTCTGGGAATAGAGAAGTGATATAAAAGAACTCTGCCTTGTCCATTGATCATTATATCTGGAAACAGTTACCTGTGGATTGTTGCTGCTAGTCAGATAAGATTTGCAGTAGGAGTAGATTGAATTAGCCTCTAGTCTGTGATTTGGCTGCTACAGTAGTCAACGTCTGTATTCTGTATTTTATAAAGTCATAAAAAAGGGGGAGAAGGAATAGCCAAATGTGAAAAACTTAGAAATCCATGATAGGAGATGTTTGAATAAAGCTGCTGACCTATCACTTACAGTGTTTGGTAATTCCACAGGAAATGGTAAGCGGCAGCCTGGGAGAAGTGAGTTTTCATCGAAAGCAGGAAGAAAGACTTCAAGCAAATGTCAAAAAACCTGTATCATCTTGTAAGTTGCTTAAGATCCAGTTCTCATTGAGGACAATAAAACAATTGGTGACAATTCTGTGTTGAGTGTGGATACTCAGTTGGCTCAGTGACTGGCCACATGTAGCACTGTTGGCTGCTGGGTCTGTGGCTATAGACAAAGAAAAGCCTTGAGAACAGGATCGATTCAATACTTAATTTATCCAGAGAATATTGTTGTGCCATATTCTAAGCACCTTAAACCCCTGTAGGTATTGAATAATTTGGTCCATTTCAGGAAGAGAGCTTTCAATGGACAATGTCAACTTTTCTAAGTAATTAATGAGAACTTTGATTCTAAGATTCTTACCTGACAAAGTGAACTTTGTATAGTTGTTAAATATCCTAGAATTACTTCATAACTCTGAACTCTATAATTGATTTAGAAGGATTGTGATTAACGTTGGTTCTTCAATGTATCCACCGTGAATGTGAAAGTGGCCAGTTCGTTACTGTGGCCCAGCTGGGTTTTTCAGCCTAACAGTAATAAAAGTACAGAGAATCATTTATATTTATACGATAGAAACATAAGAGAATTTTTGCATAAAACCAATGTATGTCTCATTTCTTGCCTTGCTTAGATTTCTATGATAGGCCAATGTCTTGTGATGTGGATTGTTGGAAAGTTTGCCAAAGTTGACATCAAACCCAACTCTTGAAGTCTGGTGGTGGCACAAGTACCCCCTGCTCGATAATAGGAGAAGAAACCAGGACACTTTTGGATATCGCATTATAACCTTTAATGTTTTGAACGTGATACAGCCTAATTTGGGCCGTACCGATAACCTACGTATGTTGTCTTCCAGAATGTAGTTCAACAATGGGCGACATATACTTGTAAGGATTGAACGCTGGGTCATGTATACTCCTATAACAAGTCATTGTAAAATCATTTTTGTTTACTTCTACAGTGAGTATGTATAATCGATGTTTTAACAGCCTTTTAACTCTATCAAGAGAAAAGTCAATAAAAGAACATTGTACGAATATTATCAAAATCAGGACAATCATCCAGCCATATGTTAATTTGTAAAATGTTCAAATTTGTCAATGAAATATCAACAAGTGAATAACTGCGTTAGGGATGAATCTAGTTATCAGCTATGAAAAAAAACTTGACTATTACTTGATAGACGAAGAGAGAGAGGGTGAGATTGATAGGAGAAGCAAAGAATTAAGAGCCTCCTTGTTGATAGAAAGGAAGTAGGGATATTAGATCTTCTGAATTAGCATCTTCCAGTCTTGTGTTTCATACTTAGAGAAAGTTGTGAACCTTTTTTGTAAAAGGAAAACACTGCCAGTAGAGTTTCTGTGACTAATGAATAACTGGGAATCGGACCCATTTGCCTAAAAAAATTAATTAGAGTTACGTCAGAGCTTTTCACATGGGGCCAAATAAACTTATATGGGTGTCGAAATAATTTCGCTAAATGTCTTGGTGGGTTGACACAAAAGTTTTTCTTTTTTATTAACGTTGCATAAGTACAGATTTGAAAATTCTGAACCTTTTGTGCGGCTCAAGTAAGTTGTTATGGTGTTCACCGTAGTTCTGTAATGTTTTCTGTCTGAGACGACACTCCAAGAGGATGTTAACAGAGTGATATTGGAGAGAACGTCTGCTTTTACCTAGTAGAGTCACCAGGCGCTTGGTGGGTCAAGACTTTGCGTGATGGTCTCCCTGCATAATAACAGATTTGTTTTTATTAACGTTGCTTTTGTGTTATTGGGAATCGTAAAAACCCTGAAAAGGATTGTTTATTAGTCATAGTATGGTAATGTATTTGAGGGGGTGAATAACAAGACATACATCTGATCTAGTTCAATCATCTTCAAACTAATACCGACATTTCTCTTGTCTTAAATGCTGTGTGATCCGAGAAATGAAAAAAACGCATCAGGAAGTATGAAGGGTTGGGGAGAATTCCTTCCCGACATCCAAGTGACAATTGGACAAATCCTCTGGATTAACTTCAATGTCATAGGTACAATACCTAGTAACATTGTAACTTTCAATATTTTTTAAATAACTCATAGGTTACCTTTTTTTGAAATAACTATCAATGAGACCTGCCCTCAACCCTGTCCAATAAAGACAGTTCCATCGGTTTGGTCCTGTTCTCACAGTGAAAAACCCTTTCCTGAATTTAAAGACTTAACATTTTTCTCAAGTCTTAAGAGATGAACTGCCGATGTCCTCTGAACATGTTCTTTGGGGGACAATTCCTCAGACCGTTAATTGTATGCCCCTTAATGTATTAATAATACACATTATGACATCCCCACTCCAAAGTACTTTTAATCTAGTGTCATAATTTTAACTTACATTTATCACTTGAATCTCATCTGCGACTTAGCACCCAATGGGACAATCTATCTAGATCCACCTTGCACCTACTCTTTCACATCGTCTAAAGTTTTTAAAATGGTTGACAAGTTTTTTTTGTTTGTCTGCATCAACAGAGACCATTGCTGACAAGACCCACTTCCAATCATGTAACTAGCATTAAATAGAAGTTGCCCATCCAGAACCCTGTGACATGCCACTAAGAATTTAGAAGTCCATTTTTGACTAAGCCCCGTTAAGGAATTTCAAATCTGGCATAGCAGTAGATGTAGTATACTTGGATTTTGCTAAAGCTTTTGATACTGTCCCCCATAGTTGACTAATGTATTAACCAAAGCTTTTTGGGTTTGAGCAGAAAATTTGTACATGGATAGAAAAATGGTTGATGTGTTGGATGCAGAGAGTAGTTGTTAACGGGGCTTAGTCAAAATGGACTAAAGTTCTTAGTGGCATGTCACAGGGTTCTGTATTGGGGCAACTTCTATTTAATCTGCTAGTTAATGATTTGGAAGTGGGTATTGTCAGCAAGGTCTCTGTGATTGCAGACAACAAAAAACTTTGTCAACCATTAAAAACTTTAGACAATGTGAAAGAGTTGCAGGTGGATCTAGATAGATTGTCACATTGGGCTGCTAAGTCACAGATGAGATTCAATGTTGATAAATGTAAGTTAAAATTATGCACACTGGATAAAAAGTACTTTTGAGGGGATATGATTACTGTGTATTAATAAATTAAGGGGCCATACAATTAACGGTCTGAGGAATTGTCCACCAATAGAACATGTCAGAGGACATGCGGCATCTCTTAAGACTTGAAGAAAAAATGTTAAGTCTTTAAATTTCAGAAAGGGTTTTTCCCTGTGAGAACAGAAAACCATGGAACTGTCTTTTATTGGACAGGGTTTGCTTGGCTTTTATGAGGAAGTGAGTAGGAATTTCAAATCTGGCATTGCAGTAGATGTAGTATACTTGGATTTTGCTAAAGCTTTTGATACTGT